>CM026393.1:959385-1021625 GCA_014843695.1 Archivesica marissinica
ACTATTCCCCAGTTAGTAAATGTATAGTAGACATACACTATTCCCCAGTTAGTAAATGTATAGTAGATATACACTATTCCCCAGTTAGTAAATGTATAGTAGACATACACTATTCCCCGGTTAGTAAATGTATAGTAGACATACACTATTCCTCAGAGAGTAAATATATAGTACACATACACTATTCCTCAGTTAGTAAATGTATAGTAGACATACACTATTCCCCAGATAGTAAATGTATAGTAGACATACACTATTCGATCCCCCGTCTGACCCTAATAATATTAACAGTCTT
The DNA here is from genome assembly GCA_014843695.1 of Archivesica marissinica. Classification (NCBI taxonomy): domain Eukaryota; kingdom Metazoa; phylum Mollusca; class Bivalvia; order Venerida; family Vesicomyidae; genus Archivesica; species Archivesica marissinica. The sequence goes on from CM026393.1 coordinate 959,681, forward strand.
TCAGATTGGAACTTAATCCAAGGTCTTGCGTCGGTGCTTTACACCATGCACGTAAAAGAACCAGAGGAGACCCTGGAATGAGCCTCTGTCTGTATCATTGCATTATCCTCCAACAATCTAAAATGACTAATCTCTCCAGGAGGCGTCGCTCATATGGGCAACCGGTAGCGACGATAAATAAAAGTAAAACACAAGATGATATATGAAATTGTCTAGCAGAGTAGAAAGGGGCGAATGAGTCAATTAATGACAATAAATCTATAATATAACAATACAACAGTGCTGTGCATATGTTGGTGAATATGAAATTATTGTTGACAACTAACTATACAAGGAATGTAATAGTAATATATAATAAAAATGTCTTAAGTGTAAAAAAGCAAAGATATGCAAGTTGATATTTTTGATAGTTAAACTAGAATCGTATAGTTTTAACATAGAGTAAATTAGATAAGATGAAAATAGATAAAGGTGAGGTTCAGAAAGCAAGAGCGGAATAAAGGAAAGGGCCTACCGTCTACGGAAGTGGTGGTATGGCCAAACAGACCCTGGAGCGACAGAGACGACCAGATGTCTAACTGTCAGATCCGTTTATATGCTGCTGCGAGATGACTAACAGTGGGGAGGGTGGCCCTAAGAAGAGCCATAGTATAGAGACCACCAGGACGTATCACCATGAAGAGGAAGAAGATGCCTCCTCCAGTTCAAGACTATCACACTACAAGACTCTACAACTATACAGACACTTCACGAATAATCGATGCAGGGATATAATCACCTTAGAATGCTCGCCCTCATGGTTCGCCGGCGGCGAGGATAAATAAACGGAACTACTACTATAATACATGAGAAAAGTATCAACACATAATTGAATGGGTTTGAAATTATATAACAAATATACATATATACCTGAATGTTAACAACCGCAAACATGTGTGAAAATAAATGCTGATTTAGAGCACTACAATCGGATGGAATATACGGGTACGGAGGAGGAGTTGGTCGCTACGAACGTCATGATGGTTGGAATATACGGGTACGTAGGAGGAGTTGGTCGCTACGAACGTCATGATGGTTGGAATATACGGGTACGTAGGAGGAGTTGGTCGCTACGAACGTCATGATGGTTGGAATATACGGGTACGGAGGAGGAGTTGGTCGCTACGAACGTCATGATGGTTGGAATATACGGGTACGGAGGAGGAGTTGGTCGCTACGAACGTCATGATGGTTGGAATATACGGGTACGGAGGAGGAGTTGGTCGCTACGAACGTCATGATGGTTGGAATATACGGGTATGTAGGAGGAGTTGGTCGCTACGAACGTCATGATGGTTGGAATATACGGGTATGTAGGAGGAGTTGGTCGCTACGAACGTCATGATGGAAAAGCGTATATAATTATATATACATATAGATAATAGTGTACGCAGATAGATAATAGTGTCCGCATATAGATAATAGTGTTCGCATATAGATAATAGTGTCCGCATATAAATAATAGTGTCCGCATATAGATAATAGTGTAGGCAGATAGATAATAGTGTCCGCATATATATAATAGTGTACACATATAGATAATAGTGTATGCAGATAGATAATAGTGTCCGCAGATAGATAATAGTGTACAAATATAGATAATAGTGTAGGCAGATAGATAATAGTGTCCGCATATATATAATAGTGTACACATATAGATAATAGTGTACGCAGATATATAATAGTGTCCGCATATATATAATAGTGTACAACTATAGATAATATTGTATGCCTATAGATAATAGTGTCCGCAGATAGATAATAGTGTCCGCATATAGATAATAGTGTACACATATAGATAATAGTGTCCGCAGATAGATAATAGTGTACAAATATAGATAATAGTGTACATATATAGATAATAGTGTACATATATAGATAACAGTGTACGCAGATAGATAAAGTGTACGCATATAGATAATAGTGGACGCATATAGATAATAGTGTACGCAGATAGATAAAGTGTACGCAGGTAGATAATAGTGTACAAATATAGATAATAGTGTCCGCATATAGATAATAGTGTACACAGATAGATAATAGTGTACGCAGATAGATAAAGTGTACGCAGGTAGATAATAGTGTACAAATATAGATAATAGTGTACATATATAGATAATAGTGTACATATATAGATAACAGTGTACGCAGATAGATAAAGTGTACGCATATAGATAATAGTGGACGCATATAGATAATAGTGTACGCAGATAGATAAAGTGTACGCAGGTAGATAATAGTGTACAAATATAGATAATAGTGTACAAATATAGATAATAGTGTACAAATATAGATAATAGTGTACACAGAAAGATAATAGTGTCCGCATATAGATAATAGTGTCCGCATATAGATAATAGTGTACAAATATAGATAATAGTGTCCGCATATAGATAATAGTGTCCGCTTATAGATAATAGTGTACGCATATAGATAATAGTGTACACATATAGATAATAGTGTAAAAATATAGATAATAGTGTCCGCAGATAGATAATAGTGTACGCATATAGATAATAGTGTACACATATAGATAATAGTGTACAAATATAGATATTAGTGTCCGCAGATAGATAATAGTGTATGCAGATAGATAATAGTGTATGCAGATAGATAATAGTGTACAAATATAGATAATATTGTGTCCGCAGATAGATAATTGTGTATGCAGATAGATAATAGTGTATGCAGAGAGATAATAGTGTATGCAGATAGATAATAGTGTATGCAGATATATAATAGTGTATGCAGATAGATAATAGTGTATGCAGATAGATAATAGTGTCCGCAGATAGATAATATTGTATGCAGAGAGATAATAGTGTATGCAGATAGATAATAGTGTCCGCATATAGATAATAGTGTCCGCATATAGATAATAGTGTACGCAGATAGATAATAGTGTACAACTATAGATAATAGTGTACGCATAAAGATAATAGTGTACAAATATAGATAATAGTGTACGTATATAGATAATAGTGTACGCAGAAAGATAATAGTGTACAAGTATAGATTGTAGTGTCCGCATATAGATAATAGTGTACAAATATAGATAATAGTGTACTTATATAGATAATAGTGTATGCAGATAGATAATAGTGTACTCATATAGATAATAGTGTACGCAGATAAATAATAGTGTATGCAGATAGATAATAGTGTACACATATAGATAATAGTGTACGCAGATAGATAATAGTGTACGCAGATAGATAATAGTGTACAAATATAGATAGTAGTGTCCGCAGATAGATAATAGTGTACGCATAATGATAATAGTGTACAAGTATAGATAGTAGTGTCCGCATATATATAATAGTGTACAAATATAGATAATAGTGTACTTATATAGATAATAGTGTACGCAGAAAGATAATAGTGTACACATACAGATAATAGTGTCCGCAGATAGATACTAGTGTACACATATAGATAATAGTTTACACATATAGATAATAGTGTACGTATATAGATAATAGTGTACAAATATAGATAATAGTGTACGCAGATAGATAATAGTGTATAAATATAGATAATAGTGTACGCAGATAGATACTAGTGTACGTATATAGATAATAGCGTACGCATATAGATAATAGTGTACGCAGATAGATAATAGTCGTGTACAAATATAGATAATAGTGTACAAATATAGATAATAGTGTACGCAGATAGATAATAGTGTACGCAGATAGGTACTAGTGTACGCAGATAGATACTAGTGTAGAAATATAGATAATAGTGTACGTAGATAGATAATAGTGTACAACTATAGATAATAGTGTCCGCAGATAGATAATAGTGTACAAATATAGATAATAGTGTAAGAATATAGATAATAGTGTATGTATATAGATAATAGTGTCCGCAGATAGATAATAGTGTATGCATATAGATAATAGTGTCCGCATATAGATAATAATGTCCGCATATAGATAATAGTGTACGCAGATAGATAATAGTGTACAACTATAGATAATAGTGTCCGCATATAGATAATAGTGTACGCAGATAGATAATAGTGTACAACTATAGATAATAGTGTACACATATAGATAATAGTGTCCGAATATAGATAATAGTGTATGCATATAGATAATAGTGTACAAATATAGATAATAGTGTACAAATATAGATAATAGTGTACGCACATAGATAATAGTTTACAAATATAGATAATAGTGTGCGCAGATAGATAATAGTGCACGCAGATAGATAATAGATTATAAATAAAGATAATAGTGTACACATATAGATAATAGTGTACACATATAGATAATAGTGTACGCAGATAGATAATAGTGTACAACTATAGATAATAGTGTACGCAGAAAGATAATAATGTACAAATATAGATAATAGTGTACGTATATAGATAATAGTGTACGCAGAAAGATAATAGTGTAATAATATAGATAATAGTGTCCGCAGATAGATAATAGTGTTCAAATATAGATAATAGTGTATGAATATAGATAATAGTGTACGCATATAGATAATAGTGTAGGCAGATAGATAATAGTGTATGCAGATAGATAATAGTGTACAAATATAGATAATAGTGAACAAATATAGATAATAGTGTCCGCAGATAGATAATATTGTCCGCATATAGCTAATAGTGTAGGCAGATAGATAATAGTGTCCGCATATATATGATAGTGTACACATATAGATAATAGTGTACGCAGATATATAATAGTGTCCGCATATATATAATAGTGTACAAATATAGATAATAGTGTATGCATATAGATAATAGTGTCCGCAGATAGATAATAGTGTCCGCATATAGATAATAGTGTACAAATATAGATAATAGTGTACATATATAGATAATAGTGTATGCAGATAGATAATAGTGTACGCATATAGATAATAGTGTATGCATATGGATAATAGTGTACGCAGATAGATAAAGTGTACACAGGTAGATAATAGTGTACACATATAGATAATAGTGTACGCAGATAGATAGTAGTGTATGTATATAGATACTATTGTACAAATATAGATAATAGTGTATGCAGATAGATAATAGTGTAGGCAGATAGATACTAGTGTACGTATATAGATAATAGCGTACGCATATAGATAATAGTGTACGCAGATAGATAATAGTCGTGTACAAATATAGATAATAGTGTACAAATATAGATACTAGTGTACAAATATAGATAATAGTGTACGCAGATAGATAATAGTGTACGCATATAGGTACTAGTGTACGCAGATAGATACTAGTGTAGAAATATAGATAATAGTGTACGTAGATAGATAATAGTGTACAAATATAGATAATTGTGTCCGCAGATAGATACTAGTGTACAAATATAGATAATAGTGTACACATATAGATAATAGTGTACGTATATAGATAATAGTGTACAAATATAGATAATAGTGTACGCATATAGATAATAGTGTAGGCAGATAGATAATAGTGTATGCAGATAGATAATAGAGTCCGCAGATAGATAATAGTGTACAAATATAGATAATAGTGAACACATATAGATAATAGTGTCCGCAGATAGATAATAGTGTCCGCATATAGATAATAGTGTAGGCAGATAGATAATAGGTTCCGCATATATATGATAGTGTACACATATAGATAATAGTGTACGCAGATATATAATAGTGTCCGCATATATATAATAGTGTACAAATATAGATAATAGTGTATGCATATAGATAATAGTGTCCGCAGATAGATAATAGTGTCCGCATATAGATAATAGTGTACAAATATAGATAATAGTGTATGCAGATAGATAATAGTGTACAAATATAGATAATAGTGTACATATATAGATAATGGTGTATGCAGATAGATAATAGTGTACGCATATAGATAATAGTGTACGCAGATAGATAAATTGTATGCAGGTAGATAATAGTGTACAAATATAGATAATAGTGAACAAATATAGATAATAGTGTCCGCAGATAGATAATATTGTCCGCATATAGATAATAGTGTAGGCAGATAGATAATAGTGTCCGCATATATATGATAGTGTACACATATAGATAATAGTGTACGCAGATATATAATAGTGTCCGCAGATAGATAATAGTGTCCGCATATAGATAATAGTGTACAAATATAAATAATAGTGTACATATATAGATAATAGTGTATGCAGATAGATAATAGTGTACGTATATAGATAATAGTGTATGCATATGGATAATAGTGTACGCAGATAGATAAAGTGTACGCAGGTAGATAATAGTGTACAAATATAGATAATAGTGTACGCAGATAGATAGTAGTGTATGTATATAGATACTATTGTACAAATATAGATAATAGTGTACGCAGATAGATAATAGTGTATAAATATAGATAATAGTGTAGGCAGATAGATACTAGTGTACGTATATAGATAATAGCGTACGCATATAGATAATAGTGTACGCAGATAGATAATAGTCGTGTACAAATATAGATAATAGTGTACAAATATAGATACTAGTGTACAAATATAGATAATAGTGTACGCAGATAGATAATAGTGTACGCAGATAGGTACTAGTGTACGCAGATAGATACTAGTGTAGAAATATAGATAATAGTGTACGTAGATAGATAATAGTGTATGCAGATAGATAATAGAGTCCGCAGATAGATAATAGTGTACAAATATAGATACTAGTGTACAAATATAGATAATAGTGTACACATATAGATAATAGTGTACGTATATAGATAATAGTGTACAAATATAGATAATAGTGTACGCATATAGATAATAGTGTAGGCAGATAGATAATAGTGTATGCAGATAGATAATAGAGTCCGCAGATAGATAATAGTGTACAAATATAGATAATAGTGAACAAATATAGATAATAGTGTCCGCAGATAGATAATAGTGTCCGCATATAGATAATAGTGTAGGCAGATAGATAATAGGTTCCGCATATATATGATAGTGTACACATATAGATAATAGTGTACGCAGATATATAATAGTGTCCGCATATATATAATAGTGTACAAATATAGATAATAGTGTATGCATATAGATAATAGTGTCCGCAGATAGATAATAGTGTCCGCATATAGATAATAGTGTACAAATATAGATAATAGTGTCCGCAGATAGATAATAGTGTACAAATATAGATAATAGTGTACATATATAGATAATAGTGTATGCAGATAGATAATAGTGTACGCATATAGATAATAGTGTACGCATATAGATAATAGTGTACGCAGATAGATAAAGTGTATGCAGGTAGATAATAGTGTACAAATATAGATAATAGTGTACAAATATAGATAATAGTGTATGCATATAGATAATAGTGTATGCAGATAGATAATAGTATACGCAGATAGATAATAGTGTACGCAGATATATAACGTGTACACATATAGATAATAGTGTATAAATATAGATAATAGTGTACAAATATAGATAATAGTGTCCGCATATAGATAATAGTGTACGCAGATAGATAATAGTGTACACATATATATAATAGTGTACAAATATATATAATAGTGTACAAATATAGACAATAGTATACGCATATAGTGAATAGTGTACTCAGAAAGATAATAGTGTACAAATATAGATAATAGTGTCCGATTATAGATTATAGTGTCCGCATATAGATAATAATGTACGCATATAGATAATAGTGTACACATATAGATAATAGTGTAAAACTATAGATAATAGTGTCCGCAGATAGATAATAGTGTACGCATATAGATAATAGTGTACAAATATAGATACTAGTGTACGCAGATAGATAATAGTGTATGCAGATAGATAATAGTGTATGCATATAGGTAATAATGTATGCAGATAGATAATAGTGTCCGCATATAGATACTAGTGTCCGCATATAGATAATAGTGTACGCAGATAGATAATAGTGTACAACTATAGATAATAGTGTACGCAGAAAGATAATAGTGTACAAATATAGATAATACTGTACGTATATAGATAATAGTGTACGCAGAAAGATAATAGTGTAATAATATAGATAATAGTGTCAGCAGAGAGATAATAGTGTACAAATATAGATAATAGTGTATGAATATAGATAATAGTGTATGTATATAAATAATAGTGTCCGCAGATAGATAATAGTGTATGCATATAGATAATAGTGTCCGCATATAGATACTAGTGTCCGCATATAGATAATAGTGTACGCAGATAGATAATAGTGTACAACTATAGATAATAGTGTACGCAGAAAGATAATAGTGTACAAATATAGATAATAGTGTACGTATATAGATAATAGTGTACGCAGAAAGATAATAGTGTAATAATATAGATAATAGTGTCTGCAGATAGATAATAGTGTACAAATATAGATAATAGTGTACACATATAGATAATAGTGTAAGCAGATAGATTATAGTGTCTGCATATAGATAATAGTGTACAAATATAGATAATAGTGTACAAATAAAGATAATAGTGTACAAATATAGATAATAGTGTACACATATAGATAATAGTGTACGCAGATAGATACTAGTGTACACATATAGATAATAGTGTACGCATATAGATAATAGTGTCCGCTTATAGATAATAGTGTACACATATAGATAATAGTGTATGCATATAGATAATAGTGTACACATATAGATAATAGTGTACGCAGATAGATACTAGTGTACACATATAGATAATAGTGTACACATATAGATACTAGTGTACGCAGATAGATAATAGTGTACACATATAGATAATAGTGTACACATATAGATAATAGTGTACGCAGATAGATAATAGTGTACACATATAGATAATAGTGTACACATATAGATAATAGTGTACACATATAGATAATAGTGTACGCAGATAGATAATAGTGTACACATATAGATAATAGTGTATGTATATAGATAATAGTGTACGCAGATATATAATAGTGTACACATATAGATAATAGTGTATACATATAGATAATAGTTTACGCAGATAGATTATAGTGTCTGCATATAGATAATAGTGTACACATATAGATAATAGTGTCCGCATATAGATAATAGTGTACACATGTAGATAATAGTGTATAAATAAAGATAATAGTGTACAAATATAGATAATAGTGTACACATATAGATAATAGTGTCCGCAGATAGATAATAGTGTACACATGTAGATAATAGTGTGCAAATAAAGATAATAGTGTACAAATATAGATAACAATGTCCGCATATAGATAATAGTGTCCGCATATAGATAATAGTGTAGGAATATAGATAATAGTGTACAAATATAGATAATAGTGTCCGCAGATAGACAATAGTGTACGCAGATAGATAATAGTGTACAAATATAGATACTAGTGTAGGAATATAGATAATAGTGTCTGCATATAGATAATAGTGTACACATATAGATAATGGTGTCCGCATATAGATAATAGTGTACAAATGTAGATAATAGTGCACAAATAAAGATAATAGTGTACAAATATAGATTATAGTGGACGCATATAGATAATAGTGTACAAATATAGATAATAGTGTACAAATATAGATAATAGTGTCCGCATATAGATAATAGTGGACGCATATAGATAATAGTGTACAAATATAGATAATAGTGTACAAATATAGATAATAGTGTCCGCATATAGATAATAGTGTACAAATATAGATAATAATGTACAAATATAGATAATAGTGTACACATATAGATAATAGTGTACACATATAGATAATAGTGTACAAATATAGATAATAGTGTACGCATATAGATAATAGTGTACAAATATAGATAATAGTGTACGCATATAGAAAATAGTGTACGCAGATAGATAATAGTGCACAAATATAGATAGTAGTGTCCGCAGATAGATAATAGTGTCCACATATAGATAATAGTGTATGCATATAGATAATAGTGTACGCAGATAGATAATAGTGTCCGCATATAGAAAATAGTGTACGCAGATAGATACTAGTGTCCGCATATAGATAATAGTGTACAAATATAGATAATAGTGTACAAATATAGATAATTGTGTACAAATATAGATACTAGAGTATGCATATAGATAATAGTGTACACACATAGATAATAATGTACGCAGATAGATAATAGTGTACACATATAGATAATCGTGTCCGCATATAGATAATAGTGTACAAATATAGATAATAGTGTACAAATATAGATAATAGTGTACAAACATAGATAATATTGTACGCAGATAGATAATAATGTATGCATATAGATAATAGTGTACGCATATAGATAATAGTGTACGCAGATAGATAATAGTGTACACATATAGATAATAATGTATGCATATAGATAATAGTGTACGCAGATAGATAATAGTGTACACATATAGATAATAGTGTACGCAGATAGATAATAGTGTACAAATATAGATAATAGTGTAGGAATATAGATAATAGTGTACACATATAGATAATAGAGTACGCAGATAGATAATAGTGTACACATATAGATAATAGTGTACGCATATAGATAATTGTGTACAAATATAGATAATAGTGTACACATATAGATAATAGTGTACAAATATAGATAATGTAGCTATACCATGGTTACTGTATCACAATGTGGCTATACCATGGTTACTGTATCACAATGTAGCTATACTATGGTTACTGTATCACAATGAAGCTATACCATGGTTACTGTATCACAGTGTAGCTAAACCATGGTTACTGTATCACAATGTAGCTATACCATGGTTACTGTATCACAGTGTAGCTAAACCATGGTTACTGTATCACAATGTAGCTATACCATGGTTACTGTATCACAGTGTAGCTATACCATGGTTACTGATCACAATGTAGCTATACCATGGTTACTGTATCACAATGTAGCTATACCATGGTTACTGTATCACAATGTAGCTATACCATGGTTACTGTATCACAATGTGGCTATACCATGGTTACTGTATCACAATGTAGCTATACCATGGTTACTGTATCACAATGAAGCTATACCATGGTTACTGTATCACAGTGTAGCTATACCATGGTTACTGATCACAATGTAGCTATACCATGGTTACTGTATCACAATGTAGCTATACCATGGTTACTGTATCACAGTGTAGCTATACCATGGTTACTGTATCACAGTGTAGCTATACCATGGTTACTGTATCACAATGTAGCTATACCATGGTTGCTGTATCACAGTGTAGCTATACCATGGTTACTGATCACAATGTAGCTATACCATGGTTACTGTATCACAGTGTAGCTATACCATGTTTACTGTATCACAATGTAGCTATACCATGGTTACTGTATCACAATGTAGCTATACCATGGTTACTGTATCACAGTGTAGCTATACCATGGTTACTATATCACAGTGTAGCTATACCATGGTTACTGTATCACAATGTAGCTATACCATGGTTGCTGTATCACAGTGTAGCTATACCATGGTTACTGATCACAATGTAGCTATACCATGGTTACTGATCACAATGTAGCTATACCATGGTTACTGATCACAATGTAGCTAAACCATGGTTACTGTATCACAGTGTAGCTATACCATGGTTACTGTATCACAATGTAGCTATACCATGGTTACTGTATCACAATGTAGTTATACCATGGTTACTGTATCACAATGTAGCTATACCATGGTCACTGTATCACAGTGTAGCTAAACCATCGTTACTGTATCACAGTGTAGCTATACCATGGTTACTGTATAACTCTGTACTATACCATGGTTACTCTATCACAGTGTAGCTATACCATGGTTACTGTATCACAATGTAGCTATACCATGGGTACTCTATCAGAATGTAGCTATACCATGGTTACTGTATCACAATGTAGTTATACCATGGTTACTGTATCACAATGTAGCTATACCATGGTTACTGTATCACAATGTAGCTATACCATGTTTACTGTATCACAGTGTAGCTAAACCATCGTTACTGTATCACAGTGTAGCTATACCATGGTTACTGTATCACAATGTAGCTATACCATGGTTACTGTATCACAACGTGGCTATTCCATGGTTAATGTATCACAGTGTAGCTATACCATGGTTACTGTATCACAGTGTATGTAGCTATATCATGGTTACTGTATCACAATGTAGCTATACCATGGTTACTGTATCACAATGTAGTTATACCATGGTTACTGTATCACAATGTAGTTATACCATGGTTACTGTATCACAATGTATATAGCTATACCATGGTTACTGTATCACCATGTAGTTATACCGTGGTTACTGTATCACAATGTAGTTATACCATGGTTACTGTATCACAATGTAGTTAAACCATGGTTACTGTATCACAATGTAGCTATACCATGGTTACTGTATCACAATGTAGTTATACCATGGTTACTGAGCTCAATGTAGCTATACCATGGTTATTGTATCACAGTGTAGCTATACCATGGTTACTGTATCACAATGTAGCTATACCATGGTTACTGTATCACAATGTGGCTATTCCATGGTTACTGTATCACAGTGTAGCTACACCATGGTTACTGATCACAATGTAGCTAAACCATGGTTACTGTATCACAGTGTAGCTATACCATGGTTACTGATCACAATGTAGCTCTACCATGGTTACTGTATCACAATGTGGCTATTCCATGGTTACTGTATCACAGTGTAGCTATACCATGGTTACTGATCACAATGTAGCTATACCATGGTTACTGTATCACAATGTAGTTATACCATGGTTACTGTATCACAGTGTAGCTATACCATGGTTACAGATGTATTGTAAAAGTACTTAAGCTCAAGTTAGAATAGTTTGACTTTCAAAGCATTTTGTACTTTGAATATTCTCTTTATTTTACCCAGCATGCAAAGAGTTAACAAAGATTCCATTTAATTTTGCAGGTGGACATGCTACAGCACCACAGACATTGAATGCCACAAGATCTCGACCGGTTAACGATACACATTGTTTGATATGTCTAGATAACCACAGTGACTCGGTGCTGTATCAGTGTGGACATATGTGTGTGTGTTATCCTTGTGGGCGCCATCTCATGGACAGGAATGCTAATTGCCCTGTGTGCAGAGCCCCCATTTGGGACATTATCAGAGCCTACAAGTGTAACGAAGATTAAGTGGCAGAACGAAGACATAGAGAGACACTATTCATCGTGTATCGTGAAACAGAATCAGGAGACACTATTCATCATGTAACAGTCTCGAGAAACACTATTCATCATGTAACAATCTCCAGTCACACTATTCATCATGTAACAGTCTCGAGAAACACTATTCATCATGTAACAGTCTCGAGAAACACTATTCATCATGTAACAGACTCGAGAAACACTATTCATCATGTAACAGTCTCGAGAAACACTATTCATCATGTAACAGTCTCGAGAAACACTATTCATCATGTAACAGTCTCCAAACACACTATTCATCATGTAACACTCTCCAGACACACTATTCATCATGTAACAGTCTCAGGACACACTATTCATCGTGTAACAGTCTCGAGAGACACTATTCATCATGTAACAGTCTCCAGACACACTATTTATCATGTAACAGACTTCAGACATACTATTCATCATGTAACAGTCTCGAGAAACATTATTCATCATGTAACAGTCTCGAGAAACACTATTCATCATGTAACAGTCTCGAGAAACACTATTCATCATGTAACAGTCTCCAAACACACTATATATCATCTAACAGTCTCAGAACACACTATACATCGTGTAACAATCTTCAGACACACTATTCATCATGTAACAGTCTCCAGACACACTATTCATCGTGTAACAGTCTCCAGACACAGTATTCATCGTGTAACAGTCTCGAGAGACACTATTCATCATGTAACAGTCTCCAGACACACTATTCATCATGTAACAGACTTCAGACATACTATTCATCATGTAACAGTCTCGAGAAACATTATTCATCATGTAACAGTCTCGAGAAACACTATTCATCATGTAATAGTCTCGAGAAACACTATTCATCATGTAACAGTCTCCAAACACACTATATATCATGTAACAGTCTCAGATCACACTATACATCGTGTAACAATCTTCAGACACACTATTCATCATGTAACAGTCTCCAGACACACTATTCATCGTGTAACAGACTCCAGACACACTATTCATCATGTAACAGTCTCCAAACACACTATTCATCATGTAACAGTCTCAGAACACACTATTCATCGTGTAACAATCTTCAGACACACTATTCATCATGTAACAGTCTCCAGACACACTATTCATCCTGTAACAGTCTCAGGACACACTAATCATCGTGTAACAGTATCGAGAGACACTATTCATCATGTAACAGTCTCCAGACACACTATTCATCATGTAACAGTCTCCAGACACACTATTCATCATGTAACAGTCTTCAGACACACTATTCATCATGTAACAGTCTTCAGACACACTATTCATCATGTAACAATCTCCATACACACTATTCATAATGTAACAGTCTCCACACACACTATTCATCATGTAACAGTCTCCTGACACACTATTCATCATGTAACAGTCTTCAGACACACTATTCACCGTGTAACGGTCTCCTGACACACTATTCATCATGTAACAGTCTCCAAACACACTATTCATCATGTAACGGTCTCCAGACACACTATTCACCGTGTAACGGTCTCCAGACACACTATTCATCATGTAACAGTCTTCAGACACACTATTCACCGTGTAACGGTCTCAAAACACATTATTCATCATGTAACAATCTCAGGAGACACTATTCATCATGTAACAGTCTCCAGACACACTGTTCACCGTGTAACGGTCTCGAAACACTATTCATCATGTAACAGTCTCAGGACACACTATTCATCATGTAACAGTCTTGAGACACACTATTCATCATGTAACAGTCTCCAGACTCACTATTCATCATGTAACAGTCTTCAGACACACTATTCATCATGTAACAGTTTTCAGACACACTATTCATCATGAAACAGTCTCCAGACACACTATTCATCATGTAACAATCTCCATACACACTATTCATCATGTAACAGTCTCCAGACACACTATTCATCATGTAACAGTCTCCAGACACACTATTCATCATGTAACAGTCTTCAGACACACTATTCACCGTGTAACGGTCTCAAAACACATTATTCATCATGTAACATACTCAGGAGACACTATTCATCATGTAACAGTCTCCAGACACACTATTCACCGTGTAACGGTCTCGAAACACTATTCATCATGTAACAGTCTCATGAGACACTATTCATCGTATAACAGTCTTCAGATACACTATTCACCGTGTAACGGTCTCGAAACACTATTCATCATGTAACAGTCTCAGGACACACTATTCATCATGTAACAGTCTTGAGACACACTATTCATCATGTAACAGTCTCGAGAGACACTATTCATCATGTAACAGTCTCAGAACACACTATTCATCATGTAACAGTCTCCAGACACACTATTTATCATGTAACAGTCTCCAGACACACTATTCACCCTGTAACGGTCTCGAAACACTATTCATCATGTAACAGTCTCAGGAGACACTATTCATCGTATAACAGTCTTCAGACACACTATTCACCGTGTATCGGTCTCGAAACACTATTCATCATGTAACAGTCTCAGGACACACTATTCATCATGTAACAGTCTTGAGACACACTATTCATCATGTAACAGTCTCGAGACACACTAATCATCATGTAACAGTCTCAGAACACACTATATTCATCACGTAACAGTCTCCAGACACACTATTCATCATGCAACAGTCTCCAGACACACTATTCATCATGTAACAGTCTCTAACACTGAGACTATTGTCGGAGTATCTCACTAACACAAGTGTATGTTTACTAGGGCAATAAACATTATATATAGAAAAAACTCGGCTTTACTGTACGAAGTTGATAAAACAAAGCACAATAGTCAATTTAAACACAATTGCAGCTTGACATAAATGTCTGTGTTCCATTATATCTACTGTTAGCAGTAAGCTCATTGATTTTCCGTTATATCTACTGTTAGCAGTATACTCATTGGTGTTCTGTTATATCTACTGTTAGCAGTAAGCTCATTGATGTTCCGTTATATCTACTGTTAGCAGTAAACCTATTGGTGTTCCGTTATATCTACTGTTAGCAGTAAACCTATTGGTGTTCCGTTATATCTACTGTTAGCAGTAAACCTAGTGGTGTTCCGTTATATCTACTGTTAGCAGTAAGCTCATTTGTGTTCCGTTATATCTACTGTTAGCAGTAAACTCATTGGTGTTCTGTTATATCTACTGTTAGCAGTGAGCTCATTGATGTTCCGTTATATATACTGTTAGCAGTAAACTCATTGGTGTTCTGTTATATCTACTGTTAGCAGTAAGCTCATTGATGTTCCGTTATATCTACTGTTAGCAGTAAACCTATTGATGTTCCGTTATATCTACTGTTAGTACTAAACTTATTGGTGTTCCGTTATATCTACTGTTAGCAGTAAATTTATAAGTGTTCCATTATATCTACTGTTAGCAGTAAACTCATTGGTGTTCCGTTATATCTACTGTTAGCAGTAAACTTATTAGTGTTCCATTATACCTACTGTTAGCAGTAAACTCATTGGTGTTCCATTATATCTACTGTTAGCAGTAAATTCATTTGTGTTCTGTTATATCTACTGTTAGCAGTAAACTTATTGGTGTTCCGTTTTATCTACTGGTAGCAGTAAACTCATTGGTGTTCCGTTATATCTACTGTTAGCAGTAAGCTCATTGGTGTTCCGTTATATCTACTATTAGCAGGAAACTCATTTGTGTTCTGTTATATCTACTGTTAGCAGTAAGCTCATTGGTGTTCCATTCAATATACTGTTAGCATTAAACTCATTGGTGTTCCGTTATAGCTACTGTTAGCAGTAAACTCATTGGTGTTCCGTTATATCTACTGTTAGCAGTAAACTCATTGGTGTTCCGATATATCTACTGCTAGCAGTAAGCTCATTGGTGTTCCATTATATCTACTGTTAGCAGTAAACTCATTGGTGTTCCATTATATCTACTGACTACTGTTAGCAGTAAAGCCCTATGCACTATGATGCAAAATGATGTGACATTGAAATTGCGAAGATTTAGATAGATAATGTATATCATTACTAATATTGAGATAGTGAAGATTTAGATAATGTATATCATTACTAATATTGAGATAGCGAAGATTTAGATAATGTATATCATTACTAATATTGTATGCAGCTGGCTGTGAGACATCTTTGTTATTTTGTTTTTAATTTGTGCAAATATTAAAATTTAAAACTATTTGAAATTATTATCGACTATTACATGTAACATGTATGTCCCATACTACTTGACTATAACATGTACCACCCACCTCCTCCACCATGACAAACTCATAATGATCTGGGTCCCCCATCACGCCCCACAGTCATTATGTAGGTTAATTACAGCAACAATAGACTACTACAAGATTTCCTCTTTTCCAAGTACTATTCTTCACTGGAACCATCACCCTCCTGACATTGCCCAACTCCCTACCATAGACGAGTTCAATTTATGAGTTCATAGTTTGCAGTATTTATCATGCCTGCCCCTAGTTTTTCTTGCCTAGCTTCTTTTAACTCAAAATATTTTCATTTCTCTATGTTGCTTTGAATGGCAAGATCTGTGTGTGTTTTACACATTGGTGTAATGATACAGACATAGACTCATTCCAGAGTCTCCTCTGGTTCTTTTACGTGCATGGTGTAAAGCACCGACACGAGACCTTGGTTTAAAGTCTCATCTGAAAGACTATTAATTTTATTGGGTCAGACGGGGGATGGAACCTGCGATCGCTGGATTACCAGTCCACTGGACTACATATCTGTCTGTAATACCTTGTTAATAGCTAGATTACCAGTCCACTGGACTACAGATCCATCTGTAATACCTTGATCGCTGGATTACCAGTCCACTGGACCTCAGATCCATCTGTAATACATTGTTGATCGCTGGATTACCAGTCCACTGGACTACAGATCCGTCTGTAATACCTTGATCGCTGGATTACCAATCCACTGGACTACAGATCCGTCTGTAATACCTTGATCGCTGGATTACCAGTCCACTGGACTACAGATCGGTCTGTAATACCTTGTAGATCGCTGGATTACCAGTCCACTGGACTACAGATCCGTCTGTAATACCTTGTTGATCGCTGGATTACCAATCCACTGGACTACAGATTCGTCTGTAATACCTTGTTGATTGCTGGATTACCAGTCCACTGGACTACAGATCGGTCTGTAATACCTTGTAGATCGCTGGATTACCAGTCCACTGGACTACAGATCCGTCTGTAATACCTTGTTGATCGCTGGATTACCAGTCCACTGGACTATAGATCCGTCTGTAATACCTTGTTGATTGCTGGATTACCAGTCCACTGGACTACAGATCCGTCTATAATACCTTGTTGATTGCTGGATTACCAGTCCACTGGACTACAGATCCGTCTGTAATACCTTGTTGATCGCTGGATTACCAGTCCACTGGACTACAGATCCGTCTGTAATACCTTGTTGATTGCTGGATTACTAGTCCACTGGACTACAGATCCGTCTGTAATACCTTGTTGATTGCTGGATTACCAGTCCACTTGACTACAGATCCGTCTATAATACCTTGTTGATCGCTGGATTACCAGTCCACTGGACTACAGATCAGTCTGTAATACCTTGTTGATTGCTGGATTACCAGTCCACTGGACTACAGATCCGTCTGTAATACCTTGTTGATCGCTGGATTAACAGTCCACTGGACTACAGATCCGCCTGTAATACCTTGTTAATAGCTAGATTACCAGTCCACTGGACTACAGATCCGTCTGTAATACCTTGTTAATAGCTAGATTACCAGTCCACTGGACTACAGATCTGTCTGTAATACCTTGTTGATCGCTGGATTATCAGGCAACTGGACTACAGATCCGTCTGTAATACCTTGTTAATAGCTAGAGTATCAGTCCACTGGATTACAGATCTGTCTGTAATATCTTGTTGATCGCTGGATTACCAGTCCACTGGACTACAGATCTGTCTGTAATACCTTGTTAATAGCTAGATTACCAGGCCACTGGACTACATATCCGTCTGTAATACCTAGTTGATCGCTAGTTTACCAGTCCACTGGACTACAGATCCGTCTGTAATACCTTGTTAATAGCTAGATTACCAGTCCACTGGACTACAGATCCGTCTGTAATACCTTGATCGCTGGATTACCAGTCCACTGGACTACAGATCTGTCTGTAATACCTTGATAATAGCTAGATTACCAGTCCACTGGACTACAGATCTGTCTGTAATACCTTGTTAATAGCTAGATTACCAGTCCACTGGACTACAGATCCGTCTGTAATACCTTGATCGCTGGATTACCAGTCCACTGGACTACAGATCCGTCTGTAATACCTTATTAATAGCTAGATTACCAGTCCACTGGACTACAGATCTGTCTGTAATACCTTGTTGATCGCTGGATTACCAGTCCACTGGACTACAGATCTGTCTGTAATACCTTGTTGATCGCTGGATTACCAGTCCACTGGACTACAGATCTGTCTGTAATACATTGTTGATCGCTGGATTACCAGTACACTGGACTACAGATCCGTCTGTAATACCTTGTTTATTGCTGGATTACCAGTCCACTGGACTAGAGATATGTCTGTAATACCTTGTTAATAGCTAGATTACCAGGCCACTGGACTACAGATCCGTCTGTAATACCTAGTTGATCGCTAGTTTACCAGTCCACTGGACTACAGATCCGTCTGTAATACCTTGTTAATAGCTAGATTACCAGTCCACTGGACTACAGATCTGTCTGTAATACCTTGTTAATAGCTGGATTACCAGTCCACTGGAATACATATCTGTCTGTAATACCTTGTAGATCGCTGGATTACCAGTCCACTGTACTACAGATCCGTCTGTAATACCATGTTGATCGCTAGATTACCAGGCCACTGGACTACAGATCCGTCTGTAATACCTCGTTGATCGCTAGTTTACCAGTCCACTGGACTACAGATCCGTCTGTAATACCTTGTTAATAGCTAGATTACCAGTCCACTGTACTACAGATCCATCTGTAATACCTTGTTAATAGCTAGATTACCAGTCCACTGGACTACAGATCTGTCTGTAATACCTTGTTAATAGCTGGATTACCAGTCCACTGGACTACAGATATGTCTATAATACCTTGTAGATCGCTGGATTACCAGTCCACTGTACTACAGATCCGTCTGTAATACCATGCTGATCGCTAGATTACCAGTCCACTGGACTACAGATCTGTCTGTAATACCTTGTTGATCGCTGGATTACCAATCCACTGGACTACATATCTGTCTGTAATACCTTGTTAATAGCTAGATTACCAGTCCACTGGACTACAGATCCGTCTGTAATACCTTGTTGATTGCTAGATTACCAGTCCACTGGACTACAGATCCATCTGTAATACCTTGTAGATCGCTGGATTACCAGTGCACTGTACTACAGATCCATCTGTAATACCTTGTAGATCGCTGGATTACCAGTCCACTGGACTACAGATCCATCTGTAATACCTTGTAGATCGCTGGATTACCAGTCCACTGTACTACAGATCCATCTGTAATACCTTGTAGAACGCTGGATTACCAGTCCACTGGACTACAGATTCGTCTGTAATACCTTGTTGATCGCTGGATTACCAGTCCACTGGACTACAGATCCGTCTGTAATACCTTGTTAATAGCTAGATTACCAGTCCACTGGACTACAGATCCGTCTGTAATACCTTGTAGATCGCTGGATTACCAGTCCACTGTACTACAGATCCATCTGTAATACCTTGTAGATCGCTGGATTACGAGTCCACTGGACTGCAGATCCGTCTGTAATACCTTGTAGATCGCTGGATTACCAGTCCACTGTACTAGAGATCCATCTGTAATACCTTGTATATCGCTGGATTACGAGTCCACTGGACTACAGATCCGACTGTAACACCTTGTTGATCGCTAGATTACCAGTCCGCTGTACTACAGATCCGACAGTAACACCTTGTTGATCGCTAGATTACCAGTCCACTGGACTACAGATCCGTCTGTAATACCTTGTTGATCGCTGGATTACCAGTCCACTGGACTACAGATCCGTCTGTAATACCTTGTTGATTGCTGGATTACCAGTCCACTGGACTACAGATCCGTCTGTAATACCTTGTTGATCGCTAGATTACCAGTCCACTGTACTACAGATCCATCTGTAACACCTTGTTTATCGCTGGATTACCAGTCCACTGGACTACAGATCCGTCTGTAATACCTTGTTGATCGCTGGATTACCAGTCCACTGGACTACAGATCCGTCTGTAATACCTTGTTGATCGCTGGATTACCAGTCCACTGGACTACAGATCCGTCTGTAATACCTTGTTAATAGCTAGATTACCAGTCCACTGGACTACAGATCCGTCTGTAATACCTAGTTGATCGCTGGATTACCAGTCCACTGGACTACAGATCCGTCTGTAATACCTTGTTAATAGCTAGATTACCAGTCCACTGGACTACAGATCCGTCTGTAATACCTAGTTGATCGCTAGATTACCAGTCCACTGGACTACAGATCTGTCTGTAATACCTTGTTGATCGCTGGATTACCAGTCCACTGGACTACAGATCCGTCTGTAATACCTTGTTAATAGCTAGATTACCAGTCCACTGGACTACAGATCCGTCTGTAATACCTTGATCGCTGGATTACCAGTCCACTGGACTACATATCTGTCTGTAATACCTTGTTAATAGCTAGATTACCAGTCCACTGGACTACAGATCCATCTGTAATACCGTGTAGATCGCTGGATTACCAATCCACTGGACTACAGATCTGTCTGTAATACCTTGTTGATCGCTGGATTACCAGTCCACTGGACTACAGATCCGTCTGTAATACCTTGTTGATCGCTAAATTACCAGTCCACTGGACTACAGATCTGTCTGTAATACCTTGTTGATCGCTAGATTACCAGTCCACTGGACTACAGTTCCGTCTGTAATACCTTGTTGATCGCTAGATTACCAGTCCACTGGACTACAGATCCGTCTGTAATACCTTGTTGATCGCTGGATTACCAGTCCACTGGACTACAGTTCCGTCTGTAATACCTTGTTGATCGCTAGATTACCAGTCCACTGGACTACAGATCCGTCTGTAATACCTTGTTGATCGCTAGATTACCAGTCCACTGGACTACAGATCCGTCTGTAATACCTTGTTGATCGCTAAATTACCAGTCCACTGGACTACAGATCTGTCTGTAATACCTTGTTGATCGCTAGATTACCAGTCCACTGGACTACAGTTCCGTCTGTAATACCTTGTTGATCGCTAGATTACCAGTCCACTGGACTACAGATCCGTCTGTAATACCTTGTTGATCGCTGGATTACTTGTCCACTGGAATACAGATCTGTCTGTAATACCTTGTTAATAGCTAGATTACCAGTCCACTGGACTACAGATCTGTCTGTAATACCTTGTTAATAGCTAGATTACCAGTCCACTGGACTACAGATCCGTCTGTAATACCTTGTTAATAGCTGGATTACCAGTCCACTGGACTACAGATCTGTCTGTAATACCTTGTTAATAGCTAGATTACCAGGCCACTGGACTACAGATCCGTCTGTAATACCTTGTAGATCGCTAGATTACCAGTCCACTGGACTACATATCCGTCTGTAATACCTTGTTGATCGCTAGATTACCAGTCCACTGGACTACACAAGGTGGTTAAACACTTCAAATATCGTGCATCACAGCCTGGAGCATTCAGATTAGTAAAATATCATCACCAATTAAAATTAAACAAAAGATTGATGGTCCTTATACAAACATTGCCAATAACAGTGAAATAAATATTTCTATGTTTGCTCAACTAGCAAGAATATCGTTAATTGCGTAAGATATGGCGGACGTTTCAAATTTCATGAAAAAACAAATAACAATTTTATAGTTTGTGTGATTTAATCATATATATACTTGGATTATTGTATTACAAATTTGTGGACATACTATTGTGTTGACAGTAAATAATGTGCTCAAATGCCAAAATCAAAGAAAAAGCAGAAAAAGCGATCGCTTTCCTCGCCGGACAATGGAAGTAGTTTACCTGAGAAAAGAACATCAAATCCACCTGCCCAGGTAAATACAAACACTACCACTATGACGTCTCCGGGCTATATACAACCTTCGAATATGTCAAATATGGCAAACGTCAACTCGTATCAAACTCCAGTGGGTACATTCTACACTCCTACTTCTCATCAACAGTATTTCAACAATCAATCCAGCATGACCCCCGCACCTCTCGGACCTCCTCCTGTACCATCGCCCAACCAGCCTCAATACTACTCAGATGTGTTCCAACAAACTGTTATAGAGAGGTTAAATTCAATGGACAACCGATTAAGCAAGTTAGATGCAATTGAAAAGCAATTACAAACTTTAAACCAGAAAGTAACTTCTGTTGATGTTCGAGTCTCATCCGTTGAAAAGTCAGTTGGTGAAATCAAAAGTAGACTCAGTGATGTTGAGGCTAGCAGAGCTATGGACTCGCAGATATGTGATGACATTCAGAATAAGCAGCGTGACATTGACAAATCCATGAAAACAGAGCGTGACAGCATCAAACATATTCAAATAGAGATAAATAGTTTAAAATCAACCAGCGAGGATGTAATAGAACTACAGTCACGTTCGATGCGGGATAACTTGTTGTTTTTTGGATTTGGAGAAAAGGCATATGTAGAAGATAGTCGTTCAGAGAACTGTGCAGCAACCATTCTTAATTTGTGTAGAGATGATTTGAAAATCACAGATGCACATGCCACTGTAAAAATAGAACGTGCACATAGGATTGGGAAATATGACAGTACAAAAAGAAGGCCAATTGTTGTGAAATTTAGTCACTTCCCTACGAAAATGTTAGTGAAACAAAAGACATTCGATGAATTGCCATCTGATTCCGGGTATCGTGTGAGCGAACAGTTTCCCAAGGCTATACAAGACAGACGTAAAGCGTTGATCCCTATCATGATCAAGGCTCGTGCAGATGACAAAAGAGCCGTGTTATCTTATGATAAACTGATAATTAACGGTAAAGCATTCACGGTGGATACTGCGGCCAGTGCTGGCTATAGCTAGGAAGCTACCCAGAAACAGTTAACATGTTTGCTATGGAATGTTCAGGGTATTAGAGCTAAATTAGAAGATTGTGATTTCATAAATTTTGTTTCAGACTACGACATTATATTATTAACAAAAACTTGGAACTCTAAAGTAACTAATATAAAAATTGATGGCTACGAATATTTTAATTGTCCACGACCGAAATTTAATAAGAATGCAAAGCGTAGTAGCGGCAGTGTTATTGTATACTATAAGGAATGTTATCGAAATTATATTGATCTGCTTAGTATTAATGAAAACGGACTCATTTGGTTTAAACTGAAACATGAACTATGTAATACCGATTCATATTTTTGTATTTGTTATATTCCGCCAGAAGATTCCGCTGTATACCGTAATGTTAATTCGACATTATTTCAGTTTGATTTTTTTGAAAACTTGAATACCGACATTCGAAAATATAGTGACCTTGGTATTGTGTATTTACTTGGAGACCTGAACTCACGCACTGCTGATCAGCTTGACTATGTGCCAGTCGTACACCTAGACCGTTATGTTGATCTACCGCAGTCCACTTATCGTACATCTAACTTACCAGTCCGAAAAAATCATGACACTGGTGTAAATAGTTTTGGATCAAAATTATTAACTCTTTGTAAAGAAAATAATCTAGTTATAGTCAACGGTCGCCTTGAGCATGGAGATTGTACTTTCCACGGGATGTATAGAAATAGACCGGTTGCCAGTACAGTGGATTATTTAATAACAGGATGTGACTATTTTAACTCAGTCTGTAATATGAGTGTTCTTGATTTATCTGAATTCTCAGATCATTGTCCAATTGCATTTTCTTTGAAACGCGCTGATGTTATACCTATAATAGATTGTTGTAATGTTGATAAAATTGTATGGGACACTTCAAAAACTGATTATTTCGTAAATTTGCTAATTACCAAGAAATCGATATTGGATGATGTAACAAATCAATTATCGATGGGAGAAGTTGATATCAACCAATGTATTCATGAATTCTCTAATACAGTCTATGATGTTTCTTTTAAGTGTTTTGGTAAAACCTATTCAACCAAACCAAAGTCTAAAAAATGTAAATCATTATGGTTTAACGATGAGTGCCGTCAAAATAAAGCGGTATTTTTGGAATCTAAAAGGAAATTTTTTACAAATAAATCTGAAGAAAACAAACTAAATGTTTTGTTTTGCAGAAGAAACTTTGTTAAGACCAAACGACGTGTTAAATGGAAATTCTATTATATAGAGAAGCAGAAATTGTCAAGCTTAAGTAAAAACTCACCACGTAAATTTTGGAAATATTTAAATAAATATAAACAAGCTAGTAATTATGCTAGTGACATTCACTTAGACGATTTTGTAAAACATTTTTCTAATAGTTCAAACGATGCAGAACCTAACACATATCTTTCTGATGATTTACATAGCAATACGGTCACTGTTGATCAATTAGACAAAACAATCACTGTAGAAGAAGTACAAAAAACTATTTCCATGTTAAATCGTTATAAAAGTTGTGATTATGATAAAAATGTATCTGATTTCTTTATTGACTCGAATAATTTTATATCACCATATTTATGTCTGATTTTTAATCATATATTTGATACATGTACTTATCCCGAGGCATGGACCAAGGGAGTCATTGTTCCATTGTACAAAAAGGGAGATAAAAATGACCCTTCCAATTATAGAGGGATTACGTTAGTTAACAGCATGGGTAAGATATTTTCTTTGGTTTTAAGGAATCGCATTAACAAGTGGTGTGAATCTGAGCATGTTTTTAATGATTTTCAGTTTGGTTTTAGAGATAACCGTTCTACAGCTGATGCTATATTTTTGCTACACTCAATAATTCAAAAGGTATTATCTAAAAATGCCAAGCTTTGGTGCATATTTATAGATTATCAGCGTGCTTTTGATACCGTAAATCGGGATGCTTTGTGGGGAAAATTAATCAAATCTGGCGTAAGCTGTAAAATGGTTAACATGGTCAAATGTATTTATAACAGAGTTCAATCGTGCGTGAAAATGCTTAATAATATGACATTTTCAGATTTCTTTGATGTTACAATTGGGTTAAAACAAGGTGAGCCCTTATCACCTTTGTTATTTATTATATTTATTAATGATATTATTGAAAATTTGGATGTTAACTCGTTAACTGAAAAAGATCTGGATTTATTATCCATGTATTTGATATTATTTGCTGACGATATTGTTTTGTTCACGACAGATGCCAGGAGTCTACAATCTCAAATTGATAGTATTTACCAGTATTCTGTGAAATGGGGCTTAACTATAAATGTAAATAAAACAAAAATATGTATATTTGAAAAGCGTAAACAGAATCATAATGTTATCTTTTATATCAATGGAAAACAAATAGATATTGTTGATAGCTTTACATATCTTAGTATTAAGTTTACATATACAGGAACTTTAACTGGTGCAATAAAATGTTTACAGGATCAAGCATTAAGAGCTTATCACAATTTATTGTCATTATTCGATAGAGTACATATGGATGTTAAAACTAAACTTAAGCTGTTTGATACAATGATTGTACCTATAATTTTATATGGTTCTGAGGTTTGGGGTGTCTACAACCTAAAGGATGTCGATAAATTACATTTGAGATTTTGTAAATATATTTTGGGTGTTAAGCTGCAAACACCTACCAATGCTATCTATGGTGAATTAGGACGATTTCCATTATCTGTTATATGTAAAGAGAGAGTAATCAAATTTTGGTTTAAAGTAATGAAAAATGTTGATTCTCCAATGTATAATATGTATGCCGATCTGTGTAATAACGTTAACGGTAAATGTTGGGCTAGCCGAGTTAATTCCTTAATTGATCATCTCGGTTTTACAAATGTTCGACTCAATTTTGATGCTAATATTAACTATTTACCTATGTTTAAAATGAGATTACGCGACCAGTTCGTTCAAGACTGGAACACATCAGTAAACACAATGTCGAAACTTGATTATTATTGTAAATTTAAGCTGACATTCCGTTATGAAGACTATATTGATCAAATCTCTAGTGATAGTTTACGTCAATGTTTTACATGTTTAAGATTAACATCCCACAAATTAGAAATTGAATTTGGAAGATTTAATGGTATTGATAGAAACAATAGGTTATGTAAATTATGCAATCAAAATGTAATTGAATCAGAATACCATTTTATATTATGTTGTGAAAAATACAGAGATATAAGATTGAAATATTTGGGCTACATAGCATGGCCATCAATAAATAAATTTATATCTATCATGTCATGCAAAAATAAAAAATATTTGATTAATGTTTGTAAGTACATCAAAGAAGCTATGTCATTACGTAGTAATACCCTGTCAATTACTACTGTTTCTTAAATGTATTGTATTTGTTTATACATGTATATATGTAACATGTTTTGTGATGTCTTTGCCATATTTCTATCATTGTAAATGGCCAAAGGCAATATAGTTGCTGATTATGCCAATAAATTTGAAACTAAACTTGTTAATCTTTGTACCGATTTATCTTTAAATAAATAAAGCTAGTATTTGTTTTATCTGAGTCTATAAATAATATTTCTTAAAATGTTTACATACAATTAATTTCCATATCTATATCTAATAAAGGCTTAAGTAACCATTATTATAAGTTTAAAATGGCAGTTTTCCCGTTAAATTACAATATAGTTTTCATTGCAGCTTGTCGGAGGGAGACGTGTTTTCTGGAGGGGGGGGGGGTGATTGTCTGGGGGGGGGTGATTGTCTGGGGGTGTGTGATAAGTTAAGATAAGATAAATTTTATTTTGAGTTGGTAAGATAGCAACAGTACAACACAAGCTCTGAGCGAGCTTTTGAACCGACTATATAACATAAAATAATGGTAACAGCTATAAAATTAGAATCACTGATAATAGTATGCACGCTGGACTGGTAATCCAGGGATCGCAGGTTCGATCCCCCGTCTGACCATAATAAAATTGACAGTCTTTCAGATGGGACATTAAACCGAGGTCTCGTGTCGGTGCTTGACACCGTGCACGTAAAAGAACCAGAGGAGACTCTGGAATGGGTCTATGTCTGTATCATTGCACTATCCTCCAAACATCTAAAATGACTAATCTCTTCAGGACGCGTCGCTCATATATATGGGCAACCGGTAGCGACGATAAATAAATGTAAAAACACACACATAGTATGCATATTTATTATTAATTTGTGTGAAATAACGATATCTGATTGGATTATTGATTAGTTTGGCAGCGACTGGCCAGCTAAGCAATTGATGTGATAATCACAGAACGTGAAAGGTCAGATGGTAAGCTTTAATTCCATTCCAGAATTATTAAAATATTCAAGAAATAAAAACAGTTGTGATGTGGAGCGCCGTGTTTTCCGTTATTTTCCTTATAATATCTACAAGGGCGCCGTGTTTTAAACCTATCCGGCAAATTGGACTGTTTTTGAAAACGAAAGTAGAACAAGTTTTGCAATTGTCATTTTTATTGTTATACCGTAACATGGCGTCCTATGATTATAATTTTATTTACAACAGATGCGATGGTATTGAAACGGATGATAAACGGCTAGCGTTGGAAGTGGTTGAGTATTTAGAAGAGAAAATAAGAGGGTGGACTTGTGGCCAAGTGGGGTATTACGCGGACAGAGACGCAACGCCAGGAAAAAATATTTTTGATGAATTATTTAACATAGTTCGTACTACAGACCTGACTTTGGTTGTGATCACGCCGGAATTTTGGGCAAATTATTGGGCAAAGTATTGTAAACAAGCGGCATTCAAGTATCTACTAGACTGTGAACATTCTCACAAACTCATTCCAATTGCAATACATATACCGAACACGGCATCCCTTGAAGAGCTCAATGTTAACGAGCCGTTGTTTATCAGAGGTTGTACGACGAGCGAATGGGACAACTCTAGTAACAAACGAAGACTAAAAAAGGTAATGGAAGATCTGGCCTCGGGGTTATAAAACTGTTCTCCTATCTCAAACGCAGTATCAAGCTTCTGATTGGTTCAGCTGACAGTAAAACTCAGAATCAACCAATCAAATAATTTGAGCTTGAGTTTGAGATCTGAGAAAAGTGTTATAACCTCGGGCACTGGTGGTCGTTGGTTCAAACTTGGACTTGGTTACATTAATAGTATCATAGTATCAGAAGTGTCTCCATACCCATGCTTAACCCTTTCAACACCACATACCTCTAAATAGGCTTACAAAAAAGTGTAGATCCAGATGAGCCGGCTCGTGTCGAGCCGTCTCATCAGGATCTGCACTTTTTTCAAGTAATATAACTATTTCTAGAATTTTGTTTACCCATTTTGATAAATGAACTGATCCAAATGTAATTTTGTTATTAATTTATTGGTCTAAAAATATCATGGACCAGTCCATGTCAGTTACTTGGTGTTGAATGGGTTAACTGCACAGACTTCTACTTCGGATGGAGAGGGCTATACTCCGTTGGATTTCTGTATGAATGATTTATTCCTGGATTCAATGAATAGGGGAGTAGTGTAGTCCAAATATTTAGACTTGAGAAATGTAACAGATAAAAAAATGTTTATGTTGAGGTCTTATATATAGGACTAGGAGTAGTGTAGTGGTATATAGGGAGACTTGTACTGTCTCACTATAGAGTAGTGTAGTGGTATATACTCTAGGGACACTTGTACTGTCTCACTATAGAGTAGTGTAGTGGTATATACTCTAGGGACACTTGTACTGTCTCACTATAGAGTAGTGTAGTGGTATATACTCTAGGGACACTTGTACTGTCTCATTATAGAGTAGTGTAGTGGTATATACTCTAGGGACACTTGTACTGTCTCACTATAGAGTTAGCTTTTATAGTTACTCAGTAAAGTGACCACCTCCAGGAAATGGAGGGTCAAGTGGTTGTCGGTTCAAACCCTTGACTTGTGCTTGGTTACTTTATGCATAATAATTTCAGTTACTAAGTAGTTTTGTAGAACCTTTTATCTTCTTAGCTGTGCACGTGACATATAATAGCCTAGCTTACTGGTCCAGACTGCATAGAGTGGTGGAACCTATGCTCGGCGTATTCCTATGCTCGGCGTATATTTTCTATTTACATCCGTATTTAAAATATTTAAATAGTTTTAACCTATTTTCGCTGACAGAGGTGAAGCATGGTTCAATAGCATTACGTTGTGCGTGCCGGTAGCCTAATGCAACTGTCACCTGACTGGTTCAGTAGCCGAATATCAACAGATAACTTGATGGGAATTCTTTCCATCGAAATGATGCGGTTTATGAGCATTTCAAGTAGCTATCCGAATTGGGGAAAAATGTACAAATAACCAGAAAAAAGTTTCTTATGAGTTTTAATATTGTTAGTTATTGATGTTGCTAAGTCAAAATAATATATTCAACATTTACACGTGCATACATAAACAAATTCATGTACGCCGTGCATATGTGCCCTAAAGTATCTAGTTCCCCATGGAAATAGGTGCCATTGCGATAGCTGTAGTGAGGCCCATGGTCACGTAATGAAGCTAAACTTTTCACAACTTAAGAAAATAATAATATACGGCAAGTGCATTTAACCCTTTTTTTTATAGGCCATGATATGTAGGATTTACGCCGAGCATATGTTCCACCACTCTAAATACATGTTTCAATAAATTGCTGTAAAATCAATGTACATGCACATAGCACAGGGATTCGGCACGTTTGGGGGTACTAGTATATATATTTAAGTACAGGGATTCTACTCTGTGGGATGTCAGATTTCGCATCGATCAGTAAAATGGCCCTATCTGAAACAATTTTGTACAAATCTGTCCAAATATAACGCCTATCCCGAGTCTTTATATTGTTCTTCAAATAAAACACAACTTTAAGCTGCATGCATGTATACTTTGCAAACAATTGCCACAGACATTGGCCATAGCAATTTCTAAAGCGGCGCAATTTGCGTTGAAACGAGCGTTCTGATTGAAAATTCTACGAAATCTCTTTTTGACGTACATATTTGCCGAATAAACCTACACGTTAGTGGAACACACATTTTATTGATAATGTTATTCACAGTTAAAACTCTCCCGTCGAAGATTTTTTGTTGTTGCTGATAGAACCCGTGTCCTAGTATGGAAATGTGACCTGCTATGGCCAATGTTTGTGGCAATTGTTTGCAAAGTATACATGCATGCAGTTTAAAGTTGTGTTTTATTTGAAGAACAATATAAAGACTCGGGATAGGCGTTATAGTTGGACAGATTTGTACAACATTGTTTCAGATAGGGCCATTTTACTGATCGATGCGAAATCTGACATCCCACAGAGTAGAATCCCTGTACTTAAATATATATACTAGTACCCTCAAACGTGCCGAATCCCTGTGGCACATAGTGGTAGACATGCTGACGTTTTCTGGTCTCATTTCAGATGTTTTGTCCAACCAGCACACCATTGGACACAGAAGGACTTCAAGGTATGTATTCCATGGTTCCCAATACAAGTTACATAATGAATATAAGTATGTATTCCATGGTTCCCAATACAAGTTACATAAGGAATATAAGTATGTATTCCATGGTTCCCAATACAAGTTACCTAAGGAATATAAGTATGTATTCCATGGTTCCCAATACAAGTTACATAAGGAATATAAGTATGTATTCCATGGTTCCCAATACAAGTTACATAAGGAATATAAGTATGTATTCCATGGTTCCCAATACAAGTTACATAAGGAATATAAGTATGTATTCCATGGTTCCCAATACAAGTTACATAATGAATATAAGTATGTATTCCATGGTTCCCAATACAAGTTACATAAGGAATATAAGTATGTATTCCATGGTTCCCAATACAAGTTACATAAGGAATATAAGTATGTATTCCATGGTTCCCAATACAAGTTACATAAGGAATATAAGTATGTATTCCATGGTTCCCAATACAAGTTACATAAGGAATATAAGTATGTATTCCATGGTTCCCAATACAAGTTACATAAGGAATATAAGTATGTATTCCATGGTTCCCAATACAAGTTACATAAGGAATATAAGTATGTATTCCATGGTTCCCAATACAAGTTACATAAGGAATATAAGTATGTATTCCATGGTTCCCAATACAAGTTACATAAGGAATATAAGTATGTATTCCATGGTTCCCAATACAAGGTACATAATGAATATGTATGTATTCCATGGTTCCCAATACAAGTTTAAGGAATATAAGTAATATTCCATGGTTCCCAATACAAGTTACCTAAGGAATATAAGTATGTATTCCATGGTTCCCAATACAAGTTACCTAAGGATATAAGTATGTATTCCATGGTTCCCAATACAAGTTACATAAGGAATATAAGTATGTATTCCATGGTTCCCAATACAAGTTACATAAGGAATATAACTATTTTGCCTGGTTCCCAATACAGTTCCTAAGGAATATAAGTATGTATTCCATGGTTCCCAATACAAGTTACCTAAGGAATATAAGTATGTATTCCATGGTTCCCAATACAAGTTACATAAGGAATATAAGTATGTATTCCATGGTTCCCAATACAAGTTACCTAAGGAATATAAGTATGTATTCCATGGTTCCCAATACAAGTTACATAAGGAATATAAGTATGTATTCCATGGTTCCCAATACAAGTTACATAAGGAATATAAGTATGTATTCCATGGTTCCCAATACAAGTTACATAAGGAATATAAGTATGTATTCCATGGTTCCCAATACAAGTTACATAAGGAATATAAGTATGTATTCCATGGTTCCCAATACAAGTTACATAAGGAATATAAGTATGTATTCCATGGTTCCCAATACAAGTTACATAAGGAATATAAGTATGTATTCCATGGTTCCCAATACAAGTTACATAAGGAATATAAGTATGTATTCCATGGTTCCCAATACAAGTTACATAATGAATATAAGTATGTATTCCATGGTTCCCAATACAAGTTACATAATGAATATAAGTATGTATTCCATGGTTCCCAATACAAGTTACATAAGGAATATAAGTATGTATTCCATGGTTCCCAATACAAGTTACCTAAGGAATATAAGTATGTATTCCATGGTTCCCAATACAAGTTACCTAAGGAATATAAGTATGTATTCCATGGTTCACAATACATAAGGAATATAAGTATGTATTCCATGGTTCCCAATACAAGTTACATAAGGAATATAAGTATGTATTCCATGGTTCCCAATACAAGTTACATAAGGAATATAAGTATGTATTCCATGGTTCCCAATACAAGTTACATAAGGAATATAAGTATGTATTCCATGGTTCCCAATACAAGTTACATAAGGAATATAAGTATGTATTCCATGGTTCCCAATACAAGTTACATAAGGAATATAAGTATGTATTCCATGGTTCCCAATACAAGTTACATAAGGAATATAAGTATGTATTCCATGGTTCCCAATACAAGTTACTTAAGGAATATAAGTATGTATTCCATGGTTCCCAATACAAGTTACCTAAGGAATATAAGTATGTATTCCATGGTTCCCAATACAAGTTACATAAGGAATATAACTATTTATTCCATGGTTCTCAATACAAGTTCCATAAGGAATATAAGTATGTATTCCATGGTTCCCAATACAAGTTACATAATGAATATAAGGACTGTATGGTATAATACTGTCAAACCTTTCACAGAAGGACTGTATGGTACAATACTGTTAAACCTGTCACAGAAGGACTGTATGATACAATACTGTCAAACCTGTCACAGAAGGACTGTATGGTACAATACTGTCAAACCTGTCACAGAAGGACTGTATGGTAGAATACTGTTAAACCTGTCACAGAAGGACTGTATGATACAATACTGTCAAACCTGTCACAGAAGGACTGTATGGTACAATACTGTTAAACCTTATTATTCAATGCTTTTCATACATATTTATTTTAGCTTGATTTCGAAACAAATTCTTGCAATATTTTAGTTTATATTTTGTAACGATAATTCTCTGATTGCTGTTTTCAGAACAAGGCGACAATAGACTGAGAACAGAGAGGCAGCACCTGGTTGCTCGACCGATGTCAGAAGCATCATTAGCTGCAAGTTTAGGTAGCATTGCATTTATATCTTATTCTACCTATCATTGCACATGTGACCCTGCATTAACCCTGTATCTGATGTGGCCTGTGACCCTGTATCTGACACTGCATGTAACCCAGCATTAACCCTGTATGTGACCCTGCATTAACCCTGTATCTGATGCAGCATGTGACACTATTTGATGCGGCATGTGACCCTGCATCTGACATGGCATGTAACCCTGCATTAACCCTGCATCTGATGTGGCATGTGACCCTGCATTAACCCTGCATCTGACACGGCATCTGACCCTGCATCTGATGTGGCATGTGACCCTGCATTAACCCTGCATCTAACATTGCATGTGACCCTGCATCTGACACTGCATGTGACCTTGCATTAAATCTGCATGTGACCCTGAATTAACCCTGCATGCGACCCTGCATTAACCCTGCATGTGGCCCTGCATTAACCCTGCATGTGACCCTGCATCTTACACTGCATGTGCCCTTGCATCAACCCTGCATGTGACCCTGAATTAACCCTGCATGTGGCGTACATGTGACACTGCATTAACCCTGCATGTGACATGGCATGTAACCCTGCATTAACCTTGCATCTGACACTGCATGTGACCCTGCATTAACCCTGCATGTGACATGGCATGTGACCCCACATTAACCCTGCATCTGATGACACTGCATGTGACCCTGCATTAACCCTGTATGTGACCCTGCATTAACCCTGTATCTGATGCAGCATGTGACACTGTATTTGATGCGGCATGTGACCCTGCATCTGACATGGCATGTGACCCTGCATTAACCCTGCATCTGATGTGGCATGTGACCCCGCATTAACTCTGCACCTAACATGGCATGTGACCCTGCATTAGCCCTGCATCTGACACTGCATGTGACCTTGCATTAACCCTGCATGTGACCCTGCATCTGACACTGCATGTGACCCTGCATTAACCCTGCATGTGACCCTGCATCTTACACTGCATGTGACCTTGCATTAACCCTGCATGTGTGACCCTGAATTAACCCTGCATGTGGCGTGCATATGACCCTGCATTAACCCTGCATGTGACATGGCATGTAACCTTGCATTAACCTTGCATCTGACACTGCATGTGACCCTGCATGTGACATGGCATGTGACCCTGCATCTGACGACACTGCATGTGACCCTGCATTAACCCTGCATCTGACGCTGCACGTGACCCCACATTAACCCTGCATCTGGCGTGGTATGTGACCCTGCATTATCCCTGCATCTGATGTCTCATGTTACCCTGCATTAACCCTCCATCTGACGTGGCATTTGACCCTGCATTAACCATGTATCTGACACTGCAGGTAACCCTACATGTGATCCTGCATTAACCCTGCATTAAATCTGCATGTGATCCTGCATTAACCCTGCATGTGATCCTGCATTAACCCTGCATTTGACGCTGCATTAACCCTGCATTAACACTGTTTCTGACATGTCATGTGATCTGGCATTAACCCTCCATCTGATGTGGCATGTGACCCTGCACTAACCCTCCATCTGACATGGCATGTGACCCCGCATTAACCCTGCATCTGACCCTGTACCTGATGCTGCATGTGACCCCGCATTAACCCTGTATCTGACTCGGCATGTGACCCTGCATTAACCCTGCAACTGACCCTGCAACTGACCCTGCATGTGACCCCGCATTAACCCTTTATCTGATGCTGCATGTGCCCCCGCACTAACCCTGCAAATGACCCTGCATGTGACCCTGCATTAACCCTGTATCTGATGCTGCATGTGCTGCTGCATTAACCCTGCATCTGATGCTGCATGTGACCCTGCATCTGATGCTGCATGTGACCCTGCATTAACCCTGTATCTGATGCTGCATGTGATGCTGCATTAACCCTGCATCTGATGCTGCATGTGATCCTGCATTAACCCTGCATCTGATGCTGCATTAACCCTGCATCTGACGACACTGCATGTGACCCTGCATTAACCCTGTATCTGATGCTGCATGTGATGCTGCATTAACCCTGCATCTGATGCTGCATGTGATCCTGCATTAACCCTGCATCTGATGCTGCATTAACCCTGCATCTGACGACACTGCATGTGACCCTGCATCTGATGCTGCACGTGACCCAGCATTAACCCTGCATCTGGCGTGGTATGTGACCCTGCATTAACCCTGCATCTGATGTCTCATGTGACCCTGCATTAACCCTCCATCTGACGTGGCAAGTGATCCTGCATTAACCCTGCATTAAATATGCATGTGATCCTACATTAACCCTGCATTAAATCTGCATGGCCATGAGATTTTCACCCCCCCCCTAATTGTCTTAAACAACATATCCATTGACATAGCACAACTTTCAATTTTGACTGAGTGTGCAGTAGTGGGGAATTGTACACATTATATAAAGAATTAATGTGAAAATATCATAGCATGCATATTTGAATGATCCCATTATGTCATGATAAAACATAAAGAGGAATAGACAAGGGAACGAAA
Organism: Archivesica marissinica; assembly: GCA_014843695.1. Classification (NCBI taxonomy): domain Eukaryota; kingdom Metazoa; phylum Mollusca; class Bivalvia; order Venerida; family Vesicomyidae; genus Archivesica; species Archivesica marissinica. Next base: position 996,659 of record CM026393.1, read on the forward strand.
AGAAACCTTGGTAGAAAGCTTTGACATGTTGATGTGGGAGGGGGGGGGGTGAAAATCTCATGGTCATGATATTTTCACCCCCCCCTCTCATTTCTATGTTTTCTCCTGTTGTCCATGTATGTCATTTTACCATGACTTGCGTGAATAACAGGACTACTTCGAATGCAGCCATATCTTAATTAAAACAGATTTTGGTGGACTCCGAACACAAAAACGTCTGCGGCAGACGCGGCCGCGGAGCGACGTCAAATCCATAGTATCCCCCGACTTTAGTCCGGGGATACAATTATTATTGGGGGCACGGGTGGAAATATCATGGTCATGATATCCACCCCCCCACCTGTTGTTTTCCTTTAAGACCATTAGAGGGGGAGGTGGGGAGTGAAAATCTCATGGCCATGATATATTCACCCGTGGGTCAAAATATCATGGCTATGAGATCTTCACCCCCCCCCCCAGCAACTCTTTCAATTATGTCGCCATCATGTTTGAAATAGTCATATTTCTCTCCAATACCATGAGATAGAAGCAATACAGCATCAACATTAGTCATATTCCAAGATATACAAGGAATTTAAAAATCAAAAATAAAAAGCGACAAATTTTGAGGTGAATGGTAGGTGCGGTGCGTCTATTAATTCTTTATATAATGAGTACAATTCCCCACTACTGCACACTCAGTCAATTGAAAGTTGTGCTATTTCAATGGATATGTTGTTGTATTGCTTTAAGACAATTAAGGGGGGGGTGAAAATCTCATGGCCATGATATCTTCACCCACAGGTGAAAATATCATGGCTATGAGATTTTCACCCCACCCCCCTGCAACTCTTTCAATTTTGTCACCACCATATATAAAATAGTCATATGACTCTCACATACCATAAGATAGAAGCAACACAGCAACAACAACATTTGACAAAAATATTGGGGGGCGGGTGAAAATCTCATAGGGGGGTGAAAATCTCATGGCATTTTTTTCACCCACGGGTGAAAATATCGCGCGGGTGAAAATCTCATGTGACACCGGCATTAACCCTCCCTCCATCTGACGTGGCATGTGACCCTGCATTAACCCTCCATCTGACATGGCATGTGACCCTGCATTAACCCTCCATCTGACGTGGCATGTGACCCTGCATTAACCCTCCATCTGACATGGCATGTGACCCTGCATTAACCCTCCATCTGACATGGCATGTGACCCTGCATTAACCCTCCATCTGACATGGCATGTGACCCTGCATTAACCCTGCATCTGATGCTGCATTAACCCTGCATTTGATGCTGCATTAACCCTGCATTTGATGCTGCATGTGATCCTGCATTAACCCTGCATCTGATGCTGCATGTGATCCTGCATTCCAATGCCCCAATTTAGCAATTTCTTGTGGTTGATGTTGATAATTCCCACAGGAAGGTGACTGATTGACAGATGAAGCTTCGGCGACTAACTTATCTGCCATTTCCATTGCTGGATCGAGACATTTTTTATACCGATATGAAATCTAACATTGACATATTCGAGATTTTCGTAAATATAATTGTTTTCTACCTCTCCACATTTAATTATCTGTATGGGACTGATATTACTGATACTTAGGTGACACTATTACATAAATGGGTCATCAGTTGACCTACATAAATGGGTCATCTGTTGACCTACATAAATGGGTCATCAGTTCACCTACATAAATGGGTCATCTGTTGACCTACATAAATGGGTCATCAGTTCACCTACATAAATGGGTCATCAGTTCACCTACATAAATGGGTCCATCAGTTCACCTACATACATGGGTCATCAGTTCACCTACATTTTGTCGATCATTGTCCCAATTGTGAGTTAGGCCTACACTCAGCTTACAGTAACGACACATTGTCAGTAGTGGTACACTGTCAGTAATGGTACACTGTCAGTAATAGTACATTGTCAGTAGTGGTACATTGTCAGTAGTGGTACACTGTCAGTAATGTTACATTGTCAGTAGTGGTACACTGTCAGAATTGGTACACTGTCAGTAATGAAACACTGTCAGTAATGATACACTGTCAGTAACGATACACTGTCAGTAATGGTACACTGTCAGTAATGGTACACTGTCAGTAATGTTACATTGTAAGTAATGGTACATTGACAGTAGTGGTACACTGTCAGAATTGGTACACTGTCAGTAATGAAACACTGTCAGTAATGATACACTGTCAGTAACGATACACTGTCAGTAATGGTACACTGTCAGTAATGGTACACTGTCAGTAATGTTACATTGTAAGTAATGGTACATTGACAGTAGTGGTACACTGTCAGAATTGGTACACTGTCAGTAATGAAACACTGTCAGTAATGATACACTGTCAGTAACGATACACTGTCAGTAATGGTACACTGTCAGTAATGGTACACTGTCAGTAACGGTACACTGTCAGTAAGTAATGATACACTGTCAGTAAGTAATGGTACACTGTCAGTAATGATACACTGTCAGTAAGTAATGGTACACTGTGAGTAAATAACAGTACACTGTCAGTATCAGTACACTGTCAGTAAGTAACGGTACACTGTCAGTAATGGTACACTGTCAGTAATGGTACACTGTCAGTAAGTAATGATACACTGTCAGTAAGTAATGGTACACTGTCAGTAATGATACACTGTCAGTAAGTAACAGTACACTGTCAGTAACAGTACACTTTCAGTAAGAAACAGTACACTGTCAGTAAGAAACAGTACATTGTCAGTAATGGTACACTGTCAGTATCGGTACACTGTCAGTAATGGTACAATGTCAGTAAGTAATGGTACAATGTCAGTAAGTAATGGTACACTGTCAGTAACAGTACACTGTCAGTAATAGTACACTGTCAGTAACGGACGGTACAATGTCAGTCAGTAATGGTACACTATCAGTAATGGTACAATGTCAGTAAGTAATGGTACACTATCAGTAACGGTACACTATCAGTAACGGTACACTGTCAGTAACGGACGGTACACTGTCAGTCAGTATATATACACTGATAGTAATGGTACATTGTCAGTAAGTAATGGTACACTGTCAGTAATGGTACACTGTCAGTAATGGTACACTGTCTGTAACGGTACATTGTCAGTAAGTAATGGTACACTGTCAGTAAGTAATGGTACACTATCAGTAACAGTACACTGTCAGTAACGGTACAATGTCAGTAAGTAATGGTACATTGTCAGTAACTGTACAATGTCAGTAAGTAACGGTTCACTGTCAGTAAGTAATGGTACACTGTCAGTAACGGTACAATGTCAGTAAGTAATGGTACACTGTCAGTAAGTAATGGTACACTGTCAGTAACGGTACAATGTCAGTAAGTAATGGTACACTGTCAGTAATAATACACTGTCAGTAATGGTATCAGTATGTGATGGTACACTGTCAGTAACGTTACACTGTCAGTAAGTAATGGTACAATGTCAGTAAATAACAGTACACTGTCAGTATCAGTACACTGTCAGTAAGTAATGGTACACTGTCAGTAATGGTACACTGTCAGTAACGGTACACTGTCAGTAAGTAATGATACACTGTCAGTAATGATACACTGTCAGTAAGTAATAGTACACTGTCAGTAACGGTACACTTTCAGCAAGAAACAGTACACTGTCAGTAAGAAACAGTACATTGTCAGTAATGGTACACTGTCAGTATCGGTACACTGTCAGTAATGGTACAATGTCAGTAACGGTACACTGTCAGTAAGTAATGGTACAATGTCAGTAAGTAATGGACACTGTCAGTAACAGTACACTGTCAGTAACGGTACACTGTCAGTAACGGACGGTACAATGTCAGTCAGTAACGGTACACTATCAGTAATGGTACAATGTCAGTAAGTAATGGTACGCAGTCAGTAACAGTACTGTCAGTAAGTAATGGTACCCTGTCAGTAACTGTACACTGTCAGTAACGGTACACTGTCAATAAGTAACGGTACACTGTCAGTAACGGTACATTGTCAGTACGTAATGGTACACTGTCAGTAACTGTACACTGTCAGTAACGGTACACTGTCAATAAGTAATGGTACACTGTCAGTAACGGTACATTGTCAGTACGTAATGGTACACTGTCAGTAATGGTACACTGTCAGTAATGGTACACTGTCAGTAATGGTACACTGTCAGTAACTGTACATTGTCAGTAAGTAATGGTACACTGTCAGTAACGGTACACAGTAAGTAATGGTACGGTGTCAGTAATGTACACTGTCAGTAACGGTACCCTGTCAGTAACGGTACACTGTCAGTAACGGTACACTGTCAGTAAGTAATGGTACACTGTCAGTAAGTAACGGTACACTGTCAGTAACGGTACACTGTCAGTAATAATACACCGTCAGTATCGGTATCAGTATCGGTACACTGTCAGTAACGATACACTGTCAGTAACGGTACACTGTCAGTAATAACGGTACACTGTCAGTAACGGTACACTGTCAGTAACGGTACACTGTCAGTAAGTAACGGTACACTGTCAGTAATGGTACACTGTCAGTAACGGTACACTGTCAGTAAGTAATGGTACACTGTCAGTAAGTAACGGTACACTGTCAATAAGTAACGGTACACTGTCAGTAAGTAACTGTACACTGTCAGTATCGGTACACTGTCAGTATCGGTACACTGTCAGTAACGGTACACTGTCAGTAACGGTACACTGTCAGTATCGGTACACTGTCAGTAACGGTACACTGTCTGTAATGGTACACTGTCAGTAACGGTACACTGTCAGTATCGGTACACTGTCAGTATCGGTACACTGTCAGTCAGTAACGGTACACTGTCAGTAACTAACGGTACACTGTCAGTAAGTAATGGTACACTGTCAGTAATGGTTCACTGTCAGTAAGTAATGGTACACTGTCAGTAACAGTACACTGTCAGTAAGTAATGGTACCCTGTCAGTAACTGTACACTGTCAGTAATGGTACACTGTCAATAAGTAACGGTACACTGTCAGTAACGGTACATTGTCAGTAAGTAATGGTACACTGTCAGTAATGGTACACTGTCAGTAACGGTACACTGTCAATAAGTAACGGTACACTGTCAGTAACGGTACATTGTCAGTAAGTAATGGTACACTGTCAGTAACGGTACACTGTCAGTAACGGTACACTGTCAGTAGGTAATGGTACACAGTCAGTATATTTTATGATTTCAAGCATTTTTGAACATTATTACTCAAAACAATATGAATCAAATTTTCGCTGTTCTAATTTTGGCAATTGACTGCAAAATTAGATGGTTGCAGTAATAAGTGGTAGGTTTCCACATGAATGGTATTTTATAAACTGGATAAACATTGTTTTTACATCAGCTCTATATTTAAATGTAATATATATATATATGTAATTATATTTAAATTTTCACTTTATTGTAGAAGAAGAATACAATGCACCCGAATCATCAGAACCAAGCCATTGTTCGGGACCGTCCTCACTACCCGGAGATAATCAGTCCATACCAGATCCTCGACTGATCTCTACTGAACCAATAGATACATTGCTCTATTCCAGAACAGCATTGTCCATTGCATCTGTCGATGGTATTTCCATGATCGATGCAGAATATCCGGGAATGATGGTAAGTAGTGTAGAACCAGAGGAAAGAGCAGCTGTTCAACAGTCCAATGCTGTACAGAATGAACAACCGGATCAAAGATATAGACCGGTAATAAATGATGCAGATGGTGAAATAGCAACTAACAGTTTGTCGAATGATACAGACTTGTCTATGGATATTATCATGACTTCCTCATTGGTAGAGAACATACCTGATGGCCAGATATTGTCTGAATCGAAACGAGCAGCATTGGTAGGTAGGAATGCGACGCCAGATGACAAACCAGAAGACCAACACCTCTCACTTGGCTCATTCGATACTAGTGGTTATTATTCAGCAGATTTATCTGACATAGAGCTTAAATCAGCATATACGCCAATGTCACCAGACCTAAACCAGACGGATGATGCTAAAACTGCATTGGACCCCAGTGAAGACCCACTGAATACGAGTGGCATAGTAGGCCCAGTAAATAGCGGTGGAGCAGTAGATCAAGTGAATAAGAGTATTGCAGCTGTTGGCAAGATCCTCAACAGTGAAGTTGATAGTCATTGCTCAGAAAGAAATACAGATACAAATGTAATGGCAACTGCTGGGGCATCAGACAGTCGTGATACAGGACTAAATAGTTGCATTCAAGCATCCAAAGAAGTTCAGGACAAAGTCGATTCAGGCAAATGTTCTGAACACGAGATAATTCATACTAGACTTGGTAATATGTGCTATTTTATGCTAAAGTCTATTGTAAACAGTGATTTGGCATTCATATGATATTAATCACTGTCATTAGAATTAGTATGGAGAACCCATGTCTGCCGACTGTTCCACCCAATAATGTTGTTCAATAATGATCAATAGGTGATCGTGTCTTAACCCATTTGATTCTGAATACCATTCAAACAGTACTTGCAAAGAACATAGAGCCAGATCAGCCGCCATGGAACGTGCCGTCTGATCAGGCTCTATGCTGTTTGCTATTCAGATGATCTTGCTAAGACACTTGGCTATGTAGCAAACAATATAGATCCTGATAGACGCTGCGGCTGATCTGGATCTATGTTGTTTGCAAAAGCCTCTAAATGTATCCAGAATGAAATGGGTTGATTGAGACGATTTTTCCACCAATATAGAATATATATCTATATCTTCCTCTAATGTCAATAATCTGAAGTTCTATATGTTTCAGCTCTCTAGCGTATGTATGATGCTTATCCTATATATGTGAGCTATAAAGTATGTATGATACTTATCCTATATATGTGAGCTATGTATCATACTTATTCTATATATGTGAGCTATAAAGTACGTATGATACTTATTCTATATATGTGAGCTATAAAGTACGTATGATACTTATTCTATATATGTGAGCTATAAAGTACGTATGATACTTATTCTATATATGTGAGCTATAAAGTACGTATGATACTTATTCTATATATGTGAGCTATAAAATACGTATGATACTTATTCTATATATGTGAGCTATAAAGTACGTATGATACTTATTCTATATATGTGAGCTATAAAGTATGTATGATACTTATTCTATATATGTGAGCTATAAAGTACGTATGATACTTATTCTATATATGTGAGCTATAAAGTATGTATGATGAGCTATAAAGTATGTATGATACTTATTCTATATATGTGAGCTATAAAGTATGTATGATGCTTATTCTATATATGTGAGCTATAAAGTACGTATGATACTTATCCTATATATGTGAGCTATGTATGGTACTTATTCTATATATGTGAGCTATAAAGTACGTATGATACTTATTCTATATATGTGAGCTATAAAGTACGTATGATACTTATTCTATATATGTGAGCTATAAAGTACGTATGATACTTATTCTATATATGTGAGCTATAAAGTATGTATGATACTTATTCTATATATGTGAGCTATAAAGTACGTATGATACTTATTCTATATATGTGAGCTATAAAGTATGTATGATGCTTATCCTATATATGTGAGCTATAAAGTACGTATGATACTTATTCTATATATGTGAGCTATAAAGTATGTATGATGCTTATCCTATATATGTGAGCTATAAAGTACGTATGATACTTATTCTATATATGTGAGCTATAAAGTATGTATGATACTTATTCTATATATGTGAGCTATAAAGTACGTATGATACTTATTCTATATATGTGAGCTATAAAGTATGTATGATACTTATTCTATATATGTGAGCTATAAAGTATGTATGATGCTTATCCTATATATGTGAGCTATAAAGTATGTATGGTACTTATTCTATATATAGCTATGTATGATACTTATTCTATATATGTGAGCTATGTATGATACTTATTCTATATATGTGAGCTATAAAGTACGTATGATACTTATCCTATATATGTGAGCTATGTATGGTACTTATTCTATATATGTGAGCTATAAAGTACGTATGATACTTATTCTATATATGTGAGCTATGTATGGTACTTATTCTATATATGTGAGCTATAAAGTACGTATGATACTTATTCTATATATGTGAGCTATAAAGTACGTATGATACTTATTCTATATATGTGAGCTATAAGGTACGTATGATACTTATTCTATATATGTGAGCTATAAAGTATGTATGGTACTTATTCTATACATGTGAGCTGTAACTCACCGCCTCAGCCTTCGGTTCTGAATAAAATGTTCCAACTATAAAGCTATTCGCATGTTGCCAGCCCTGGCTATCGTCGATGAAACCTCTATGTCGATGCACATGCTGGTCATATTAGCTCGAACTCTGGTCTAACTAGTCGAAGACGGAACTCTATTCCAACTATACGTATGTGTGTTCAAACATACGCCAACCGATCCTGTAGGTACTACCATGCATGCCCTTAGTGTATTCCAACATTAGACAAATAATATCTATAATCCAATAAATCCATCTGTGACATTTATATTATATAAAAGTAAAGTGTTTGTTTATTATAGTGTCACCCCTATTTAAAGGGCCAGCCATGTCTGACTTATGAGACACCTCTTTTAATGAACATCAGTACTTCCCGAATCCTGTGCTTGTATGCCAGGCTGGTAGGCAATCAGTAACCATTATTTAAATAGCTGGTGGCTCACCAACCGGCCATATCAGAAAGAACCCCTGACGAGATTCGAACCTTCGACCTCCTGCTCCGTAGGCAGACTCCTTAACCACTAGGCCACGGAGACAGTTATATATATATATTGTGCCTGTATGTTTATATATTGTCCCATTCATATTACTCCTGTCCGCCTCCGTGGTCGAGTGGTTAAGGTCGCTGATTGTATACCACTGTAACCTATCATCACTGATGGTCACGGGTTCGAGCCCCGCTCAGGCCGTGTCTCATTTATATTAAAAAGTTGGCAGTTTCTTGCGGAGGTTGGTGCACCCAAGTACTGGTTAACCGCTGGAGCCTGCCCAGGAAAGGTGTTGTTAGGTAAACTGCCCGCCGGCGATATAGCGCAAAAATGGTGCTGATGCAGGCGTAAAACCCGAAATATAACATATACTCCTGCAAGGACACTGCCAATACTGTGTGTTTTACATTTATTTATCGTAGCTATGATGAATGCAATGATGCAGACAGAGACCTATTCCTTTGGTTCTTTTGCATACACAGTGTAAAGCGTCTCTCTAGACATCTCTATCGCCCCTCTAGACATCTCTATCGCCCCTCTAGACATCTCTATCGCCCATGCCTCCCAAGAAGCAATGATTGTATGCCCGGGGCTGAGAAAAAGGCAAGAACACCACAGAATCACTCTCATCTTCAACCTCATCCAAGACTTACTGATACACCTGCTGACGATGATGATCCAGATGCTCCTGCACGATCAAGGTCCACAACCTCCCACGTGTAACCATTCTGTAACCATTCCATCGGTTGCTACAGCTGTACAACCTCCCACGTGTAACCATTCCATCGGTTGCTTCAGCTGTACAACCTCCCACGTGTAACCATTCCATCGGTTGCTTCAGCTGTACAACCTCCCACGTGTAACCATTCCATCGGTTGCTTCAGCTGTAACCTCCCACGTGTAACCATTCCATCGGTTGCTTCAGCTGCACAACCTCCCACGTGTAACCATTCCATCGGTTGCTTCAGCTGTACAACCTCCCACGTGTAACCATTCCATCGGTTGCTTCAGCTGCACAACCTCCCACGTGTAACCATTCCAGTGATCATCGGTTGCTTCAGCTGTACAACCTCCCACGTGTAACCATTCCCATCGGTTGCTTCAGCTGTACAACCTCCCACGTGTAACCATTCCATCGGTTGCTTCAGCTGCACAACCTCCCACGTGTAACCATTCCAGTGAATCATCGGTTGCTTCAGCTGTACAACCTCCCACGTGTAACCATTCCATCGGTTGCTTCAGCTGTACAACCTCCCACGTGTAACCATTCCATCGGTTGCTTCAGCTGTACAACCTCCCACGTGTAACCATTCCATCGGTTGCTTCAGCTGCACAACCTCCCACGTGTAACCATTCCAGTGAATCATCGGTTGCTTCAGCTGCACAACCTCCCACGTGTAACCATTCCATCGGTTGCTTCAGCTGTACAACCTCCCACGTGTAACCATTCCATCGGTTGCTTCAGCTGCACAACCTCCCACGTGTAACCATTCCAGTGTATCATCGGTTGCTTCAGCTGTACAACCTCCCACGTGTAACCATTCCATCGGTTGCTTCAGCTGCACAACCTCCCACGTGTAACCATTCCATCGGTTGCTTCAGCTGCACAACCTCCCACGTGTAACCATTCCATCAGTTGCTTCAGCTGTACAACCTCCCACGTGTAACCATTCCATCGGTTGCTTCAGCTGCACAACCTCCCGCGTGTAACCATTCCAGTGAATCATCGGTTGCTTCAGCTGTACAAACTCCCATGTGTAACCATTCCAGTGAATCATCGGTTGCTTCAGCTGTACAACCTCCCACGTGTAACCATTCCAGTGAATCATCGGTTGCTTCAGCTGCACAACCTCCCACGTGTAACCATTCCAGTGTATCATCGGTTGCTTCAGCTGTACAACCTCCCACGTGTAACCATTCCATCGGTTGCTTCAGCTGTACAGCCTCCCACGTGTAACCATTCCAGTGAATCATCGGTTGCTTCAGCTGTACAACCTCCCACGTGTAACCATTCTATCGGTTGCTTCAGCTGCACAACCTCCCACGTGTAACCATTCCAGTGAATCATCGGTTGCTTCAGCTGTACAACCTCCCACATGTAACCATTCCATCGGTTGCTTCAGCTGTACGACCTCCCACGTGTAACCATTACAGTGAATAATCGGTTGCTTCAGCTGAACAACCTCCCACGTGTAACCATTCCATCGGTTGCTTCAGCTGCACAACCTCCCACGTGTAGCCATTCCAGTGAATCATCGGTTGCTTCAGCTGCACAACCTCCCACGTGTAACCATTCCATCGGTTGCTTCAGCTGTACAACCTCCCACGTGTAACCATTCCAGTGAATCATTAGTTGCTTCCGCTGTACAACCTCCCACGTGTAACCATTCCAGTGAATCATTAGTTGCTTCAGCTGAACAACCTCCCACCTGTAACCATTCCATCGGTTGCTTCAGCTGCACAACCTCCCACGTGTAGCCATTCCATCGGTTGCTTCAGCTGCACAACCTCCCACGTGTAACCATTCCAGTGTATGATCGGTTGCTTCAGCTGCACAACCTCCCACGTGTAACCATTCCATCGGTTGCTTCAGCTGTACAACCTCCCACGTGTAACTATTCCATCGGTTGCTTCAGCTGCACAACCTCCCACGTGTAGCCATTCCAGTGAATCATCGGTTGCTTCAGCTGAACAACCTCCCACGTGTAACTATTCCATCGGTTGCTTCAGCTGCACAACCTCCCACGTGTAGCCATTCCAGTGAATCATCGGTTGCTTCAGCTGTACAACCTCCCACGTGTAACCATTCCAGTGAATCATCGGTTGCTTCAGCTGTACAACCTCCCACGTGTAACCATTCCAGTGAATCATCGGTTGCTTCAGCTGTACAACCTCCCACGTGTAACCATTCCAGTGAATCATCGGTTGCTTCAGCTGTACAACCTCCCACGTGTAACCATTCCAGTGTATGATCGGTTGCTTCAGCTGCACAACCTCCCAAGTGTAACCATTCCAGTGAATCATCGGTTGCTTCAGCTGCACAACCTCCCACGTGTAACCATTCCAGTGAATCATTAGTTGCTTCAGCTGAACAACCTCCCACGTGTAACCATTCCATCGGTTGCTTCAGCTGCACAACCTCCCACGTGTAGCCATTCCATCGGTTGCTTCAGCTGCACAACCTCCCACGTGTAACCATTCCAGTGTATGATCGGTTGCTTCAGCTGCACAACCTCCCACGTGTAACCATTCCATCGGTTGCTTCAGCTGTTCAACCTCCCACGTGTAACTATTCCATCGGTTGCTTCAGCTGCACAACCTCCCACGTGTAGCCATTCCAGTGAATCATCGGTTGCTTCAGCTGAACAACCTCCCACGTGTAACCATTCCAGTGAATCATCGGTTGCTTCAGCTGTACAACCTCCCACGTGTAACCATTCCAGTGAATCATCGGTTGCTTCAGCTGTACAACCTCCCACGTGTAACCATTCCAGTGTATGATCGGTTGCTTCAGCTGCACAACCTCCCACGTGTAACCATTCCAGTGAATCATCGGTTGCTTCAGCTGCACAACCTCCCACGTGTAACCATTCCAGTGAATCATTAGTTGCTTCAGCTGAACAACCTCCCACGTGTAACCATTCCATCGGTTGCTTCAGCTGCACAACCTCCCACGTGTAGCCATTCCATCGGTTGCTTCAGCTGCACAACCTCCCACGTGTAACCATTCCAGTGTATGATCGGTTGCTTCAGCTGCACAACCTCCCACGTGTAACCATTCCATCGGTTGCTTCAGCTGTACAGCCTCCCACGTGTAACCATTCCAGTGAATCATCGGTTGCTTCAGCTGTACAACCTCCCACGTGTAACCATTCTATCGGTTGCTTCAGCTGCACAACCTCCCACGTGTAACCATTCCAGTGAATCATCGGTTGCTTCAGCTGTACAACCTCCCACATGTAACCATTCCATCGGTTGCTTCAGCTGTACGACCTCCCACGTGTAACCATTACAGTGAATAATCGGTTGCTTCAGCTGAACAACCTCCCACGTGTAACCATTCCATCGGTTGCTTCAGCTGCACAACCTCCCACGTGTAGCCATTCCAGTGAATCATCGGTTGCTTCAGCTGCACAGCCTCCCACGTGTAACCATTCCATCGGTTGCTTCAGCTGTACAACCTCCCACGTGTAACCATTCCAGTGAATCATTAGTTGCTTCAGCTGAACAACCTCCCACCTGTAACCATTCCATCGGTTGCTTCAGCTGCACAACCTCCCACGTGTAGCCATTCCATCGGTTGCTTCAGCTGCACAACCTCCCACGTGTAACCATTCCAGTGTATGATCGGTTGCTTCAGCTGCACAACCTCCCACGTGTAACCATTCCATCGGTTGCTTCAGCTGTACAACCTCCCACGTGTAACTATTCCATCGGTTGCTTCAGCTGCACAACCTCCCACGTGTAGCCATTCCAGTGAATCATCGGTTGCTTCAGCTGAACAACCTCCCACGTGTAACTATTCCATCGGTTGCTTCAGCTGCACAACCTCCCACGTGTAGCCATTCCAGTGAATCATCGGTTGCTTCAGCTGTACAACCTCCCACGTGTAACCATTCCAGTGAATCATCGGTTGCTTCAGCTGTACAACCTCCCACGTGTAACCATTCCAGTGAATCATCGGTTGCTTCAGCTGTACAACCTCCCACGTGTAACCATTCCAGTGAATCATCGGTTGCTTCAGCTGTACAACCTCCCACGTGTAACCATTCCAGTGTATGATCGGTTGCTTCAGCTGCACAACCTCCCAAGTGTAACCATTCCAGTGAATCATCGGTTGCTTCAGCTGCACAACCTCCCACGTGTAACCATTCCAGTGAATCATTAGTTGCTTCAGCTGAACAACCTCCCACGTGTAACCATTCCATCGGTTGCTTCAGCTGCACAACCTCCCACGTGTAGCCATTCCATCGGTTGCTTCAGCTGCACAACCTCCCACGTGTAACCATTCCAGTGTATGATCGGTTGCTTCAGCTGCACAACCTCCCACGTGTAACCATTCCATCGGTTGCTTCAGCTGTACAACCTCCCACGTGTAACTATTCCATCGGTTGCTTCAGCTGCACAACCTCCCACGTGTAGCCATTCCAGTGAATCATCGGTTGCTTCAGCTGAACAACCTCCCACGTGTAACCATTCCATCGGTTGCTTCAGCTGCACAACCTCCCACGTGTAACCATTCCAGTGAATCATCGGTTGCTTCAGCTGTACAACCTCCCACGTGTAACCATTCCAGTGAATCATCGGTTGCTTCAGCTGTACAACCTCCCACGTGTAACCATTCCAGTGAATCATCGGTTGCTTCAGCTGCACAACCTCCCACGTGTAACCATTCCAGTGAATCATCGGTTGCTTCAGCTGCACAACCTCCCACGTGTAACCATTCCAGTGAATCATCGGTTGCTTCAGCTGTACAACCTCCCACGTGTAACCATTCCATCGGTTGCTTCAGCTGCACAACCTCCCACGTGTAACCATTCCATCGGTTGCTTCAGCTGCACAACCTCCCACGTGTAACCATTCCATCATCGGTTGCTTCAGCTGTACAACCTCCCACGTGTAACCATTCCATCGGTTGCTTCAGCTGCACAACCTCCCACGTGTAACCATTCCATCGGTTGCTTCAGCTGCACAACCTCCCACGTGTAACCATTCCATCGGTTGCTTCAGCTGTACAACCTCCCACGTGTAACCATTCCATCGGTTGCTTCAGCTGCACAACCTCCCACGTGTAACCATTCCATCGGTTGCTTCAGCTGCACAACCTCCCACGTGTAACCATTCCAGTGTATCATCGGTTGCTTCAGCTGTACAACCTCCCACGTGTAACCATTCCAGTGAATCATCGGTTGCTTCAGCTGCACAACCTCCCACGTGTAACCATTCCAGTGAATCATCGGTTGCTTCAGCTGTACAACCTCCCACGTGTAACCATTCCAGTGAATCATCGGTTGCTTCAGCTGTACAACCTCCCACGTGTAACCATTCCAGTGAATCATCGGTTGCTTCAGCTGTACAACCTCCCACGTGTAACCATTCCAGTGATCATCGGTTGCTTCAGCTGTACAACCTCCCACGTGTAACCATTCCAGTGAATCATCGGTTGCTTCAGCTGTACAACCTCCCACGTGTAACCATTCCAGTGAATCATCGGTTGCTTCAGCTGTACAACCTCCCACGTGTAACCATTCCAGTGAATCATCGGTTGCTTCAGCTGTACAACCTCCCACGTGTAACCATTCCAGTGAATCATCGGTTGCTTCAGCTGTACAACCTCCCACGTGTAACCATTCCAGTGAATCATCGGTTGCTTCAGCTGTACAACCTCCCACGTGTAACCATTCCAGTGAATCATCGGTTGCTTCAGCTGTACAACCTCCCACGTGTAACCATTCCAGTGAATCATCGGTTGCTTCAGCTGTACAACCTCCCACGTGTAACCATTCCAGTGTATGATCGGTTGCTTCAGCTGCACAACCTCCCACGTGTAACCATTCCAGTGAATCATCGGTTGCTTCAGCTGCACAACCTCCCACGTGTAACCATTCCATCGGTTGCTTCAGCTGCACAACCTCCCACGTGTAACCATTCCATCGGTTGCTTCAGCTGTACAACCTCCCACGTGTAACCATTCCATCGGTTGCTTCAGCTGCACAACCTCCCACGTGTAACCATTCCATCGGTTGCTTCAGCTGCACAACCTCCCACGTGTAACCATTCCATCGGTTGCTTCAGCTGTACAACCTCCCACGTGTAACCATTCCATCGGTTGCTTCAGCTGCACAACCTCCCACGTGTAACCAT
Organism: Archivesica marissinica; assembly: GCA_014843695.1. NCBI lineage: Eukaryota > Metazoa > Mollusca > Bivalvia > Venerida > Vesicomyidae > Archivesica > Archivesica marissinica. The sequence goes on from CM026393.1 coordinate 1,012,285, forward strand.
TCCATCGGTTGCTTCAGCTGCACAACTTCCCACGTGTAACCATTTCAGTGTATCATCGGTTGCTTCAGCTGCACAACCTCCCACGTGTAACCATTCCATCGGTTGCTTCAGCTGCACAACCTCCCAGGTGTAACCATTCCAGTGTATCAGCGGTTGCTTCAGCTGTACAACCTCCCACGTGTAACCATTCTATCGGTTGCTTCAGCTGCACAACCTCCCACGTGTAACCATTCCAGTGAATCATCAGTTGCTTCATCTGAACAACCTCCCATGTGTAACCATTCCAGTGAATCTTCGGTTGCTTCAGCTGTACAACCTCCCACGTGTAACCATTCCAGTGAATCATCGGTTGCTTCAGCTGCACAACCTCCCACATGTAACCATTCCATCGGTTGCTTCAGCTGTACAACCTCCCACGTGTAACCATTCCATCGGTTGCTTCAGCTGCACAACCTCCCACGTGTAACCATTCCATCGGTTGCTTCAGCTGCACAACCTCCCACGTGTAACCATTCCATCGGTTGCTTCAGCTAAACAACCTCCCATGTGTAACCATTCCATCGGTTGCTTCAGCTGTACAACCTCCCATGTGTAACCATTCCAGTGAATCATCATTTGCTTCAGCTGCACAACCTCCCACGTGTAACCATTCCATCGGATGATTCAGCGGTACAACTTCCCACGTGTAACCATTCCAGTGAATCATCGGTTGCTTCAGCTGCACAACCTCCCACGTGTAACCATTCCATCGGTTGCTTCAGCTGCACAACCTCCCACGTGTAACCATTCCATCGGTTGCTTCAGCTGCACAACCTCCCACGTGTAACCATTCCATCGGTTGCTTCAGCTGTACAACCTCCCACGTGTAACCATTCCATCAGTTGATTCAGCTGCACAACCTCACACGTGTAACCATTCCATCGGTTGCTTCAGCTGTACAACCTCCCACGTGTAACCATTCCATCGGTTGCTTCAGCTGCACAACCCCCACGTGTAACCATTCCAGTGAATCATCAGTTGCTTCAGCTGCACAACCTCCCACGTGTAACCATTCCATCGGTTGCTTCAGCTGTACAACCTCCCACGTGTAACCATTCCATCGGTTGCTTCAGCTGCACAACCCCCACGTGTAACCATTCCAGTGAATCATCGGTTGCTTCAGCTGCACAACCTCCCACGTGTAACAATTCCATCGGTTGCTTCAGCTGCACAACCTCCCACGTGTAACCATTCCATCGGTTGCTTCAGCTGCACAACTTCCCACGTGTAACCATTCCAGTGTATCATCGGTTGCTTCAGCTGCACAACCTCCCACGTGTAACCATTCCATCGGTTGCTTCAGCTGCACAACTTCCCACGTGTAACCATTCCAGTGAATCATCGGTTGCTTCAGCTGTACAACCTCCCACGTGTAACCATTCCATCGGTTGCTTCAGCTGCACAACCCCCACGTGTAACCATTCCAATGAATCATCAGTTGCTTCAGCTGCACAACCTCCCACGTGTAACCATTCCATCGGTTGCTTCAGCTGCACAACCTCCCACGTGTAACCATTCCAGTGTATCATCGGTTGCTTCAGCTGTACAACCTCCCACGTGTAACAATTCCATCGGTTGCTTCAGCTGCACAACCTCCCACGTGTAACCATTCCAGTGAATCATCAGTTGCTTCAGCTGCACAACCTCCCATGTGTAACCATTCCAGTGAATCATCGGTTGCTTCAGCTGTACAACCTCCCACGTGTAACCATTCCAGTGAATCATCGGTTGCTTCATCTGCACAACCTCCCACATGTAACCATTCCATCGGTTGCTTCAGCTGTACAACCTCCCACGTGTAACCATTCCATCGGTTGCTTCAGCCTCACAACATCCCACGTGTAACCATTCCATCGGTTGCTTCAGCTGTACAACCTTCCACGTGTAACCATTCCATCGGTTGCTTCAGCTGTACAACCTCCCATGTGTAACCATTCCAGTGTATCATCGGGTGCTTCAGCTGTACAACCTCCCACGTGTAACCATTCCAGTGAATCATCGGTTGCTTCAGCTGTACAACCTCCCATGTGTAACCATTCCATCGGTTGCTTCAGCTGTACAATCTCCCACGTGTAACCATTCCATCGGTTGCTTCAGCTGCACAACCTCCCACGTGTAACCATTCCAGTGAATCATCGGTTGATTCAGCTGCACAACCTCCCACGTGTAACCATTCCATCGGTTGCTTCAGCTGCACAACCTCCCACGTGTAACCACTCCATCGGTTGCTTCAGCTGCACAACCTCCCACGTGTAACCATTCCAGTGAATCATCGGCTGCTTCAGCTGTGTCAGTTGTTTCGCCACATCCTTTTGCATGACCGATGATAAGGGGAAGACGATCTTCATGCATTGGCTGATGATAAGAGAGCCAAGAAGAACCCCTGCAACATCATCGCCGAGGAAGAGCTGAAGCTGGAATCCATCCTTGACAACCCTTTATTTGGAATGAAAGATTACAGGTGTTCAATTCAATGCATGACACCCACACGCAATTCAATGCGTGACACCCACGCGCAATTCAATGCGTGACACCCACACACGCCTTGGTAAGAAGAAGAATGGTAATGGTGCCCCAGATCTGATTGAGAGGAAAGAGTGAATCATCCTCTTTGTCACGCAAGCGGCCTAAGGACCGGACAGCACCCACCTTGAGCCCCATGCAGAATAGAGTTTATCCCGGCACCATCCTCAAGGCCCAGCTGCAGCCCATCACAGTATTTGCCAACTACGTCAGAGACAGCCTGGTGACCATGTTAAGAATGCTAGGTTCCCCAGCAACAGGTTGCTATACGACCAGATGGATGAAGACATGTGAAGATGGCTAGGTTCCCCAGCTACAGGTTGCTATACGACCAGATGGATGATGACATGTGAAGAAGGCTAGGATCCCCAGCAACAGGTTGCTGTACGACCAGATGGATGATGACATGTGAAGAAGGCTAGGTTCCCAAGCAACAGGTTGCTATACGACCAGATGGATGATGACATGTTAAGAAGGCTAGGTTCCCCAGCAACAGGTTGCTGTACGACCAGATGGATGATGACATATTAAGAAGGCATGGTTCACCAGCAACAGGTTGCTGTACGACCAGATGGATGATGACATATGAAGAAGGCTAGGTTCCCCAACAACAGGTTGCTGTACGACCAGATGGATGATGACATGTGAAGAAGGCTAGGTTCCCCAGCAACAGGTTGCTGTACGACCAGATGGATGATGACATGTTAAGAAGGCTAGGTTCCCCAGCAACAGGTTGCTGTACGACCAGATGGATGATGACATGTTAAGAAGGCTAGGTTCCCCAGCAACAGGTTGCTATACGACCAGATGGATGATGACATGTTAAGAAGGCTAGGTTCCCCAGCAACAGGTTGCTGTACGACCAGATGGATGATGACATGTTAAGAAGGTTAGGTTCACCAGCAACAGGTTGCTGTACGACCAGATGGATGATGACATGTGAAGAAGGCTAGGTTCCCAGCAACAGGTTGCTATACGACCAGATGGATGATGACATGTTAAGAAGGCTAGGTTCCCCAGCAACAGGTTGCTGTACGACCAGATGGATGATGACATGTTAAGAAGGCTAGGTTCACCAGCAACAGGTTGCTGTACGACCAGATGGATGATGACATGTGAAGAAGGCTAGGTTCCCCAGCAACAGGTTGCTGTACGACCAGATGGATGATGACATGTTAAGAAGGCTAGGTTCCCCAGCAACAGGTTGCTATACGACCAGATGGATGATGACATGTTAAGAAGGCTAGGTTCCCCAGCAACAGGTTGCTATACGACCAGATGGATGATGACATGTTAAGAAGGCTAGGTTCCCCAGCAACAGGTTGCTGTACGACCAGATGGATGATGACATGTTAAGAAGGCTAGGTTCCCCAGCAACGGTTTGCTATACGACCAGATGGATGATGACATGTTAAGAAGGCTAGGTTCCCCAGCAACAGGTTGCTGTACGACCAGATGGATGATGACATGTTAAGAAGGCTAGGTTCACCAGCAACAGGTTGCTATACGACCAGATGGATGATGACATGTTAAGAAGGCTAGGTTCACCAGCAACAGGTTGCTGTACGACCAGATGCTGTACGACCATATGGATGATGACATGTGAAGAAGGCTAGGTTCACCAGCAACAGGTTGCTATACGACCAGATGGATGATGACATGTTAAGAAGGCTAGGTTCCCCAGCAACAGGTTGCTGTACGACCAGATGGATGATGACATGTTAAGAAGGTTAGGTTCACCAGCAACAGGTTGCTATACGACCAGATGGATGATGACATGTTAAGAAGGCTATGTTCCCCAGCAACAGGTTGCTGTACGACCAGATGGATGATGACATGTTAAGAAGGTTAGGTTCACCAGCAACAGGTTGCTATACGTCCAGATGGATGATGACATGTTAAGAAGGCTAGGTTCACCAGCAACAGGTTGCTATACGACCAGATGGATGATGACATGTGAAGAAGGCTAGGTTCCCCAGCAACAGGTTGCTATACGACCAGATGGAAGATGACATATGAAGAACGCTAGGTTCACCAGCAACAGGTTGCTATACGACCAGATGGATGATGACATGTAAAGAAGTCTAGGTTCCCCAGCAAAAGGATGCTATACGACCAGATGCTGTACGACCAGATGGATGATGACATGTTAAGAAGGCTAGTTTCACCAGCAACAGGTTTCTATACGACCAGATGGATGATGACATGTTAAGAATGCTAGGTTCCCCAGCAACAGGTTGCTGTACGACCAGATGGATGATGACATGTTAAGAAGGCTAGGTTCCCCAGCAACAGGTTGCTGTACGGCCAGATGGATGATGACATGTTAAGAAGGCTAGGTTCCCTAGCAACAGGTTGCTATACGACCAGATGGATGATGACATGTTAAGAAGGCTAGGTTCCCCAGCAACGGGTTGCTATACGGCCAGATGGATGATGACATGTTAAGAAGGCTAGGTTCCCCAGCAACAGGTTGCTGTACGACCAGATGGATGATGACATGTTAAGAAGGTTAGGTTCACCAGCATCAGGTTGCTATACGACCAGATGGATGATGACATGTTAAGAAGGCTAGATTCACCAGCAACAGGTTGCTACACGACCAGATGATGTACGACCATATGGATGATGACATGTGAAGAAGGCTAGGTTCACCAGCAACAGGTTACTGTACGACCAGATGCTGTACGACCAGATGGATGATGACATGTTAAGAAGGTTAGGTTCACCAGCATCAGGTTGCTATACGACCAGATGGATGATGACATGTTAAGAAGGCTAGGTTCACCAGCAACAGGTTACTGTACGACCAGATGCTGTACGACCAGATGCTATACGACCAGATGGATGATGACATGTTAAGAAGGCTAGGTTCCCCAGCAACAGATTGCTGTACGACCAGATGGATGATGACATGTTAAGAAGGCTAGGTTCCCCAGCAACAGGTTGCTGTACGACCAGATGGATGATGACATGTTAAGAAGGCTAGGTTCCCCAGCAACAGGTTGCTATACGACCAGATGGATGATGACATGTTAAGAAGGCTAGGTTCCACAGCAACAGGTTGCTGTACGACCAGATGGATGATGACATGTTAAGAAGGTTAGGTTCACCAGCAACAGGTTGCTATACGACCAGATGGATGATGACATGTTAAGAAGGCTAGGTTCCACAGCAACAGGTTGCTGTACGACCAGATGGATGATGACATGTTAAGAAGGTTAGGTTCACCAGCAACAGGTTGCTGTACGACCAGATGCTGTACGACCATATGGATGATGACATGTGAAGAAGGCTAGGTTCACCAGCAACAGGTTGCTGTACGACCAGATGCTGTACGACCAGATGCTATACGACCAGATGGATGATGACATGTTAAGAAGGCTAGGTTCACCAGCAACAGGTTGCTGTACGACCAGATGCTGTAGGACCAGATGGATGATGACATGTTAAGAAGGCTAGGTTCACCAGCAACAGGTTGCTATACGACCAGATGGATGATGACATGTGAAGAAGGCTAGGTTCCCCAGCAACAGGTTGCTATACGAACAGATGCTGTACGACCAAATGGATGATGACATATGAAGAAGGCTAGGTTCACCAGCAACAGGTTGCTATACGACCAGATGGATGATGACATGTGAAGAAGGCTAGGTTCCCCAGCAACAGGTTGCTATACGACCAGATGCTGTACGACCAGATGGATGATGACATGTTAAGAAGGCTAGGTTCCCCAGCAACAGGTTGCTGTACGACCAGATGGATGATGACATGTTAAGAAGGCTAGGTTCCCCAGCAACAGGTTGCTGTACGACCAGATGGATGATGACATGTTAAGAAGGCTAGGTTCACCAGCAACAGGTTGCTGTACGACCAGATGGATGATGACATGTTAAGAAGGCTAGGTTCACCAGCAACAGGTTGCTATACGACCAGATGGATGATGACATGTGAAGAAGGCTAGGTTCACCAGCAACAGGTTGCTATACGACCAGATGGATGATGACATGTTAAGAAGGCTAGGTTCCCCAGCAACAGGTTGCTGTACGACCAGATGGATGATGACATGTTAAGAAGGCTAGGTTCACCAGCAACAGGTTGCTGTACGACCAGATGGATGATGACATGTTAAGAAGGCTAGGTTCCCCAGCAACAGGTTGCTGTACGACCAGATGGATGATGACATGTTAAGAAGGCTAGGTTCCCCAGCAACAGGTTGCTATACGACCAGATGGATGATGACATGTTAAGAAGGCTAGGTTCCCCAGCAACAGGTTGCTATACGACCAGATGGATGATGACATGTTAAGAAGGCTAGGTTCCCCAGCAACAGGTTGCTGTACGACCAGATGGATGATGACATGTTAAGAAGGTTAGGTTCACCAGCAACAGGTTGCTGTACGACCAGATGCTGTACGACCAGATGGATGATGACATGTTAAGAAGGCTAGGTTCCCCAGCAACAGGTTGCTGTACGACCAGATGGATGATGACATGTTAAGAAGGCTAGGTTCCCCAGCAACAGGTTGCTATACGACCAGATGGATGATGACATGTTAAGAAGGCTAGGTTCCCAAGCAACAGGTTGCTATACGACCAGATGGATGATGACATGTTAAGAAGGTTAGGTTCACCAGCAACAGGTTGCTATACGACCAGATGGATGATGACATGTTAAGAAGGCTAGGTTCCCCAGCAACAGGTTGCTGTACGACCAGATGGATGATGACATGTTAAGAAGGTTAGGTTCACCAGCAACAGGTTGCTATACGACCAGATGGATGATGACATGTTAAGAAGGCTAGGTTCACCAGCAACAGGTTGCTATACGACCAGATGGATGATGACATGTGAAGAAGGCTAGGTTCCCCAGCAACAGGTTGCTGTACGACCAGATGGAAGATGACATATGAAGAAGGCTAGGTTCACCAGCAACAGGTTGCTATACGACCAGATGGATGATGACATGTAAAGAAGTCTAGGTTCCCCAGCAACAGGATGCTATACGACCAGATGCTGTACGACCAGATGGATGATGACATGTTAAGAAGGCTAGTTTCACCAGCAACAGGTTGCTATACGACCAATGGATGATGACATGTTAAGAATGCTAGGTTCCCCAGCAACAGGTTGCTGTACGACCAGATGGATGATGACATGTTAAGAAGGCTAGGTTCCCCAGCAACAGGTTGCTGTACGGCCAGATGGATGATGACATGTTAAGAAGGCTAGGTTCCCCAGCAACAGGTTGCTATACGACCAGATGGATGATGACATGTTAAGAAGGCTAGGTTCCCCAGCAACGGGTTGCTATACGACCAGATGGATGATGACATGTTAAGAAGGCTAGGTTCCCCAGCAACAGGTTGCTGTACGACCAGATGGATGATGACATGTTAAGAAGGTTAGGTTCACCAGCAACAGGTTGCTATACGACCAGATGGATGATGACATGTTAAGAAGGCTAGATTCACCAGCAACAGGTTGCTACACGACCAGATGATGTACGACCATATGGATGATGACATGTGAAGAAGGCTAGGTTCACCAGCAACAGGTTACTGTACGACCAGATGCTGTACGACCAGATGGATGATGACATGTTAAGAAGGTTAGGTTCACCAGCATCAGGTTGCTATACGACCAGATGGATGATGACATGTTAAGAAGGCTAGGTTCACCAGCAACAGGTTACTGTACGACCAGATGCTGTACGACCAGATGCTATACGACCAGATGGATGATGACATGTTAAGAAGGCTAGGTTCCCCAGCAACAGATTGCTGTACGACCAGATGGATGATGACATGTGAAGAAGGCTAGGTTCACCAGCAACAGGTTGCTATACGACCAGATGGATGATGACATGTTAAGAAGGCTAGGTTCCCCAGCAACAGGTTGCTGTACGACCAGATGGATGATGACATGTTAAGAAGGCTAGGTTCCCCAGCAACAGGTTGCTATACGACCAGATGGATGATGACATGTGAAGAAGGCTAGGTTCACCAGCAACAGGTTGCTATACGACCAGATGGATGATGACATGTTAAGAAGGCTAGGTTCCCCAGCAACAGGTTGCTGTACGACCAGATGGATGATGACATGTTAAGAAGGCTAGGTTCACCAGCAACAGGTTGCTGTACGACCAGATGCTGTACGACCAGATGGATGATGACATGTTAAGAAGGCTAGGTTCCCCAGCAACAGGTTGCTGTACGACCAGATGGATGATGACATGTTAAGAAGGCTAGGTTCCCCAGCAACAGGTTGCTATACGACCAGATGGATGATGACATGTTAAGAAGGCTAGGTTCCCCAGCAACAGGTTGCTATACGACCAGATGGATGATGACATGTTAAGAAGGCTAGGTTCACCAGCAACAGGTTGCTATACGACCAGATGGATGATGACATGTTAAGAAGGCTAGGTTCCCCAGCAACAGGTTGCTGTACGACCAGATGGATGATGACATGTTAAGAAGGCTAGGTTCACCAGCAACAGGTTGCTATACGACCAGATGGATGATGACATGTTAAGAAGGCTAGGTTCACCAGCAACAGGTTGCTATACGACCAGATGGATGATGACATGTTAAGAAGGCTAGGTTCCCCAGCAACAGGTTGCTGTACGACCAGATGGATGATGACATGTTAAGAAGGCTAGGTTCACCAGCAACAGGTTGCTATACGACCAGATGGATGATGACATGTTAAGAAGGCTAGGTTCCCCAGCAACAGGTTGCTATACGACCAGATGCTGTACGACCAGATGGATGATG
>CM026393.1:1022625-1079133 GCA_014843695.1 Archivesica marissinica
GGTTTATATTCGGGTACTGAACCAGTCAGGTGACAGTTGCATTAGGCTACCAGTACGCACAACGGAATGTTATTGAACCATGCTTCACCTCTGTCAGCGAAAATATGTTAAAACTATTTAAATATTTTAAATACGGATGTAAATGGGAAAAAATACGCTAAGCATAGGAATACGCCGAGCATAGGAATACGCCGAGCATAGGTTCCACCACTGTAGTTTTAGCTTCCTACTTGATCCTTTGCATTATGTATTACGCCTATAGTATTATGTCGTTGTATGTTATATGTGAGTTATGTCTTGTAATAAATACTGTTTAAGCCAAGCATATAACCATTATCTTGTCTATCATTGGATAAACCAAACTAAAGACATATTTATAATTTTCCGTAACGATCGTTTTTTATTTGGTTATTTGGACACAGATGTTTATCCATTTAAGGAATGAATCGCGAGTTAATAGTTTCCATTGAGGTAGGGACTACATTGAGTGAGTTTAAAGTCCGTGGAAGCCGAAGAATGACCTATTATATGTATATAATTAATTAATTATACATGTTAATTGATATGTGTATGTACAGATGAACGCCGCGCTTCTTCATGCCAATGCTACATATCGTCCTCGCCACCGGGTTCCAGACCGACGTGCTCACCACCGGGTTCCAGATGGACATGCTCGCCACCGGGTTCCAGATGGACGTGCTCGCCAACGGGTTCCAGATGGACGTGCTCGCCACCGGGTTCCGGACGGACGTGCTCGCCACCGGATTCCAGATGGACGTGTTCGCCACCGGGTTACAGATAGACCTGCTACGACAAGCAGAGAGATGTTTTTTGATGGGACTTTCAAAGTACGACAACGTAATGATAAACTATTCGATCAATCGACTAATCAATCCGATAAAATAGAAGAACAAAAACGAAAACCACTAACCCACAGGAAAACACCTAACCTACAAGAAAACCCATAACCTACAGGAAAACACCTAACCTACAGGAAAACCACTAACCCACAGAAAAACCCCTAACCTACAGGAAAACCCCTAACCTACAGGAAAACACCTAACATACCGGAAAACCACTACCTACAGGAAAACCATTAACCTACAGGAAAACCACTAACCTACAGGAAAACCCCCTAACATACAGGAAAACCACACAACATATAGGAAAACCCCTAACCTACAGGAAAACACCTAACCACTAACCTATCGGAAAACCACTAACCTACCGGAAAACCACTAACCTACAGGAAACCCCCCTAACCTACAGGAAAAACCATAACCTACAGGAAAACCCCTAACCTACAGGAAAAACCCCTAACCTACAGGAAAACCACTAACCTACAGGAAAACCACTAACCTACAGTAAAACCACTAACATACAGGAAAACAACTAACCTACCGGAAAACCCCTAACCTACAGGAAAACAACTAACCTACAGGAAAACCCCTAACCTACAGGAAAACCACTAACCTACCGGAAAATCCCTAACATACAGGAAAACCCCTAACCTACAGGAAAAACCCCTAACCTACAGGAAAACCACTAACCTACAGGAAAACCCCTAACCTACAGGAAAACCACAAACCTACAGGAAAACCCCTAACCTATAGGAAAACAACTAACACACAGGAAAACCCCTAACCTACAGGAAAACCACAAACCTACAGGAAAACCACTAACCTACAGTAAAACCACTAACATACAGGAAAACAACTAACCTACCGGAAAACCCCTAACCTACAGGAAAAACCACTAACCTACAGGAAAACCACTAACCTACAGGAAAACCCCCTAACATACAGGAAAACCACACAACATATAGGAAAACCCCTAACCTACAGGAAAACACCTAACCACTAACCTATCGGAAAACCACTAACCTACCGGAAAACCACTAACCTACAGGAAACCCCCCTAACCTACAGGAAAAACCATAACCTACAGGAAAACCCCTAACCTACAGGAAAAACCCCTAACCTACAGGAAAACCACTAACCTACAGGAAAACCACTAACCTACAGGAAAATCACTAACCTACCGGAAAACCACTAACCTACAGGAAAACCACTAACCTACAGGAAAACCACTAACCTACAGTAAAACCACTAACATACAGGAAAACAACTAACCTACCGGAAAACCCCTAACCTACAGGAAAACAACTAACCTACAGGAAAACCCCTAACCTACAGGAAAACCACTAACCTACCGGAAAATCCCTAACATACAGGAAAACCCCTAACCTACAGGAAAAACCCCTAACCTACAGGAAAACCACTAACCTACAGGAAAACCCCTAACCTACAGGAAAACCACAAACCTACAGGAAAACCCCTAACCTATAGGAAAACAACTAACACACAGGAAAACCCCTAACCTACAGGAAAACCACAAACCTACAGGAAAACCACTAACCTACAGTAAAACCACTAACATACAGGAAAACAACTAACCTACCGGAAAACCCCTAACCTACAGGAAAAACCCCTAACCTACAGGAAAACCACTAACCTACAGGAAAACCACTAACCTACAGGAAAATCACTAACCTACCGGAAAACCACTAACCTACAGGAAAACCACTAACCTACAGGAAAACCACTAACCTACAGTAAAACCACTAACATACAGGAAAACAACTAACCTACCGGAAAACCCCTAACCTACAGGAAAACAACTAACCTACAGGAAAACCCCTAACCTACAGGAAAACCACTAACCTACCACCCTAACATACAGGAAAACCCCTAACCTACAGGAAAAACCCCTAACCTACAGGAAAACCACTAACCTACAGGAAAACCACTAACCTACAGGAAAACCCCTAACCTACAGGAAAACAACTAACATACAGGAAAACCCCTAACCTACAGGAAAACCACTAACCTACAGGAAAACCACTAACCTACAGGAAAACCCCTAACATACAGGAAAACCACACAACCTACAGGAAAACCCCTAACCTACAGGAAAAACCACTAACCTACAGGAAAACCACTAACCTACAGGAAAACCACTAACCTACAGGAAACCCCCCTAACCTACAGGAAAAACCATAACCTACAGGAAAACCCCTAACCTACAGGAAAAACCCCTAACCTACAGGAAAACCACTAACCTACAGGAAAACCACTAACCTACAGGAAAATCACTAACCTACCGGAAAACCACTAACCTACAGGAAAACCACTAACCTACAGGAAAACCACTAACCTACAGTAAAACCACTAACATACAGGAAAACCCCTAACCTACAGGAAAAACCCCTAACCTACAGGAAAACCACTAACCTACAGGAAAACCCCTAACCTACAGGAAAACCACAAACCTACAGGAAAACCCCTAACCTATAGGAAAACAACTAACACACAGGAAAACCCCTAACCTACAGGAAAACCACAAACCTACAGGAAAACCACTAACCTACAGTAAAACCACTAACATACAGGAAAACAACTAACCTACCGGAAAACCCCTAACCTACAGGAAAAACCCCTAACCTACAGGAAAACCACTAACCTACAGGAAAACCACTAACCTACAGGAAAATCACTAACCTACCGGAAAACCACTAACCTACAGGAAAACCACTAACCTACAGGAAAACCACTAACCTACAGTAAAACCACTAACATACAGGAAAACAACTAACCTACCGGAAAACCCCTAACCTACAGGAAAACAACTAACCTACAGGAAAACCCCTAACCTACAGGAAAACCACTAACCTACCGGAAAATCCCTAACATACAGGAAAACCCCTAACCTACAGGAAAAACCCCTAACCTACAGGAAAACCACTAACCTACAGGAAAACCCCTAACCTACAGGAAAACCACAAACCTACAGGAAAACCACTAACATACAGGAAAACACCTAACCTACAGGAAAACAACTAACACACAGGAAAACCCCTAACCTACAGGAAAACACATACTCTACAGGAAAACCACTAACATACAGGAAAACCCCTAGCCTACAGGAAAACCCCTAACCTACAGGAAAACCACTAACCTACAGGAAAACCCCTAACATACAGGAACACCACAAACCTACTGGAAAACCCCTAACCTACAGGAAAACCACTAACACACAGGAAAACCCCTAGCCTACAGGAAAACCACAAACCTACAGGAAAACCACAAACCTACAGGAAAATACCTAACCTACAGGAAAACCACTAACACACAGGAAAACCACTAACATACAGGAAAACCCCTAACCTACAGGAAAACCCCTAACATACAGGAAAACACATAGCCTAAGGAAAACCACTAACATAAGGAAAACCCCTAGCCTACAGGAAAAACTATAATCAAATGCAATGGACGAGAATGAAGCATATACTGTTTGTACTGTCCTGTAGCTAATATATTCTAATAGGTGTCATTGTTATTCATACATGCAGGGTGTCATTGCCATTCATACATACAGGGTGCCATTGCCATTCATACATGTATACAGGGTGTCATTGTCATTCATACATACAGGGTGTCATTGTCATTCATACATACAGGGTGTCATTGTCATTCATACATACAGGGAGTCATTGTCATTCATACATACAGGGAGTCATTGTTATTCATACGTACAGAGAGTCATTGTCATTCATACGTACATGGTGTCATTGTCGTTCATACATACATGGTGTCATTGTCACGCATGCATACATGGTGTCATTGTCATTCACACATACATGGTGTCATTGTCATTCATACATACATGATGTCATTGCCATTAATACATACATAATGTCATTGTCATTCATACATGCAGGGTGTCATTGTCATTCATACATACATGATGGCATTGCCATTCATACATACATAATGTCATTGTCATTCATACATGCAGTGTGTCATTGTCATTCATGCATACATGGTGGCATTGTTATTCATACATATAGGGTGTCATTCATACATGCAGGGTGTCATTGTCATTCATACATGCATGGTGGCATTGTTATTCATACATATAGGGTGTCATTCATACATGCATAATGTCATTGTCATTCATACATGCAGGGTGTCATTGTCATTCATACATACATGATGTCATTGCCATTCATACATGCAGGCTGTCATTGTCATTCATTCATACATGGTGTCATATCATTCATACATACAGGCTGGCAATTTTGTCAGGAACCGTGTAGAACTAATATGAAATAGGCACTGCCTATCAATGAGGACAGCCAATAAAAGGTTGAAGTCAAAATCAATTACTGAACTAGACATTATAAAAGGAATATAACAACAGTCAATCCTGTCTTAAGCAGTCATCCAAGGGAATCACAGAAAGTGGCTGCTTAGCACACGTGGTTGCTTACTAGAGGTGACCACTAAAACATGTTTACCTGTACATCACCACGATAATTGTGAGGAGTTTCACATCTAAGGAAGAGTAAGAGGATATTTGTTTCTTTCAGTGTATGGTCATACTGTATTTCACCGAATTGGCATTGAAAGCACAGGGATTCGGCACGTTTGGGGGTACTAGTATATATATTTAAGTACTTAAATATTATTCGGCACGTTTGGGGGTACTAGTATATATATTTAAGTACTTAAATAGTATATATATTTAAGTACTTAAATATATATACTAGTACCCCCAAACGTGCCGAATCACTGTCATTGAAAGCATTATACCACGATTTTTAATTTTTTTTATATTATTATACAAATTTAATTTAGCTCGATTGCGAAACTAGTTCTTATAACTTATACTAATCACTCTCGATACCTCATTCCTGATGGAATACATCGCCACGAGGGAGAGAGAAGAGGCATGTGGAATTTAAATGCCTTGCCTAAGGACACAATCGTAACGGCTCCAGCGGGGCTCGAACTCTGGGCCTGTCGCACGTGAAACAAGTGACGCTAACCACTATCGCTTTCTATGTTCATAAATGAAATATTACTCAAGTATTCATGTTTGGCAGACACATGCTGAAAGTTAGCCTGGCACCGAGGTTATAAAACTTTTCTCAGAGATCTCAAACTCAAGCTCAAGTGATCTGATTGTTTGATACTGAGTGTTACTGTCAGCTGAACCTATCATGGGCTTGAGACTGAGTTGTGAGATTGGAGAACAGTGTTATAACCTCCAGGCCTGGGAACAGACGTCGATATATTTGGCCTGGTCAGTCAAATAAATATATTTTAACACCGATACTATTAATTGGGCCGTATTGAGCTTCTGATCATATCAATGTCATTTTGCCAGAAGTGAAAAATCGACAGACTGGAACCCAGGTTAGCTGAAAGTGTTTTCATGATAGAAAACTATGCAAGTGCGCCCTAAATGGCGCTAGAACGTCGTGCTTAGACGACCAGAAATTGTGTTACAATAGACGTCACAAATTACATCAATGGCAGCTTGAGCCCGAAAACGTTCGCGTTGGCTGTCCGATTAGCGCACTTCTCACCAATGCAAACCGGGTTCGATCCTCGGATCGGGAAGAATGTGAGATGGTACGATGGTCGCCAGATCGGGCAGGTGGATTTTCTCGGGGTACTCCGGTTTCCTCCCACAGGAATGACCACATATAGAGTGGTGGAACCAATGCTTGGCGTAAATCCTACATATAGTTTATACAAATGTATTTTAGCTCGATTGCGAAACAAGTTATTTCAACTTATATAAATCACTCTCGAGACCTCATTCCTGATGGAATCCATCGCCACGAGGGAGAGAGAAGAGGCAACGTGGAATTTAAATGCCTTGCCTAAGGGAACAATCGTAACGGCTCCAGTGGGGCTCGAACTCAGGACCTTTCGCACCTGAAGCGAACGCGCATCCACTGCGCTATCACGACTTCCTTCATATAATGAGTATTAAATGGTAATTGCACTTGTCGTACATTATTATTTTCTTGAGTCGTGATAATAACTTTCAAAAACTATTGTGGACAGTTTTTGTTTCATCACGTGACCTTGCTGCTCAATAAGGCTATCGCAACGGTGTCGGGTCGGCACCCGTTTATATGGCGGGTCGGCACCCGTTTATATAACGTACTCAAGACTTCAGGGCACCTATGCACGTCGTACTTGTTATTTTTATCCACCATAACTTGTTGAATATGTTATTTTTAGGGATGTCAACGAGTACACGTCCGAGTATCGAATACTTTTCAGATAATCGAGTACTCGGTTAAAAAATAATAATCAACAAATCTTTATTTTGCGCAAATACGGAGTTGCCTGTGAACAAATCGTGATCAGTGGGGTTAGCGAAACTTCCGCTGTACCAAACAATGCAATATACAGCGTGTCATGGTGATTAACAATACCTGTATATCACACAGAGCCGGCTACAGTGACCGAATACTTAAGGTGTTGATTCAACTTAATTGGGAAGCGTAAGTTTGATGCAAATTGTTTTATCATTGTCGTCACTACTGAGGCGGGTCGTCCGATTGTCTGTCGTGTGAATGACAGCTTTTGTCTGGTGGTCGGAACTTGTTTTGATGTTATAATTGACACTTAATTGATTACTCAATTTAGAACTTTAAGCAGCTACCCATAGCAGGGCAATACCGAAATAGTTGTTAAATAATAAATATCGTAACTTTTGTCATTAACGTTAACGCTGTTAAACTGTGAAGAGATCTTTAGAATATAATAGTAGTATAGTAATATAAGTGAATTGTGAGAATGCCTCCACCTAACTCTGTGGTATGGAAATACTTTGAAAGACTTGACAAGATTGTTTCTTGCAAGTTGTGCGATGCCAGTCTGACAGTTACTGGTGGCACTACCAACCTGCATAATCATCTGAGGCTGAAGCATCCAGCAGAAGGCCTCACCTCTGATTGACGAGACAAGAAGCATAATCCACGGTAACGGTAACCGAGTACTCGAGTACTCGATCGAATACCTTTCCGAGTACTCGAGTACCAAAATCACTACTCGTTGACATCCCTAGTTATTTTGATATAGTACATCATTGAATAAAAACACTTATTCGTCTTAATCAGAAATGGTATAGAAACTATTTTTCGGGTTAGGTGTAGATTTTTTAAAAATTCGGATAGCTACCTGAATTGCTCATACACCGTATCAGTTTCTGTGGATATATTCTCCCAATGATTTGCTTGTATAAATATTCGTCTTTGATGGACCAGTCACGTGACAGTTGCATCAGGCTACCGACACACTCATCAGAATGCTATTGAACCATGCTTAAGCTATGTCAACGAAATTAGCCTAGAACTATATAAATATTTTAAATACGGATGTAAATGGACAAATACACCGAGCATAGAAATACGCCGAGCATAATTTCCACCACGTTACGCTTTCATCCACACGGTCACCAACGAGAGTGATTAATATAAGTTGATTGAACTTGCTTCGCAATCGTTGTAAAATAAATAAAGTTTAAACTAACTGTGAGAATTGATCATAATATTATTATGAAATATTGGATAGTATTGTTTATTGTGATATTTCCTAAGAGGCGATATTTATATTCACAGAACCTAAGAGGAGATGCTTATATTCACAGAACCTAAGAGGCGATATTTATACTCACAGAACCTAAGAGGAGATGCTTATATTCACAGAACCTAAGAGGCGATATTTATACTCACATGTCATAAGTGGAGATATATATATTCACAGATCCTAAGAAGAGATACTTATATTCACACATTCTAAAAAGAGATACTTATATTCACATATCCTATGACGTATGGAAGCCCTGGAGGGACATTTAAAATTAAAACTTAATAATTCTATCTTAATATTTAAAATTTATATTTTCAAACTTAATGCTTAATATTTAAAAATTAAAACTTGACATTCAAAAGCATTGAAGAGACTCGTTGACATTGAAGCCACGA
The DNA here is from genome assembly GCA_014843695.1 of Archivesica marissinica. Classification (NCBI taxonomy): domain Eukaryota; kingdom Metazoa; phylum Mollusca; class Bivalvia; order Venerida; family Vesicomyidae; genus Archivesica; species Archivesica marissinica. The sequence goes on from CM026393.1 coordinate 1,031,477, forward strand.
GGTAGCGGCAGTTCAAGGCGGCAACGTAAGTAACATTAATATATTGTAGGTGTCTCTTTTTTAATCCTTAAGACGGTAACTTGGATGAAAACTAATAAGTATTGCCTCATTAATCAGTTGATATTGATAATAGATCTTCAAACGACATTTTGCCGAAGGTAAAGTTGGTAGTGGTTGATGTAACAGCCATAGCATGTGTTTTATAACGCTGTATTTTATTTCATTTTATTTCTTTTTCATTAAAGGACGTAAACATGGAAAGCACGATGTTATTTGCCTTCCTGGTTTTATTGAACGTTGCTCCCGTGTCAACAGTTGTGCCATCACCATTGCCATCAGAAAACGGAAGCACCAGATTAGAACTGATTGCCCAGTACTTTTATGCTGGTTTTAAGTACGCAGAGATTGTTTTACTCCTCTTATGTCGACATAATATATGCCTTGGCCTTCGTCAGTTAAAGCGGATACTTCGTTCTAACAATTTACGACGTCGCTTTGTTACATATACTCCATTATAAATCATACAAGAAACTATAGAAAAAGAAATACAGTTTAGCGGAGACTGCTTAGGGTACCGAAGTATGTGGAGGTGTCTGGAAACTGATTATCATTTAAAAGTGAAAAGAGATGATGTTATGATGTTGCTTAAATTAATTGATCCAGACGGTGTTCGTTTAAGGAAAGCGCATAAGCTTAAACGAAGGAAGTACCTCGTCCCAGGACCCAACTATGTGTGGCACATTGATGGTTACGAGAAATTAAAACCAGTTGGTTTGTGCATCCATGGGGCGATGGATGGATACAGTAGAAGAGTCACGTGGTTAGAAGTTGGTCCTACAAATAATAATCCAAAAATGATAGCGAATTATTATCTTGATACGGTAGCAAGTTATGGATTCGTTCCAAGAATTGTGTGCGCAGATCGTGGAACAGACAATTCAAGCATTAGTTTTCTCCAGCCCTTTTTCAGAAATGATCACAGTGATTCCATGGCTGGAGTGAACAGTTTCATGTACGGTAAAAGCACCGCAAATCAGCGTATTGAATGTTGGTGGGGATATTTAAAGCAACAAGGAATACGTTGGTGGATGAATACGTTGAAGGATTTGAGAGCTCGAGGACGATTTGATACGTCAAACATTCTTCATGTAGAATGCTTGCGGTTTTCTGTGACAGATGTTCTTCAAGCGGAACTTGATCGCATTGCTATCCATTGGAATTTACACAATGTGCGAACACAAAAACATATAGACACTTGTACTGGAAGACCGGAAATGCTGTTTCATATACCAGAACTAACAGGTTCTGTTGATTATCACGTTGAAGTTGATTTGGATGACGTTGAAATTTGCCATGAACAATACACAATACCTAAGAAAATATGTATTAATGCTTTCAAGGAGTTGGCTTACATTCTGAAGCCAGACATACAATTCTATCTTAATATTTAAAATTTATATTTTCAAACTTAATGCTTAATATTTAAAAATTAAAACTTGACATTCAAAAGCATTGATCTAAAAGCATATCTACATTACATTAAGCGTAACATATTCCTACACGTGTAGTTCTCTACATTACATTAAGCGTAACATATTCCTACACTTGTAGTTATCTACGTTACATTAAGCGTAACATATTCCTACACATGTAGTTCTCTACATTACATTAAGCGTACCATATTCCTACACTTGTAGTTCTCTACATTACATTAAGCATAACATATTCCTACACGTGTAGTTATCTACATTACATTAAGCGTAACATATTCCTACACTTGTAGTTATCTACGTTACATTAAGCGTAACATATTCCTACACTTGTAGTTATCTACGTTACATTAAGCGTAACATATTCCTACACTTGTAGTTATCTACGTTACATTAAGCATAATATATTCCTACACTTGTAGTTATCTACGTTACATTAAGCATAATATATTCCTACACTTGTAGTTCTCTACATTACATTAAGCGTAACATATTCCTACACTTGTAGTTCTCTACGTTACATTAAGCATAATATATTCCTACACTTGTAGTATCTACGTTACATTAAGCATAACATATTCCTACACTTGTAGTATCTACGTTACATTAAGCGTAACATATTCCTACACTTGTAGTTATCTACATTACATTAAGCGTACCATATTCCTACACTTGTAGTTATCTACGTTACATTAAGCGTACCATATTCCTACACTTGTAGTTATCTACGTTACATTAAGCGTAACATATAACAAAGCAAACGGGACGGGCCACAAGTTCTAGCCTTCGAAATAATTGACTTGTTGGTAAAATGTTCGGTAAAATTGACTGATTTTGGCTTCCGGTATGAATCAGTAGCTTGTGCTTGTACGCTCATTGGGCTATTGCTAAAAACAAAGCGCCTCTCGTAATAAGTAGAAGCTTGTTGAAATATATATGTCACAGCTTCTTGAGTCAATCTTGACACTTACAGATTATATAAATAGATTTACCTCGAATCGTGATTGTTTTCTGTAGCTGTTTTCTGTAGCTGTTTTCTGTAGTTGTTTTTTCTGTAGCTGTTTTCTGTAGCTGTTTTTTCTGTAGCTGTTTTCTGTAACTGTTTTATGTAGCTATTTTTTCTGTAGCTGTTTTCTGTAGCTGTTTTTTCTGTAGCTGTTTTCTGTAGCTGGTTTCTGTAGCTGGTTTTCTGTAGCTGTTTTATGTAGCTGGTTTTCTGAAGCTGTTTTCTGTAGCTGGTTTTCTGTAGCTGTTTTCTGTAGCTGGTTTTCTGTAGCTGTTTCTGTAGCTGTTTTCTGTACCTGTTTTCTGTAGCTGTTTTCTGAAGCTGTTTTCTGTAACCAGTTTTCTTTACAGGAATGAATCAGTTATGCTTACGGCAAGCGTGGTTATTTCTTTTCTTTCTTTCGTTTTTGCTTCGGGCACCAAATAGGGGAACCCCATTTATTTGCTTTGTTTAATTATTATGCATCAGAACTCGAACCCAAGTAGTAGTAGCCCCTAAATAAGACAAATAGTATTTCTTAATTATTAAATAGGACACGATTCTGCCACCTATGAGGAGAAATACCAACTCTTGTTATGCAGGGGAATATGCAAATCTTCCTCTGCCTATTTCTGAAATGGCCTTTTACAAAACCTCAGGGACATGGATTCTTTGTTTTCTTGGCATTCTGCAAAGGATGCAAGCAACATTTTCTTAGTATGTGCACCCACTGGTGGTCTAAATATGTATTGGTAGTCTCTAATGTACAACACCATACGTGTCAATAGTAAACACATGTTCGTAACATTCCAGTGTTTTGTGCAATATTTAAAATAAATATTTACCGAGTAGATAGATAGATTGTTGGTGGTTGGTTGGTGGTTGATTGATTGATTGGGTGGGTGGGTGGGTGGTTGGTTGATTGATTGATTGGGTGGGTGGGTGTTGGTTGATTGATTGGGTGGGTGGGGTGGGTGGTTGGTTGATTGATTGGGTGGGTGTTGGTTGATTGGGTATTGGGTGGTTGGTTGATTGATTGGGTGGGTGGGTGGTTGGTTGATTGATGATTGATTGATTGGGTGGGTGGTTGGTTGATTGATTGGGTGGGTGGGTGGTTGTTGGTTGATTGATTGATTGGGTGGGTGGGTGGTTGGTTGATTGATTGGGTGGTTGGTGATTGATTGATGATTGATTGATTGATGATTGATGATTGATTGATTGATGATTGATTGATTGATTGATTGATTGATTGATTGATTGATTGATTGATTGATTGATTGATTGATTGATTGATTGATTGATTGATTGATTGATTGATTGATTGATTGATTGATTGATTGATTGATTGATTGATTGATTGATTGATTGATATTTCTGAACTAATCTTCCTTAGGGCCCTTTTAACATTTCTTAACACTGTAGCATTAATGCACATACACAATTCGTATAGCCAAAGTGCACAGTTACGCCATGCAATATACATGTATACTGGTGTACAATGTAACTTAAACGAATCAGTTAATGTTATCGAAATACAAAAGCATATTGAATGACAATCATTATATATATAACGTTCTAGTGTCTGACGAATACGCCGAGCATAGGTTCCACCACTGTTAGCGGTTGATTGTTAGGGTGACACATGATCATGCATGTCCACTGAGAGATCACGTGCGATTTCTGTGTACTGTATATTCATTCATGTTAGTGTCGTCAATGTGTTAACTAGGATAAATTACAATTACATCATGAAACGGATTTTGTGTGGATATGTTCAGTTTATACAAATTTATTTTAGCTCGATTGCGAAACAAGTTCTTAGAACTTATATTAATCACTCTCGATACCTCATTCCTGATGGAATCCATCGCCACGAAGAAGAGAGAAGGAAGAGGCAACGTGGAATTAAATGCCTTACCCAAGGGCACACTCGTAACGGTTCCAGCGGAGCTCGAACTCAGGATCGTTCGCACCTGAAGCGGGCGCTTTACCACTGCGCTATCACGACTTCCGCATGTTTGGACTACTTATGAAGATTGTTCGACTATGCTGGTAAGTTTCAATTTGAATTAATTTACACGATTGATCTAATTTATCAGTTATATGTACAATGATAGTGTCTGAAACGGGACTTTTATCCGACTTCGATATAACCAGATAATTCGACATAACCGTCTGTGACATAGCGGATGTAGACTGTAATTAAATATAATGTAAAACATGTCCATTGATGTAGCATATTGTAACTACGGTGTGCATAGCGATTGTGTTCAACACCTGGCTATGATCATTTATACATATAAATATACATATAAATATACATATAAATATACATATAAATATACATATAAATATACATATAATTATACATATAAATATACATATAAATATACATATAATTATACATATAAATATACATATAATTATACATATAAATATAGTGTGGCGTCCGTGGTCCAGTGGTAGAGCGTCGGATTTGGAATCGACCGTTACCGAGTTCGATACTCGGGTTAGGCCACGTATGTAGTGTCATTGAGCAATGCACCTCACACACATTGCTTAGTACTTGTTGACAACTTAGGTCAGCTAAGCATGCCCAGGAAAACATGCCTTGGTCCCTGCAAGGGGTTTGACATTAATGTAGCATACATACATACATCGCATCGCATCGCATCGCATCGCATCGCACCGCATCGCATTATTTAATGGTTGTACTGTGCACTTTAACCCTATTTTGCAGATGTATATTAAAGAACACCATTTAAGGGTTCGCTTCGATCACGCGCTTTCTCACTTTTCCCAAAAATTCTGACCCTATCAGGTTTATTTTAAATTTAACTACTTCATACAAATTTATTTTAGCTCGATTGCGAAACACGTTCTTGCAACTTATATTAATCACTCTCGAGACCTCATTTCTGATCAAATCCATCGCCACGTGGAAGAGAGAAGAGGCATGTGTAATTTAAATGCCTTGCTTAAGGACACAATCGTAACGGCTCCAGCGGGGCTCGAACTCCGGACCTTTCGCACCTGAAGCGAAAGTAAACTCGGTATATTCATAGCAGAATATAATTAGTTTAATGTTTGTTGAAGCTATTTATTGTCATTGTCAACGGCGTTCTCTATCCCCCACCCCCGAAACAAATCTTTACTTTTCTGTGAATCTGTTAATTTCATGAATGTATTTTTTGTTGATCAGTATGAATTAAATATGCGAATATTGTATGTAATTTGTAAGCCCATAACTACAGAGTTGATATATTGATCAAATAAATGGAGATATCTACACGCTTATCTTTGTTATTCCTGGTGCCCTGTGTTCAGTTGAGGCCTCCGTATCTTTGTTATTCCTGGTACACTGTGTTCAGTTGAGGCCTCCGTATCTTTGTTATTCCTGGTACCCTGTGTTCAGTTGAGGCCTCCGTATCTTTGTTATTCCTGGTACCCTGTGTTCAGTTGAGGCCCCCGTATCTTTGTTATTCCTGGTACCCTGTGTTCAGTTGAGGCCTCCGTATCTTTGTTATTCCTGGTACCCTGTGTTCAGTTGAGGCCTCCGTGTCTTTGTTATTCCTTGTGCCCTGTGTTCAGTTGAGGCCTCCGTGTCTTTGTTATTCCTGGTACCCTGTGTTCAGTTGAGGCCTCCGTATCTTTGTTATTCCTGGTACCCTGTGTTCAGTTGAGGCCTCCGTATCTTTGTTATTCCTGGTACCCTGTGTTCAGTTGAGGCCTCCGTATCTTTGTTATTCCTGGCACTCTGTGTTCAGTTGAGGCCTCCGTATCTTTGTTATTCCTGGCACTTTGTGTTCAGTTGAGGCCTCCGTGGACGAGTGGTTACGGTTGTTGGCTTCTGATCACTTGCCCCTCACTGCTGGGGGTGTCAAATTCTTTCAAGTGAGGATGCTATCAAGCTGGTTTGTGGAAGGTCGGTGGTTCTACCCGGGTGGTTAGTTCAAACAATATTGTATTCAAGAATGGTACATGACATAGGAATAGTTGCAACAGCACAGTTAGGATTGGGGGAAAAGTTACATAGGTCGGTGGTTCTACCTGGATACCGGAAATGCTGATTGGAGGGGCACCCAGGGTCTTACTCCACCAATAATAGCTGGAGAGTCGTCGTATGACCTAGGTTTTTGGTGCTAGAGAGCTGAAAGGTCAATACATTATACAGTCAAACCTGTGTTAGTGGTCACCTCCATTAAGCAGCCAACCTGTATTAAGCAGCCAGTTTCATGATTCCCAATATGTTGTTTTATTATACATTTGATCTCTATTAAGCAGCCACCTGTACTAAGCAGCCACTTTCTCTGACTCCCTTGGCTGACTGCTTAAGACAGGTTTGACTGTATCTAAGCTAAGCTAAGCTAAGCTAAGCTTCATACTCATACTCATACTCATATGTGCTAAGCTAAGCTAATATTTATATCCACAGATCCTATGTACATTTAGATGGAAGAACTATTCATACTCAATGCTAACTCTATGTGGAGGACTGCTCACTATATGTGAAGGAATACTCACTCTATGTGGCGGATTGTTCACTCTATGTGGAGGAATGCTCACTCTATGTGGAGGACTGCTAACCTTATGTGGAGGACTGCTCACTCTATTTGGAGGACTGCTCACTCTATGTTGAGGACTGCTCACTCTATGTGGAGGACTGCTCATTCTATATGAAGGGCTGTTCACTCTATGTGGAGGACTGCTCATTCTATATGAAGGGCTGTTCACTCTATGTGGAGGACTGTCCATTCTATGTGGAGGACTGCTCACTCTATGTGGAGGACTGTCCATTCTATGTGGAGGACTGCTCACTCTATGTGGAGGACTGCTCACTCTATGTGGAGGACTGCTCACTCTATGTGGAGGATTGCTCATACTATATGAAGGGCTGTCCAGTCTATGTGAAGGAATGCTCACACTATGTGGAAGGGTGTCCAGTCTATGTGGAGGAATGCTCATGTCGCCGGTCCCTTGTCTGCCCTGACTCTAAACCTCCTAGCGGGTATATGTATCTCGAGGGGGTGGGTTTGAGTGAAAGACTCGAAGCAATAATTTATATGGGATGATGACTTTAATTTACTTCTTTCCTGAAAATACATTGAGTTTGACAGATGACAGCTGTCAAAATATGTAAACAATACATTCAGGTGTGTTAGAGCGTAGCATCTAGTGAAAATACACGAGCATGTTTACATTTCAAAATACATAAAATTACATGTGACTATCAATTCGATATCAACCTAATGAATAGACTGAAGTTTATAAATCACAAAAACTATTTTTACCTGGCTATATATCCAATATAGTCATAACAATGTATTGTAAATATACGCCCAAAATGGCGATTTATCATTCATTCCAAAGCTGACCTGAAAGTGACCAACAATAGTGATTGGTTAGAATATGTCACATGCAAATTGTTAATATGACCATTTATAAATACATTTTACATATATACAAGTTGCAAACGATATACGTTAAGTATGGAACGCCAGAACGGACATAATATACAGGGGGTGGGGTAAAAACAATAAAACAACTGAATATTTTCCCTGTAACGTTTATTGATGGTTTATTAACGATTGCGATCCAATTCCAGGCTATGACATACTCCCCTTGCTTCAAAAATGGCGTCCCGACATTTCACTTACCTTGTATAATTATGTATATAAAAAACAATAAACACCTGCCCCATTAAGCAAATGACAGCATATATAAATATTTTAATCATAGTAACACAAGCCATTTGACAATCATAGAATTGACAAATGTTAGGACTAAATGATTAATACATATATAAAAAAAACATAACAAATGATTTTGAGATGTATGAATTTCTTGTGTGTGTAATGGAGATATTGAATACATCAGCCTTGACGTCAAAATTTCTTCCACATTACATACAATTTGTGTATTCCTATTCAGAATTAGCGACACATATACTAGTATACGTACAGAACAATCCAGTCAGTGTAATGTATTATCGTACAATTTACACTATTATCATCATTATATATGTCTACAATATCCAGTCTCCTGACTGATTCCACCTTGGAGACTTCCTTTGACGTCTTGGCAATTCACTTGCTGCAGAATCATGTGTTATTCCAGTCCTTAATGCAGGAATGATGTATTTTTTGTTACTAGTTCTCTTGTCTGGAATCGAATGTTCGTCTGAACTAAATGAAGGAATAACATTAACTGAAGAAGGTTCACTGTGCAGGGATGTATCTTAAATATTTAACGCTAATAATAGATTACGATGTAGAATTCTTGTTTTCTTTGCATGGACACAATCCTTGCGAAGTTCAAATACGGGAATATCAGGGTTGGGTTGATCCAAGACAATATAATGTACTTCTTCCCATCTGTCTGCTATCTTATGTGTGCCTCTAAGGTTTACGTTTCTCACAAGGACAAGATCACCCGGAACAATATAACTTGTCTTTGCCCTTGTGTTGTAACGCCTCTTGTTGCAATCAGATGATACATTTGCTTTATATGCTGCTTTCTTGTAGGCTGATGATAATCGTTCTCTGAGCTTCCTGATGTATTCATTTTTGTTTTTGTTGTTGTTGTCTTCAGTTGTTAGACCTAAGAAAGCATCGATTGCTAATTTAAGATGACGCCCGAACATCAGATAATAAGAAGAATATCCAGTGGTGTCGTGGATCGTCACGTTATATGCATGCACCAAAGGAGCAACGTGGGACTTCCAGTCAGATTTGTCAGTGTTTTCAAGTGTACCAAGCATCTTGAGTAGCGTGGTATTAAATCTTACCCATAGGGTGATACGGAGTCGTGTGTGTCTTTGCTACTCCTGCAAGATCACATAAATCCTTTATCAGGGCTGACTCAAAGTTGGCTCCCTGATCGCTATGCAGACGTGACAGAAATCCATAGTGCGTGATAAACTGTTCTAAGAGCACTCTTGCAGTCGTCTTGGCAGTTTGATTCTTTGTCGGATAGGCTTGAGCATATCTCGTGAATTGATCTGTAATGACCAATATATTTTCAAACCCACCCTTCGATCGTTCCAAGCTGAGGAAATCAATACAAAGGATTTCCATTGGAGCGGACGATTGAATACTGACAAGAGATTATTGGTTTTGACTTCCTCCGTATACAACGTGGACAGTGTCGCACTTTCTCCTCAATCCATGCGTCAATGCATGGCCAGAAAAATCGTTGCTTGAATAAAGAGGTAGTTATATCTCTGCCCTGATGGCCAAGATCGTCATGTAAGGCGTGGAATAGTTCATCTCTAAGGTTAATAGGTAAGACAAGCTGCAGGTAGGTTTCGTTGTGAATAAGACCACGACGATAAAGAACACCTTCTCGAAGTTCGAGCTTATCCCACTCTCTTAAGTACTTATTCACTGATGGATCCAGGTTCGAGGTCCGCTTAACGGTTGGCCTTGTTCCGTCCTTCAAATGAGTGAGAACTTTTGAGATAGTTGAATCGTTATGTTGGGACTTTTTCCAGTCTTTGGAACAAAGGGATTCTGACTCTACCACATCGTCTGGGAGTTCATCAGTTGCGTTCGTTTCTACTGCAGGTATGTTGTCGGGTGTTACTATACTATAGACCAAAGGTGCTTTCTGGACGTTTACTGTTGCAGCTAATGTGAGTGCGGATATAACATTTCGTGTAATTACTGTATTGTAGGAGTCTTAAGTCGTGTTCATGTATCCTTGATAATCCATCGGCATCTGCATTCTGCTTTCCACTTCTATATCTGATCTGGTAATTATAGCACGAGAGGGCGGCCATCCATCGATGTCCCGTGGCATCTAGCTTTGCAGAAGTCTGAACATAAGTAAGAGGAGTGTTATCCGTCAACACATCAAATGTGCATCCATAAAATTTCTCCGTAACAGCCCATTTTAGTGCCAGGAATTCGAGTTTGTGCGCCGGATAATGTTTCTCTGATGGCTTCAGACTTCGGCTTGCATGGGCTATGACTCGATCGTTTCCACCTTGCTTCTGATACAATACGGCGCCAAGGCCTGTTCCTGAAGCATCGGTATGTACCATAAACGGAAGTTGATAATTTGCATACGCAAGTACAGGTGGTTTCGTTAATTTATCGACTATGGTGTCGAATGACTCTTGTTGTTCTGGACCCCAAGTAAAGGGTATCTTCTTCTTCGAAGCTTTCTGTTTATTCTTCGTAGAGTGGCCAATGAGTAGGTTGTTTAGAGGTCGGACGATGGTTGCATAATGCTTTATGAAGCGCCTGTAGTATCCTGTAAAGCCGAGGAACTTTCTGATATCCTTTGTACTCTTGGGTACAGGCCAAGATTTTACAGCGGCTATTTTGTCAGGATCAGCATGTATTCCTTTCTCTGAAACAACATGACCGAGGTAATTTACTTTCGACTTGAAAAATTCGCATTTACTGCCTTTTAATCTCAGGTTATGTTCTGCTAACCGAGAGAATACAGTATCAAGCCGTTCCAAATGTTGATCAAAGGTTGATGAAAATATAATTATGTCGTCCAAATATATAAGACACTCCCGTAGATTTAGGTCTCCCATGCATCTCTCCATCAATCTTTGAAATGTCGCTGGAGCATTGGTAAGTCCAAAGGGCATCCTATTGCATTCATAAAATCCCAGTGGACCCACCGAAAATGCTGTTTTAGGTCTGTCCGCTTCCTTCATCGACACCTGCCAGTATCCTGAGCGGAGGTCTAATTTTGATTCCTTCATCGACACCTGCCAGTATCCTGAGCGGAGGTCTAATTTTGAGAAGTATTTAGAGCCTGACAGAAGGTGTAGTGTATTCTCTATCTTTGGAATAGCATAGGCGTCTTTGACCGTGCGTTGATTTAGTTTTCGACAATCTATGCAAAACCTAATGGACCCATCCTTCTTTCTCACTATAACTATGTTAGATGAGAAAGGGCTGTTTGACTGTCTTATAGCGCCGCAGTCTATCATTTCTTTCAGATGCTCTCGAATTTCTTGTAATAAACCAGGTGGTGTGTTTCTTTGAGATTCCTTAAATGGTTTTTCGTCAGATAAGTGTATTTCATGTTCAATAAATCTGTATTTCCCAAATCTGTTGGTCCAGTTGAGAAAAGATGTTTCCATTTCGAAAATATGTTCAGAACCTTTTGTTTTTCCTCCTTAGAGAGATCGACATTGTCCAACTTCACTCCAAAAGGTAACCTTGTTTCATTGTCTTCGTATGCTTCTTGTTGATTTGAAGTTGACTTCTTCGATGTACTGCCATCATCAACTATAGGAGACTGACGTAGCACATTGACTTCATGGAGTTCGCATAAGTTGGATCCGGCTTAAATTGATATTGTTTTTGCTGAGAGATTAAATACACGAACTGGTGTTCTAGCAGTCTTCCCAGGATTTCCAAGTGTTACTACCCTTGGGCATACGCTCACTCTACTCGAACAGTGATTATCAGAGCATGGTTCCGTAACTGCTGAATCTACTATCCGTATTTTCCTTACTATGCCTGTGATGGTTTTTGTTTCGTATGGTTGAAGTGTGAATCTCTGTGTTGATTTTACTGTTCCAACGGAATCTTTAGTGATACTCTGGAATGCCATGTCCCATGCATCAGGTATGTCTATATATTCGGTTTCTACTACCTCTGTACGACACAACCGAATTACATTTGTCCCTATTGTCACTGGTACTTTTGAATTTGTCTTCGTCGTTGGTACTATCAAAACTGGAACATCAAATGTCTTGTTTTGCAGAAATGGAACTACAATACCAACTTCAACATATCCAAGATACGAAACTTTTTCTCCATTTGCAGCACTGATTTCCAGGTTAAATTCAGTTACTCACTCTGCATCGTGAGTAAATCAATTATTCACTTATCCCATGTTCCTACCAACTACAAATACAATAAAGAAACAAAATAGGATTCAGGCATTTGTATTTGACAGCATTCAATATTTATAATATATGCATTGGTATCAAATATCTTGTACATGCCCCCAAAGTAACCCGAGTGCGAAAGAATACATTTCTCGGGGAATAAATATGTCTGCGATGTTACACCATATGTTCTATAGTAAGCCAATCCCCATCAGAAAATCACGTAAATACTAAACTGTAGTGCCGGCTGCTCCAACCCACTCCCCTAATTATACATGAAGTATAATCTCCTCATCTTTTTCTATTATTTCTTTTTTGTGAAGGAGGAGGAGGGGGAAGTAGAAAGAATCCACGCAAACTATCCAGTGTGAAAAGGCCTTCTTTGCTGCCCCGCGACCTTCCCAGGGATTAGCATAGCGATAAAACTGGTTATCTATAGACTAGTTCTAACTCCTTTGTACAATATCACGCTCTTAATCAGTAACGACACTCAACGACACTTAAATTGTTATTATAGTCACGGCTCAATTCTGTCCATCGAATTCTCAATCATTAAACACTGGTGGTAGGAAGCACAATATAGAACGTAAGTGGATCCGGGTTGAACGTATCTTGATAAACCTGAAAAATACTAACATACTTTAAAGTAAAAGCATATTGAAAGTGTCTTAGTAATAAATGATTATTCAAGATTACTGTCAAAATTCAGTTGAAGATCGATGAAAAACAGCCTTGTTTAATGAGTCATATATCTTGTATTGGGAGGGCGGGCTGGGAATAACCATATATAACTATAGACTTCTTCCTGCTGTCAAAATAATGCCTCGAGTGAAGATATTGTGTAAACTGCTCTTGTATATAGGTACGCAGATGATAATCACGAACATTACGTTCATAACATGGACAGAAGGCATAGAGCAAACTCATTATACTGATGGCATGAATAAAGATGGACTAGAATAGAGTAACGATGGTAAACGTGAATAATTTCATTCAAAGAAAGTAAAGGTGGTCTAGGCTGTAATGAATTGTAAAATTCTGAAAACATGGTGGTAATCAATCGAACCAGTATCTATAATGCCGTTTGTAGATTTCCCTTCTACTACTATTTCATCTATGTTGTTATTTCCGACAGTTCTATTAAATAATGTTGGTATAGGGCGTGTACTATTGGCGTTGTCCCTTATCTGCCCCTCGACAGAGACGCCCTTTGGTTTAACGAATTCCTGTTGTCTTCTTTCTCTTGTTGACTCTGGTCTCTAGACCGTTCCTATCGTCTTTGCCCATCTGTGTTGTATCGTCTGTCTTCATATGGTAGGTTGTCTCTTCTATCGCCTGTTCTACCACTTCTATCACTCTCTCTGTTAACACTATTTCTTCTATCTTGGTCCATTCGATCATCTCTTTGTCTTTCTCTATCGTCATGTATTCTGTGCTCTCTCCTAGTACTTTCATATATACCTCTTCTACCGTAATCACCTCTTAAATCACTTCTCCTGTTCATATAATGTTCTGATCTAAGATCTGATCTGTGATACCAATCTTCATTGTCTCTACGATAATAATGTCTCTGTCCATTTCTCCTATCTCTTGGATTATACCTCCCTCTGTATCCAGTGCCTCTATCGCTATCACGTCTTTCTGGTCTTATCATCTCTTTTCCATTCGGAATCCCTACGGCTCCACCTATTTCCTCTTCTGTAATCCCCATATCTGTCTCCAGATCTATTATCAATATAACCTCTCTCTATTCTCTCGTCCATTTTATATCCGTATCGATCATTGCGTTGCTGTTCCTTTGTCTTGCTTATTTCAGACTCAACATACTTCATTCTTTCAACCAAATCCTTCAAAACTGCTAACTCTGCATTTGTATCTGTTTGGAGATGTACGGACGCTCCTTTCTCTTCATGTCCAATTACCTCATCGTCAGCTGTTCTCATCTCATTTTCTTCTATTCTCACTTTCCTTCTTAGTTCCTGAAAACAACTAGCTGTCTCAAAATACATTCGTGTCGCATTCTTTAGCCTATCACTATATAGCTTCCTCCAAAATCTCGTTCTAAGCATTTCATCTCTCTGATTTTCTTGCATCCTTTCTCTATTGCAGCCTGAATAATTTCTTCTAATCTAATTCCCCACTCAGCAACTCCTTCTACTCTTCTCTGTTTTGACATGTAAAACTCTGTTAAAACAGCTTCTCCAGACTTTATATCTCCGTATACATTTTCCAATTTGTCTATTATCTCTCTAGTTGTTGTTGACGGTTTCATCGTTAATAATATATCTCGTGTCTTCCATGTTAGCGAATTTCTAATTGCTTGTCTCAACACGTATTCATCATATAATCCCGATTTCAAACAAACTTCGACTTCCATTCTCCACTCTTCGAATGAAGTTTCTGTGAAATTGGGAATAGATGGTTTTAGTAACTTTCCATTCCAGTTTGTACTAAATAACTGACGTGTATGACTATCTGTCCTTCTGTAGTGATCCTCGTGTTCATCTAATTCACTTAGAGTAGTTTCTTTCTCTTTCAAATGTCGCCTTAATACTTCCGCCTGTTCTCTAAGTTGTCTTAGCTGTTCCTCTTTCTGTATCGGTCTTTCCCTTTCTGCTATCGACTTCCGTTGTCTTTGTAATTCTCTTTCTTCTTTCAATGTCTTTCAGTTTATCTTTTCTTTCTATTTCTTTTTCAACTTCGGACTCTTTCATTCGTAATTTCTCTATTAGTTCTCTTAGTTCACATTCTTCATCACTTGCTTCATGAATAAACTTCTCTCTCTTTACTTCTCTTACTTTATTCGATGGAAAGTTTTCCTTCTTATTAATACTCTCTATGCTGTCGTTGTGTAAACGTCTTCGCATATTTCCTTCACTGCCATATTTCTTTTCACAATCATGAATAGGTGTACTGTCTAACTCATACTTCTTTGCTTTCTCTTCTAACCATTTCATTTCTCTATACCATTTTTCACTCAGGTGTTCACACTTATCAATTTCTGAACTAGTACGTTTTTTCAATTCCATATATCTCTTTTCTGTGTTTTCTACTTTATCCAGAGTAACATACGAGTCATCACTATTTACATCATCAGAACTATTGTAATTTAGTCCGTGTTCTTTATTCGCTTCTTCCACGTCGCTTTCATGTCTAAGCATATCACTGTGTATGTATGTATGCTTTACTAGATTATTTGTTCCATCTTCTCTAGACTCATGTACCGTAATGTCCTTATTTCCTGTTCGCAATTCATATGCGTCATTTTCATTAAACATGTTTTGTCTCTTGCAACAACTTCATTTTTTCTTCCATGATTCCCATTTGCTTTTTCATTTCCTGTAATTCATATTCTTTGTCTGACACTTTCTTTCTCTGTTCACTCTTTTCACGTCTCTCCCGTCGCAGATTCTCTTTTTGTAAAGTTAATTCTTTCATTGCTCTACTGTGTTTCTCCTCTACCTGTCTCTCCATATATTTACGTTCATCTTCATCGTTCTGCCTCCTTCTGTCTCTTCTTATTTTCCGTAACTCCTTTTCTGATAAGTATTCCGCCATGACTATTCCGTTACTAGCGTATACTATATATATCACGAACCAAAGCTACTGAACTATTATTGTCACTTCCTAACCTCCCAGTTCTGTCACTGTATTGTATATAAATATCACTTCCACAAGTATTCAATTTAGCAGTTTATCATATCCATGCTCATTGTTCATCAATATTATAGTCTAGTAGTCTCCAATGATACGTTCCAACACAAGAAATCTTTGTTATATCATTCACACCGTACTGTTCGTAGTATTCAACAGGTCAAGTGCAGTACTCATTCACAATGTTCAAATTCACTAGTTACAATGTATCAGTATATGTCCACTTTTCATTATACACCATGTATTCACTTTCTACGAGTATATGTAGACAGACTATCTCATTTGATGAAATCGCCTCTGGCTATTTTAGTATTCCATTTCCTGTGCTGTTTCCATTCAAAATTTCATTTTCAAATTGCTTTCAACTATTTACGTCCGTCTAATGCAGTTCAAATGTACAATTCATTTCATTTTCACTTTTCGGCTCTGTTGTTTCATACGTGTGTGTCAATTCACTTTCATGAGTTTCATTGCCGTATGTGTGTATGAAGTAATGTGTGAAATGTATAACCAAAATATTTGTATAAAGTAATAACTTGTTCTCAGTACATATCAAAGTATACGTATATCAAAATATAAGAAGCGTTTAATAGAACTTGTTGAAAAAAAATAATCTTCTCAGTGGTTTCGAACTCACGATTACTGTCCAAACATCTTAACCACTACGCCACGGTGACATTTTAAATAGATAAGTAAAGTTTTCGTAGTCTTTACTAATCCGCAAGTAGTCTATACGGTCTCAGGTCGTTTCGCCCTAAATACATGTTCGCACCTGGTCGTTTCGCACTGGGTCATTTCGTCCTATGTAGGTAACGGTGGTATGGTGTGTAGTTTCGCCCCAAAGTGAAGTGAAGTGAAACTCTGTGTGAACAGATTCTACCCGTCTACACAGATATTATAAACAATCAGCACTATATAAGCGGTCCCTAGAAATACCGAAAGACACCGAATCACCGAAAAATACCGAAATACACCGAAAACCAGTATATAACAGTAATATAAGTAAGAAGTAACGCGTTCGAAAACCAGTATATAACAGCAATATAAATAAGAAGTAACGCGTTCTATCTATTTATTAAGCATATTACACCTTATTGACTTAATATCTGCCCTTTATAATGATTAATTATAAAGTTATGAGAGTATTTCGGCGATTTCATTTTCAAGGGAGACTAATCCTACTCTACCGTATACCGAAAGACACTGAAGATATGTATAAAACAACACTAAAATGAATGAATTAATGTGTTTATAGCTACATATTAACATTTCTATACATTATAACTGTTTATTGAAATAAAATATGTCCTTTAGGAGTGTATTTCGGTATATATTACACAATATCGCCACCAGTTCTATACCGAAAGACACTTTTCATTTTCAAGGGAGACTAATCCTACTCTACCGTATACCGAAGGACACTTACGTTCTACATACAAAACAATAAAAATAATGAATTAGCATAGTAATAGCTATTTATTAAGTTTAATATACCTAATAACTATGAATTGACTTAATATCTGTCCTGTATAGTGATTTATTTTAATGTTTAGATTTCATTTATTTTCAAGGGAGACTAATCCTACTCTACCGAAAGACACTTAAGTTCTGCATTTCTGTATATATTACACAATATCGCTATCAATGTTACACGTTTATATAACACACGACCATATATCTAGATATATATAGGA
Organism: Archivesica marissinica; assembly: GCA_014843695.1. Taxonomy (NCBI): domain Eukaryota; kingdom Metazoa; phylum Mollusca; class Bivalvia; order Venerida; family Vesicomyidae; genus Archivesica; species Archivesica marissinica. The sequence goes on from CM026393.1 coordinate 1,049,162, forward strand.
TATATATGGGGTATATCAACTAATGTTGTTATTGTTAATCAAACATGCAGTAAGTATAACGTGCTGTGAAGTGCTGTCCCTGTACTGAAAAAACTATCCTGATAATGAATATCTACTGACAGAAAAATCACCTGAAAGACGAAACAATTTAATTAAACAATAACCTGCTTCAGTCTGCAAAACATACAATTGACCTTTCTGCAAACGCTACTTAGGCACGCCCCCATAGTTACCGGTGCTCGCTGTAACCACGCGAGACAAGCTATCTAACAAAATGGCGTCTAACGCAGTCCTGCATCGAGTTAATCTAGATAAATTCCGTCGAATTTCTCGGTTTTATTTCACCCAGATAAGAATATCTCGTTGAAAGCAAGACAGCAATGGTTTATGTTTTTCAGTGATGGTTATTTCTCTAAAGTACAGATATATTTAACGGATGAGGACGTGTTAAGTGTTCGTGGAAAATGCTTTCGCAGTCAACAGAAGAGTGAACAACCATATCGTGTCAACTTTGACATCAAAAGAAATGAAATATGCCACCGTCTTGAGAGACTCGACCCTATATTATATATCTTTATTTCTGTCTCATCTATGTACAGTACATACATTACAATTAATATAAACACATACATTGCACATAGTCATTCTACAAATGAGAATTATAAGAGACAATAACTTTTTACAATACATGGAACATGTCTTACTTTCTAAAAACTATAGGGTGGGATTTCAGAAAAAAGGCCCTGCATAAGGTTCTAGGGGCATTTTTGGGTAAAAGTTGGGAACCGGACTTTTTAACATAATTCAGGCATGCCGAATCCGATAAACCCGGTTTCCATGCAATATTTTGAGTTTTTGACCATCTAATTTGCATAAACAAAATGGCTGCCAAATGGCAAATGTTGAACCATTCTTCTACGATATTTCTGTAACCAGGCAAGCTATAATGACAAATCAAGTGTCTATACCTATGTTTTGAAGGGCAGAGAATATGGTTATGACATTTCCGAAGTCATTGGTGGTGAAAAATACTCATGAATATGCAAATTAGTGCCCGCCATTACAGAAAAGTCCGTTTTCACCAATATCTCTGTAACCGGGCAAGCTATAATGACAAATCAAGTGTCTATACCTATGTTTTGAAGGGCAGAGAATATGATTTGGACATTTCTAGAGTCATAAACAATACTCATGAATATGCAAATTAGTGGCCGCCATTACAGAAAAGTCCATTTTTACCAACATATCTGTAACCAGGCAAGCAATAAGAAAAATGCAAGTGTCTATACCTATGTTTTGAGTACCGGGTAATCAGAACCTGTATCCTGCGAACATAAATCCTGCAACAAGTGAGCCGGTATTCGCCACACCTGTTGACAAGAAATGGTTTACGAAACCTGAAGCAGACCCTGATTGTGTAAAACAAGCGGAGGCAAAGGATATGGCGTTCTTTCTGCGACGTCAAGATTCTGACACAAAACCTTCTTGGACAGTATTCAATCAGTCGATCTCATCAGGGGAACCAGAGGAGACAGCAGTAGGATATTTGCCTATCATTCTTGCTCTGGCCCATGAATTAGATACGCTGAATACAGTTGTGAAAAGGTGCATGGCAATATCGTCCCATTTTGGCCAGGAGTACACTGTCCTTACAGTCGACCAAGCTCTATTCTGCAAACTCATGGAACTGAAGTGGTATGTTGAAGAATACCGGGATAAATTAATCCCTCGTCTTGGTGGACTTCATACTGCGATGAACTTCCTAAAGACAATCGGAGATCACATGGCCGGTTCTGGTCTAGCTGAAGTGTGGACTGCTCGGAGAGGGTGCTGTGCAGCTTGTCTTGCCAGGAAAGGCATACAGCAAGGCTATGAGAGCTCACAAACTTACCGTACAGGCCCTGTGGCGGCTTTTGTTGCCAACATTTCTCTTGTTTGCTGCAGAATCGAATAAGGAATGCTATGATGAAGTTTCTGCAATGGCAGCTGATGACAACCCCGAGAGAATTCCTGAACTGATAGCGTGTCTCAGGCAGGAAATGTTTCACATAGTTCTGAAAGATTTCGTTGCTAGTAGATCGGATGATGTAAACTTCGTCTTTTGGTGGAACTACATGGACATGGTCTCGATACTGTTGCATTTCACCCGAGCACAGCGTGATGGAGTATGGGACCTTCATCTATACTCCTTCAGTCTGATGTTGCCCTACATCATGCGATATGACCACCTGAACTATGCAAGATGGGGTCCGCTGTACTTGGCCGAGATGCACCAACTTCCAGAACCTGTGCTATCGGAGTTTCAAAAGGGAAACTTTGTTATCAAGCGTTCGGCACATAAGTTCAACCAAGTAGACCCAGACCAAGCCATGGAGTGGATAAATGGTACAGGCAAGAAAGGAGGTGGAATCGTTGGCATCACAAAAACAACATCAGCTCTTACTAGATGGACCCTTTCGTATAATCATGTACGATCACCATCCTGGCAGTGGATACGTTCACAATGAAGCCACCAAATCACGGCAAAAGCGAGACAACGATGATGAGATGGCATTAGTCACGGCCTTCCATGGATTCAAGGTGCTTGCATCAGTTTCACCAGGGTCCTTGCACAACCTCGTCACGAAAGACCTAGCAACGGAGGAAATCCAGGACTCGTTACTTTGTGCCAAAGACCTCGGACAGGAACAAGTGAATACATTTGATGAGGAGAGAATGTTTGTACCTAAGCAAGGTGACATGCCGGATATCCCGATTCATGCGCCACTGCACAAGAGTCGTGTCAAAACGTTTGAATCCCTGTATGAAGTGGTCAAGGACAGTAAAGACAAAGACAAGAAAACTATCATAAAAGCAGATAGAAACGTCCTCCAACGCATCGTCATTGCCTATGAGGCAGGTCGTCCTGTTGACTTGCAAGCTGTCATGAAGCACGAGTTTCTGCCAGTTCCTATATCACTTGCCGAAATGAATGGTTCACTCCGGACTGGAAACAAGTCCGTGCTGGCAGATACGTTAACAGAAGACATAGTATGTCCTGAAGCTATAGAAGTTCACAACTTGTCATCTTGCCTTATCATTGATGGACAAGCACTGGTGGTTGCTCTGGGAAAGCCTGAAAAAGCAGTGACCTTCGGGGACTTGGCCGACACATACGTAAGAGCAGTACTGAAGGCAGGTTCTAACTATCAACGAATAGACGTTGTGTTCGACAGGTACAGAGAAGAGACAATCAAGGGTGTTACCAGGACACGACGCACTAAAGCAGCTCGCCCAATCAGACGGCTTGTTGCAAATCGTGATGTGCCGCTTCCAAAAAACTGGACAAACTTTCTGTCGCTTCCTGATAATAAAGTTGATCTTGCACATTTCTTGTCTTGGGAATTGTGTCTTCAGGCACCAGATGATAAGGAGATAGTAGCTGCAGGGGGATTCAGGGAGGAACTTGAAGTTAGGTCTTCAAAGACAACAACCGATTTGACTCAGCTGAAAGCCACACACGAAGAAGCTGACACTAGGTTGGTGTTACATGTTGTGCAGAGTCAGTTTAACACAGATGTTGTGTCATCAAGGGACACTGATTTTCTCATGCTTTTGGTTTCCAATTTCCCACGTGTTCAGTGTGAACGTCTCTGGATGCTGTCTGGTACTGCCAAGAAACGGCGATATATACCCATTGATGCAGTTTTCAGTAACCTGCCAAGAGATTCAGCTACAAATCTTTTGCCATTTCATGCATTAACCGGGTGTGACACCACACCATACATCGCAAATCACACGAAAAGGACCGCATGGGAAGTCTTTAAAGAACACCATCAGTTGCTCAAGGACTTAGGAATCGCTGAACTCGCAGAGGAGACCATTCGATCTTCAGAAACATTTCTTTGCAGAGTATACAATGTGCAAAAAACAGACTCTATTGATACGGCCAGCATATACTATTCTCTAAGACAGGGAAACCTGAAGCGATGCCCCCAACGAGTGATGCTTTCCGCTATCATGTGATGCGAGCACACTATCAAACAATGGTTTGGAGAAATGCTCACTGTGCTGTACCTGAGCTTCTAGCCCCCGTGGACATGGGATGGGAACGTACTGATACAGGACTAAAGCCCAAACTAATGTCATTGAGTCCCATCCCTGAAAGTTGTATGGAAGTGATTTCATGTTCATGCAAGAAATAATGCAAGAAATAATGCAAGAAACGCCGGTGCAAATGCCGAAAATACAACTTACGATGCACAGCAATGTGTGCATGTGAGCAAGAGACTGATGACCAAACTCGTTGTATGAATACGGCTTAGCCGAACAAACATTATCTGCCCTTCAAAACAGGTATAGACACTTGGTTTGTCAATATTGCATTTCTGGTTACTGAGATATTGGTCGAAACGGACTTTTCTGTAATGGCGGCCACTAATTTGCATATTCATGAGTATTGTTCACAACCAATGACCTCAGAAATGTCTTAATCATATTCTCTGCCCTTCAAAACATAGGTATAGACACTTGATTTGTCATTATAGCTTGCCCGGTTACAGAGATATCGCAGAGGAATGGTCCAACATTTGCCATTTGGCGGCCATTTTGTTTATGCAAATTAGGTGGTCAAAAACTCAAAATTTCACTTGGGAACCGGGTTTATCGAATTCGGCATGCCTGAATTATGTTAAAAAGTCTGGTTCCCAACTTTTACCTAAAAATGCCGCTAACATTCACAATTTTCTCAAATCCCACTACTCTATGTGAAAGTCGCTAATCATGACATTAAAAAATATTTAAAATACTGATTTTTAAGATTCTGACAGGGAAAAGGTGCACTATCGCGCAAATTAGAATATGTTTTAAGAAATCAGAACCACCTCTGATCAGATCAGGGATGGATGGATTAGCAGCCTTTACATAGTTCACATAAAAAATTGTTCACTAGTAAAATAATGTACACATTATTTACACAGATAAAAACTACGCCGCTGTAAAATATTAAAACAGGTTTTGGCACATATACGTATTAATGCCGGATTAGTGAATAACGTAATCAATTTATTTGTTTTAGACAGTGTAAGAAAATTATCACAGATAATGGAAGCTTTTACAAATAATATATCCCTGATATCCTCATACATATAACAATCTATAATGGCATGCATTTCATCCTCAACTGCATTGCAGAATGGACAGGTACGATTCTGTACAGTTAGATGTTCATATCGTCCAGTTTCAATGCGTAAAGGAGCAACACCACAACGAAACTTACTAAATGCTGAACGATGGCTTATTGGCATAATAATCTTACAGTATTGTTCAACATCGAAATCCAGTTTGAAAAGTTGATAGGTTCGTAGTTTGTTACGGCCGTTTCCAGATATACTATCTAGTCTTTGTACTGACTCAAGCCAATCAATAATGAATAAATCCATGCATTTTGTTTCAACAAGGGATACACATGGGTGTTTGCTAATATTTTCACTAATGTCAGAATAATCGTCTAAACCAAATTCAAACATATGTCTTTTTACAACAAAGAACCAATTCTTGCATGATCTACTTGATTTTGCCTGTGCCCAAAGTGCAACACGTTTATTCAATCGGGTATGATTTATAAATGAAATGCGGCACCAGAAATTCGCAATGCTTTTCCACTGACGGACAGAAGTTGGTTGCCATGCCATTTCACCAATTACAGCCGAGTTTGGAGTATATTTCCAACCCCGAGAAAAAATCTCATGGCACGGTTGTGAATAGCGTTAATGCATGAAAACGATGAGGTTCCCCATACAGCGGCCCCGTAGTTAATGACTGGCCAAACAATAGAGTCATATAACTTAGTAAAAACGTCATAAGGAACCCCACCAATTAACTTACATCTAGCAATGAGAAGACCAAGGGCACGGTTTGCACTTCTGGCTACATGTTTAACAGTAATATTGAAATCTAGATGTTCATGTAAGAGAAATCCAAGGTAAGTGTAAGTATTTACATAATCAATAATGTTTTCACCACACCTAAATATGAATCGAGATCGTGTCACAGAATTTGGCCGAAAATGAACAACATTACTTTTAGTAGTATTGATATGCATATCATTAAGAGAACACCAGTCATTCAAAGCATTTAACAATATCTGTAAATCTTGTTCATTTTCAGCTAATAAGACGATGTCATCAGCATATAAAAGAATACATATACGCTCATTATCTAACCATACACCAATATCTAGGGACTTGAGATAAACTGCCAGGTCATTGATAAAGAAATTAAATAGAATAGGAGACAAATTACAACCTTGTCTCAACCCACACTTAACATCAAACCATTCAGTATTGAGTGAGTTAACCCTTACACATGAAGATACAGATGTGTATAACGATTTAATAGCAAGAAACATTTTACCAGAAATTCCTGTATCAATGAGCCTGTTCCAAAGTTTATCTCTATTAATAGAATCATATGCCTTGCTGAAATCAATAAAAGCGGAGAAAGTAGATTTCTTTATTTTCTTCCTGGTTTCAATAATACTAGTCAGAGTTGAGATATGATCTAATGTACTTCGTTTCTTTCTAAAACCGTTCTGCTCATCTGCAATTTTATTATTTTCCTCAGCCCATGTACTAAGGCGGCTATTAAGAACACTACAATATAGCTTATACATAGCTGATGCCAAAGAGATACCTCTGTAAGAGAGAGGATCTCTAGGATCCGTAGTTGATGACTTAGGTATTGGGTTAATGATACATTTTCCCCACAGTGTAGGAATCGTTCCTGAATTAAAACATACATTAAATAAGGAATGAAGGAACACAACTGACACATCATTTTGCAGTACCTCACTGGGAATATCATCAATACCACTTGCTCTTCCCTTCTTACAATCATCTACTGCTTTTTTAAATTCCAAAATAGTTATACTTTCGCTAAAAGGCGAATAATCAGAATTACTATTAACAACAGTGGCATAAGGTACAGTATCAGAATTAACATGGTTTAATAGTACACTAAAATCTGATTTCCATTTATGTAGAACGTCTTCTGTTTGTGTAGAGGTCGAACCATTTTCTAAAATTACTTCCATCGGAATTTGCTTATTTTTACAGAAACCGATTCCTATTTACCCGAAGGATTTCCAAAAATTAGTTTGGTCTACATTACACTCGGTTAGCAGTTGATTTTGCAGAGAATACCAATGAAGACGTTTCGACCTCTGCACTTGACGATCAAATTCTTTTCGGGCTTTTATGTATTCATGTTTTAATTTTGTTTTATCACTACTTGTAACACTGTTGATCCAGTTTCGTTCAGCATCATTAACTGCTGACCATAGGTCAGACAATATTTCAGACCACCATGCCTTACCCGGTCTACATTTTTTATTGCTCACACCAGGAGATATAGTTTTGTATGGTAACGACAAATACATAGTTGTCTTTAACAGGTTACACCAATCACTGTAAGCAACATCTATCTGGTTTTAAGTCCTTATACCTTGCTCTAACCTATTAATAACAGCATTTACTTCATAAATAACCCCTTCGTCAGTTAAGAACGAATGAGTAACATTTCTAACATCAAATTTATCATACGAACTGCAACAATCGTCATCCTTATTATGAAAAACGGTCGAAACTGCACTAATATCAATATTCCAGGTGAGCATAGAATGATCAGGCACACTAGTTGGTGCAAGCACATTTAGCTGATGAGACTTACTTATTAGGTCAGATGTCCTATTCACAGTAAAATCAAATAATTTTGATAAATCTTCATGACTTACAAAGCAGTAATCAACCACGGACATACCTTTAACAGAAATAGATGTGAAATCGTTATTAGTGCCGTTTCGTCCATTTAACATACACATGTTTGTGTTGATTAAAAACTCAGTAAATAGTTCCCCATATAAATTTGTTTTAAAATCAATTACATTTCGGCCGGGTACACTATCTACTCCACTGATGTAATCTTCGAGCTCGCAACATCTGCTATTAAAGTCACCAGATATACTATTAAACCTCTATTCTGGTATTTATAAATGTCTGCCATAAGATTGTCATAGAAACTGTTAACATCAAAGTATCTTGATGAATTCTCGGGTGGCAGATAACAAACACAAGGTAAAAAAACAAATTTATCACTTTTATGAGATAATTCTAACCAGAATATACCCTCATATGAGCTATCTAGAACATGTATATCAAATTCATTATATATATCATCTTTAATGAGAAAACCAACACCACCTGAGCCGGATTTAGCATTTTTATGCACATGTTTACGATTTAATCCGAACCAGCGGAAACCGTCAATGTTTAAAATGTCATTGTTTAAAAGGTGCGTCTCCGACCCTATGCCTCCTAGAAGACTCGAACATTAGGCCCAACAACTGAACACCAGTACGTTCACTGAGCTAATATGGGAATCCCACAGCTCTGCACATGCATGGGTACTATTACTACTATCTGATCCCTAGTCCACCATCCACGACAATATGTATGAACCATATGTATAATTGTAATCACCATTATACTCACATATCTCTTGTGAACAGTAAATCTATAAATGCAGAATATATTTTTTCGAAATATTTTATTATGCATAAATAAATTAATTTCAACTTACTTTTGTGCAAATACATCTGTTTGCATTAATTTTGGATGTATTCAGCTGGTCGTTTAATTCACCTTAGACATGTTTCAAGATTTGTCTTAGGTTTTGGAAATGGCACGAATTTAACGTCACCTATCAATCGATCTGGATATCTACTATCACACAGACCGTAACTACATCTTTCATCTGTCAATGACAGACAGCATTAATTAATTTGTAATTATTTTTCAAAACATAATTTCAGATCACGATCACTCGTTATCAGATTTGATTAAAACGTTACTAAATAACTCGTTTGTCTGACAGAACGATAAAACAATGATTCGGTGTAGTAATCAATGCTATAATTATGTGCACACATTTTATAATTGACCAATTAGCACAATCAGTGCTAAATTCCGATGTGCAATTTTGATCTTGATAATCCGGGATATTATACAGTCGGCGGTCTCTGTGATATACCGGTAGTCGATTACTCCCAATAAACAGTGTGACACGCTTAAATTTGATTGCTGTGTTTGCTAGAAAAGAATGACTATATGGGGTCAGTCGGTGTTTTTATAGATGCATTGTTTTTAAAGCAGCTGTCTGGTATTTTGTGGTTCATATACACACTTTTAGATTTGTCCAAGGATTTTGAAATGGGTTGAATTTAACGTCGATCACCAGGATATCGACTAATTTTGTACTATAACTAACCCACACACCAAAGCTACACATTTTCAACATCATTAAAACAATTTTAAACCCGTATTTTCGATCAAATTCACGCCTTTTCAAATTTGTCTACTCGTTACTAGTTTGTCTAATATGCATTGTTTGTCTAACAAGATGGCGGCGATAAGCCGTTGCCGGGTGTGTGCGCAAATGGTGCGATGCGATTGGCTAACGCCAGGTGTCAATCAAAATCGGCAGAAAGGTCAAAAGTTAAATTGCAAACAAATAATTGACATATATAATAAAATATAGATCACTCACCACACCTTGTACATCATGTATATCAAATCCAGAAGCACAAGAATAACTATCCACTAACCATAATAGTTTACATCCAATAGAAAATGAATGCACAAGTTGTGTCAAATCACAAGTGAATAAAGTTAATCACAGTATGATCACAATATATCCAACTGTTCAAACGGTGTTCAATCATGACGTTCTCGTGAAGTCTTCGTCTTGTATAGCAAGCGTTCCGTGAGGTATACCGATTCCTTCATCCGTGATGTCGTCGATCCAGTCCGTAATCGAGTTACTGGTGCACCAGCATGTCTATACTCACTGTTTATAAACATTGATCAGTTGATTCTCCGAAATATCCCGGGTATCCGAATCATGTACAATATATGTCAACATTGGCAACAGAGAACAATACTCTCTGTGAGAAGTTAATCGCACGTGCATATTGTATTCCATGTAAAGTAATAAAGTCATCAATACTGGTTGAGCGCCATTTGTCGCCGGTCCCTTGTCTGCCCTGACTCTTACACCTCCTAGCGGGTATATGTATCTCGAGGAGGTGGGTTTGAGTGAAGACTCGACGCAATAATTTATAAGGGATGATGACTTTTATTTACTTCCTTTCCTGGCTATATATCCAATATAGTCATAACAATGTATTGTAAATATACGCCCAAAATGGCGATTTATCATTCATTCCAAAGCTGACCTGAAAGTGACCAACAATAGTGATTGGTTAGAATATGTCACATGCAAATTGTTAGTATGACCATTTATAAATACATTTTACATATATACAAGTTGCAAATGATATACATTAAGTATGGAACGCCAGAACGGACATAATATATAGGGGGTGGGGTAAAAACAATAAAACAACTGAATATTTTCCCTGTAACGTTTATTGATGGTTTATTAACGATTGCTATGATTGCGATCCAATTCCAGGCTATGACAAATACACCTCTTAGAGAGAAAAAAACTGTTACAACACTACCCAAGGTGGGAACAAATGTCGGAAGTTCAAGCCAGTAGTACACTAAATCTGTTTATTCCTTGAGATTGGACACTTCTTTGTGTAGATAACAATGTTGGATTAAATATCCAGACACACAATACAACTATAGAAATTATAAAACATATGCTGTTTTGAAATAATAGGGTCAAAGGGTATTGTACTGTAATCTGTGTGTATATGAATTTAAAAAATGTTATCTAGTGATACAAATGTATAGGAAAAAACAATACAATATTATTAGTTCAGGAAAAGTTTACTTAACTAAAATTAATTTGTTGAATTAAGTGGTCATTCATCGCGAATCTACTGTATTGCTATCGAGAGAGATGCATAGTGATTTTGCGATGACCTTTGGAAATGGGTTAGTACATGTATCGCAATACCCGTATGTAATATGCACACTATCCGAACCATAACCTCCGTTGGTTTGGCCTCAGACACTTTATATTTCTCGAGTGTTCATGAAACTATAATTGATTTACACAAATGACTAGCATTATCCGTAAAGCATGTTTACTAATTATGATATTTGTGGTGCTCCGTTGGGGTCACCGTGGTGTCGTTGTCGGGTCGGGCTTCGATAGTGGTTGTGCGGCGTCGGGATGGTGCATTAGCACTGATGCGGGGACGCGTTCGTGTAGGATTGTATCTATCTGTCGTTGTCGCGGTGAAGTGGTGTCGTACTATCGTTCTCATACTGTCGTTGTCGTGGTCTCGGGCTGTCGTAATCGTGCTGTCGGCCTCTCTTAGTGTAGCCTCAGCTGGCGATACTGCGTGAGGCAGATGGTGTGGAGGCGATGGTGCGATGCCGCGGTAGCGGTTTGTGCGGTGGGGCGTCAAGCTGTTGTGGTCACGTGTTGTCATTGTTATGCTGTCATTGTCGTGGTGTCGGCACGATGGCGATGGTGTGGTGACCCTGACGGAACACCATATATATATATTGTTACACTATTTTATTAGACACTATGTTGAGATAATATGTGGGCATCTTTGAATCTGGGTTAAATGTATTTTATTATCATTTCCCCCCTCGGGGATTGGGATTATATACGAGTACTGCATTGCGTATATTATTACGTAATTGGCGGCGGGTTGTTATATTAAATTTAAAATGTCACTTAGATCTATTTAAACAGTTGAGAGTATTGTTATATACAATACATATAGTAGTTTTATTAACGACTTCAGATAAAGTATACAATTTAAATATAAAGACCATTACAGAAAGGCATGAAATAGACCGGCTGTGCTACCATGAGATATCTGGCTCGCAGGCTGCTGGTGGTGAGAGATTACGTCATGTATCTGACCCATTGCGCTCCATGTGATGTATGTGGGTTTTTATACCGTGGTCGTTTTTTAGATCTCGAGTGGTTCTTATGCTATGCAGTTTCATGTTGTCTTTCTCTGACACGTTGCATTAAGTTGTATGCTGACGCTACTAATTAAAAGGTCCTATTTATGTAACAGTAACTATAGTACCATCAATAAAATTGATGTGGAAGCGTATACACACAACATTATAATATTGTATCAACATGAACACAAAAAATGTGGTGTTGTAATGGGGACAAATATTAAGATACCTAGCTGGCAGCTTGAACGCTCCCATGTCAAAGGCTTTTGACGGGCATGACCAGGTAAAATGTTTCAAAACCTTGTGGTGTGGAACAGACATTATATATGTTTGTATATATACTATCTCTGTGTATATGTGTGTGCATAAAAATGGACAGGCTTGGCGTTGTTGTAGGTCAGTGGGGTTGGTTACTTGTATGGTGGTAGATTTTGGATGGCCAGTTTGTGTTTGCGGGGTGGGAGTGTTGGCTGCGCGGGGGACGTGTTGGGTGTCCTACTTCTGCTATCTCCTCCTTTGTATTTGTATAGATATGTATACTAGTCAGTATATGTATGGAGAAGGGGCCATGAAGGTGGAAATTTACAGTGGTCCCGCTTCTGCGGTCGGGGTTTCCATTTCTGGAGTCAGGGTGGTTTTGTCGGGGTTTGGCCACTGTATGGGTGACTGGCTCTTGTGGCCCGCATCTGCGGTGGGTATGTGTGTATGTATATATATGTATACATGGGTAATCTTAACTCTGACAGCTGCTTACCGTTGAAGATACTCTTTGCTAGTCTTACATTTCGTACCGATAAGACATGCTTCTGAGAGTCACAAAACTTCAACATACAAACAAAACAAATTACTGTTGATAAACAAGTATATAGTCAGTCTTGTTTTTCGTTTCGACAAGACCTACTTTCATGCACTATAGTATCACCTGTATAAAGTAACAATACGTATATATGGATGTATAGGTGTATATAAATATGTGTATGTATGTATATGTGTGAGTATATGCATATATATATACATGTACATATATGCATATTAATAAATTGATAGTAATTGGCACAAAATGTAATATATAAGAGGTTGTGACCTTGCATGCGGGTGTTTTCAGTTTATTGCTATGGGTGTGTTGTTGGCTTGCGGCCGTTCATGTCTCGGCTTGCGCATCTAGAGTAGTTTCTATTTTAGACTAAAATATCAATCGCTGAGGAGGCGTGTGCCTGGCATGTGTGGTTATGTGCTGGTAATTTATGTGAGGTCACTTTTAAATGTGTATATATGTATTGTAGGTGGTTTAGAGTGTGTTATAAAACTGAAAAACAAAATGAGTTAGCACTCAATCCACGCATATGACCATTAATTATATAAATATATTATGGCTGACTCTGATACATATATTTACTGCAAAAAGAGATTTTATGTTTTTAAACACTATATATTGTGAATGGCATAACAGGAAATACTGAATTTATATATCCAGTCATCAGTTTCCTAGATTCAACAGGATTGTAAATAGACACTCCTGAATTCTAGAACTAACTATATTGTTCACATACTATGAATTTAAAAAGATGAAGAAAGAGTTGAGTATTAGAAACACTAACATTATACATGTATGTTTGATGTGAAAGATTCATGGTCACATTTTAAAATTGTATTTGATAAGCGATGTACTTAATAGATCGACTATTAGAAGACAGTTCTTGTTATATAGCATGGTGTTAGTATATACACTATGTTTTTGTTAGATTATAGATGTGAGGAATACTGTTTGTGTTTTTTTAGGAATGATAAACTGCATGTACGTACATTATTTTGTTTAACTGGCTTTTATAGCACTAAATAGACAAAATCTACCATGACGTATTCTACAAAACATAAATGTATCTTAGAATGTATAACAATTTGTTGTTGACACGAGAGATTCTACCGTATTTATCTAAATATTATTTGTACTATTCCGCAATAACATGAGTATTAAATTATGTACATTAAACCACAGGGATTCGGCACGTTTGGGGGTACTAGTATATATATTTAAGTACAGGGAATCTACTCTGTGGGATGTCAGATTTCGCATCGATCAGTAAAATGGCCCTATCTGAAACAATTTTGTACAAAGCTGTCCAAATATAACGCCTATCCCGAGTCTTTATATTGTTCTTCAAATAAAACACAACTTTAAGCTGCGTGCATGTATACTTTGCAAACAATTGCCACAGACATTGGCCATAGCAGGTCACATTTCCATACTAGGACACGGGTTCTGTCAGCAACAAATAAAATCTTCGACGGGAGAGTTTTAACAGTGAATAACATTATCAATAAAATGTGTTTCCACTAACGTGTAGGTTTATTCGGCAAAAACGTACGTCAAAAAAAGAGATTTCGTAGCATTTTCAATTTGTTTTGAAAATTTCTAAAGCGGCGCAATTCGCGTTGAAACGAGCGTTCTGATTGGATTATGATTATTCTTCATATATAAAAAAACATCTTGTTACATTCTAATAATCCAATCAGTTTCAGATAGGGCCATATTACTGATCGATGCGAAATCTGACATCCCACAAAGTAGAATCCCTGTACTTAAATATATATACTAGTACCCTCAAACGTGCCGAATCCCTGTGCATTAAACGTTAGGGGAATTGGAAACACATTAAAAAGAAAGCAAATGTTTCAACGGCTAAAACTACAAAATTATGACATATATCTTCTGCAAGAGACACACTCTATGATTTACAATGTCTACTAAATGCATTAAATGATTGGTGTAACCGAAATGATATGACAGTTAATATTGATAAGAGTAATGTTGTACATTTTAGAAGACCATCTGTGCCCAAGACAGATTTTGCGTTTAAATGTGGAGATAACACTTTAAAAATAGTTGATAAGTACACCTACCTTGGCATGTTATTGACTGAATACCGGGTACCTTGATTACGAGTTAACAGCGAAACATGTAGCAAGGAGTGCAAGCCGTGCACTAGGGCTATTAATTGCAAAATGTAAATTGGCAGGTGGTCTACAAAATAATGTTTTCACTAAGCTGTATAATTCTATGGTATGGCCTGTGGTTAGTTATAGTGCATGTATTTGAGGTGTGAAACAGTACTCTTGTATAAATGCTGTTCATAATAGAGCCATGCGTTTTTATATAGGTGTGGGTAAATATACCCCAAACAATGCTTTAATAGGAGAGATGGGATGGGAGCCGGCATATGTACGACAATGGTCTAGTGTTTGCCAACAATATACTAGGTTATCTCATACAAATAACACACGGTTAAACAAACGTATTGCATTGTGGGCTCTTTCTAAGGCCTCAATCTCGTGTAAAAACAGGTATTATGTTTTTCAAAAATATATTGCAGAATTAAATCTCGACGTGCCTGTAGATATATCGGATTCCATCCCTCGCTCCTTGATAGATAGTGTTAAAACTGCATCTATGGATAAATTTATTGCGCATTGGTATGCTCAAATAACTGATGTAACAGGCCCATCTCGTAGAGGCAGACATAAACTTAGAACATACTGTATGTATAAAAACAGCTTTGAGACAGAACACTATTGTAAGATTATACTACCATTAAGACATAGGGCGGCATTTTCCAAATTCCGTTGTGGTGTTGCTCCATTAAGGATAGAGACGGGAAGATATGAAAACATTGCTTTTGAAGATCGAAAATGTAACTTCTGTGATACAATGGAAACAGAAAGTCACGTTTTATTTGAATGTCAGCTTTATGAGGATATTAGACAAGATGTGTTCTTAAAAGCAAACAGTATAGACAGTAACTTCTCTAACCTGTCTAGAAATAACCAGTTGATATTTTTATTCTCCAACAAATATATGATTAGGGCATGTGCCAAAACCTGTTTTAACATTTTGCAAAAGCTTTCATTTTACCTCTGTAAATAATACACTATAATTCTTATAAATATACCAGAACTGTATTTTAACGTAAACGTATGTTTATCTCTATGCAGTACACATACATTTATGTCAACTAAATAGTCGCTGCTAATCAGTTCACGTTTGATCTGATCAAAATTGATAATGGATTTCTTACAACATTTTTTACTGTCGCACACTAGTGCCTATATTAAGCTTTCAGTATTTTATTCCTAGATATCACTTTTTTAAAGATCTTTTTAGTTTGGATTAGCAGAGGCAATTTAGATTTACCATGTATATAGTGAACATTATTAATTGTTATTGTGCATTGAATATGCATTATGTGAAAATAACTGTGATAAGTCTCTTGTAATTCAAATATATGAATGGCTATGTACTGTTTTATAGTATGTAATATGATTTTATGATACATTGTACATAGATGAGACTATAATAAAGAATAAAACTAAAACACTCAATTTTGAGCAAAGCTGGAAAGCAGACTGGGGAGGGGAGACATTTTTCAGTGGAAACAAAACAAATAGTGCTGGCGTATGTTTCTTATTAAACAACCGGCTGCAATATACCAATATTAAATTTACAGAATTGATATGCGGCAGACTTATTGCATTTGAATTTAGTTATGACGGGAACAACTTTGTAATTATTAACATTTATGGACAAAACATAGATGACATTTCAATACATGAACGGATAATTAAATTTCTCGGTGAAAATGAAGATAAACATTTAATATTAGGTGGCGACTTTAACACAATTTTAGACCATGCTTTAGATAAAAAGAATGGGCGTAAAGATACACATGACAAAATGTAGGTCAAAAATACGAGAAGAAATGGAACAGTTTAATATGTCAGATATATGGAGAATAAAAATCCCACAGAAACAAAACTACACATGGCATTCAAATGATAAAACTCCAATATTTTGTCGGTTAGATTACTTCTTGATATCTCAAAACCTTGTTAATTGCACAGTTTCCTGCAAAATAGATATTGGATTCAAATCTGACCATTTCCTTGTAAGCCTAGAACTAAATTTGCAAAAACAACCAAAGGTATTTTAAGCTTAATAACAGTCTTTTGCTGAAAGAAGAATATCAAAATATTATAAGAAATACAATAGGTGAAACTGCAAAAATAAATAAAAAAGCCAATCCGAATACTATGTGGGAAATCATTAAGGGCAATATAAGGAATGAAACAATTAAATATGCGTCACATGTTAAGAAAGAAGAATCTAAAATTGAGAATGATATTAAAAATAATCTTGAAAGAACAGAGTCAGAAATATTTAAAGAAACGGATGTATCTAAATTAGAAAAACTCAAGTACGAACTCAGCCAATGTCTTGAAAAACTTAATAAATTATATGAAAAGAAATTAAACCGAATTATCTTAAGATCTAAAGCACAACAAGTGGAGTATAGTGGGGAAAAAACAGTAAACTATTTGCTAGCTTAGAAAAAAGAAATTCTGAAAGAAAAACAATGAATCAAATAAACGTTAATGGCTGTATAATTACAGACCAAAAACAAATCTTAGAGCAACAACGGCTATTCTATGAAAATGTATACAAAAATGTAACACAAACGACTTCAAATTTCAACTTTATGGATCCAACAATGACTAAATTAAGTAATGAAGAAAACGAAATATTAAACTTACAAGTTTCAGAAATTGAATTTGCCACAGCTTTAAAAGACATGAAAAATAACAAAAGCCTGGCTCAGATGGATTAACAACGGAATTCTATAAAATATTTTGGAATGACATAAAACAATATTATATCGAATCTATTTTGTATTCTTACGAACATCGAAACTTAACAGACTTACAGAAGCAAAGTATAATAACATTACTGCCTAAAGAAAATAAAGATACTCTACACATAGAAAATTGGAGACCAATCAGTTTATTGAATGTAGACTATAAAATTATAGCAAAAGTTATTGCAAACAAAATTAAGAAAGTGTTGCCTTCAATAATAAATCAATGTCAATCCGGTTTTATTAAAGGTCGATACATAGGTGAAAATATTCGACTTATTTTCGAAGTTTTGGAAAATCTGGAAAATTCGGATCAAAAATCTATTTTATTCTTTTCAGATTTTATGAAGGCATTTGATAGCTTAAACCACACTTTCTTATTTGACACGCTTATTTTTTTAAATTTTGGGGATTCTTTGACAGTGGATAAAACTATTTTATAAAGATCCCAATAGTTGTGTTATAAATAATGGCCATATGTCAAATTTCTTCAAAATCGAAAGGGGTGTCCGCCAGGGATGCCCCCTCTCCCCATATCTATTTATTATCTGTGTTGAACTATTGTCAAACTGCATTCTAAAACATAAAGATATTAAGGGCATTGAAATTAATCATATTGAAATTAAAAATGTCCTATTCGCTGATGATGCAACCTTTGTCACAGATGGGTCAAAGAAATCTTTCGAAACATTAATAAATGTTCTCGACAATTTTAGTCATGTCTCAGGGTTAAAACTTAACGAAAATAAATGCCATTTGCTAAGAGCTGGTTCACTAAGAAACTCAAACATAAAGTTTTGTTCAAATAAATATTTTAATTGGACATCTGAATGTGCCCGCTCTTTAGGGATAACTTACTACATCGACACTTGTTTATCGTATCAACGGAATCTGGATACACAGGTTAAATCTTTTAAAAATTGTTTGAAGCAATGGCAACATCGGAAACTAACACTTCTTGGCAAAATCACTGTCATAAAATCTTTTGCACTCCCGAAGCTGATATACCCTATTTCTGTTTTACCTTCTCCGGACAAAAAAAATAATTATGTCCTTAGAAAAAAGTATGTTTGAGTTTATATGGGATGGAAGTATAACTCCTTTACCATAGGCCACACCCCTAACCACCCATAATACCAGATGTGGGTGCAGATGTATGCACAGACCTAACTGCTCACCCAGAACTCCGGTGAAATAAACATATAACAAATATATGAAAACAATGTCATTATCCATAAACAATTTCCGTGATATTTATGAAAACAATGTCATTATCCACAAACAATTCCGGTGATATTTATGAAAACAATGTCATTATCCACAAACAATTCTGGTGATATTTATGAAAACAATGTCATTATCCACAAACAATTCCAGTGATATTTATGAAAACAATGTCATTATCCACAAACAATTCCAGTGTAATTTATGAAAACAATGTCATTATCCACAAACAATTCTGGTGATATTTATGAAAACTGTCATTATCCACAAACAATTCTAGTGATATTTATGAAAACTGTCATTATCCACAAACAATTCCGGTGATATTTATGAAAACACTGTCATTATCCACAAACAATTTCGGTGACATTTATGAAAACAATGTTATTATCCACAAACAATTTCGGTGATATTTATGAAAACAATGTCATTATCCACAAACAATCTCGGTGACATTTATGAAAACAATATCATTATCCACAAACAATCTTTCCAGTCAGGCTTTTCTACAACATTGGTTGAAATCCATTTAAACCGGACATAATTCCATAAACATACAAGACAAACAAAGTTTGTGTGGACCCTAATATTCCCTACCAATCCAGAGTATCTACAAGCTGCCAAAATAGCTGTAGAATATTGTGTTTGATCTTCATATGCAGCTACCGACTTTGCAACATATTATCATCATCTCTGGTAGATGGTCTTTGTTCAAATTACGCCTTCACAATGAATGCATAACTTTATTAAACATCATCATATTCTATGGAACCGTCACTGGGAGATTTCCATATCACCCACAGGTAATCAACTCATTTGTACACCAGAACATAGTTCTACAGTTATCTATAATAAACGACGAGACACGCGATGTTAACGTATATCTACCCAGAATATGAAGACAAACATTGAGACCAAATTTGAAGATAGACAGGAAACGCAAATACAATCCAACCTGCCTTAACCCTTTCCCTCATAGAAGCATCTCTTGATGCCATTACCAATTCCACATACATTGACAATGTAGTAGCCAAATCAATGTCCATAATAAAGGCCAGAATCTCATGTAGTCCCCATCAATATCTATGGAGGTGGGATAGATATCATATGGCGACTACTTATCCACTGCATGATAGCTAAATGGCTGTGGTTTGTATGGAGATATAATAGTATATCAACCTAAATCTCTATGAAGTCCCAGCAATATCTATGGAGGTGGGATAGATATGGCTACTACTTATCCACTGCATGATAGCTAACTTGTTGTCATTTGTATGGAGATATAATAGTATACAATGTATTAACCAAAATCTCAAGTAGTCCCAGCAATATCTATGGAGGTGGGATAGATATGGCTACTACTTATCCACTGCATGATAGATAAATGACTGTCGTTTGTATGGAGATATAATAGTATATTAACCTAAATCTCTATGAAGTCCCAGCAATATCTATGGAGGTGGGATAGATATGGCTACTACTTATCCACTGCATGATAGATAAATGACTGTCGTTTGTATGGAGATATAATAGTATATCAACCTAAATCTCTATGAAGGATAGGGTTAAGCAACACGCCATGTGAAAACAACAATATTCCAACTCGTAAACTGCTCATTAATATATCATATGATTGTTTCTCTCTTCTTCCACTCCAATGGTGCACAGACATACCTAAAATTATAAGAAGAATATCCTCATTTAGTCGACAACAGAAATTATAATAATTATGTTGTTGCTCTACAAACCAAACAGTTATTTATTTACTATAGCTATGTTTGAAATAGTGCAACCGTGGCAACAATTGGTGGTTCACCCACGATTAGTATGCCAGAGGCGCAAATAATAAAAATCAATCGAATGATTAATGGTGTTGCAAACAGCCAACAACAAACAAATCATACCGATGCAGTATCGCAATATACTGCAGTGAATACCGACGCAGTATCACAATATACTGCAGTGAATACCGACGCAGTATCACAATATACTGCAGTGAATACCGACGCAGTATCACAATATACTGCAGTGAATACCGACGCAGTATCGCAATATACTGCAGTGAATAATTACACAGTATCGCAATATGCTGCAATGAATACTGACGCAGTATCGCAATATACTGCAGTGAATACCGACGCAGTATCGCAATATGCTGCAGTGAATACCGACACAGTATCGCAATATGCTGCAGTGAATACCGACGCAGTATCACAATATGCTGCAGTGAATACCGACGCAGTATCGCAATATACTGCAGTGAATACCGACGCAGTATCACAATATGCTGCAGTGAATACCGACGCAGTATCACAATATACTGCAGTGAATATTTAGGCAGTATCACAATATACTGCAGTGAATATTTATACAGTATCACAATATACTGCAGTGAATATTTTTACAGTATCACAATATACTGCAGTGAATACCGACGCAGTATCGCAATATACTGCAGTGAATACCAACGCAGTATCGCAATATACTGCAGTGAATACCGACGCAGTATCGCAATATACTGCAGTGAATACCGATGCAGTATCGCAATATACTGCAGTGAATATTTATACAGTATCACAATATACTGCAGTGAATATTTATACAGTATCACAATATACTGCAGTGAATACCGACGCAGTATCGCAATATACTGCAGTGAATATTTATACAGTATCACAATATACTGCAGTGAATATTTATACAGTATCACAATATACTGCAGTGAATACCGATGCAGTATCGCAATATGCGGCAATGAATACCGACGCAGTATCGCAATATACTGCAGTGAATACTGATGCAGTATCGCAATATGCTGCAGTGAATACCGACGCAGTATCGCAATATACTACAGTGAATACTGACGCAGTATCACAATATGCTGCAGTGAATACCGACGCAGTATCACAATATGCTGCAGTGAATACCGACGCAGTATCGCAATATACATGTAGTTTCCTCCTTCCTGACTGACCAATCAAATCAAACAAAAATGAGCATGTGATAAATTACGGCATAGTGTAGAAAATTTACATGTCAACTGTTTCAGTTCTTGCTCTGAAAGCAGTGTAACTTTGGCATATTCATAGCTATTATAATCTAATCAATAAACGCAAGTGTTTGACAGGATCTTGTAGTTGCGCCATTTACTTTTATTTCTCACAAAAAGTTATTTAGCTCTCCTGAAAAGCTTACGATTTGCAGCTTCGGCATTTGTGAAAAGTAGTATTAAAAGTGCATAAATAATGACCATTGTAAAAATAGTATAAGTTTTGTCCTTGATATTCCAGGCATAGACATATTCTTCAATATATACAGTTTGTCCTCGATATTCCAGGCATATGGTAGACATATTCTTCAATATATATAGAGTTTGTCCTCGATATTCCAGGCATACGGTAGACATATTCTTCAATATATAGACTTTGTCCTTGATATTCCAGGCATACGGTAGACATATTCTTCAATATATAGAGTTTGTCCTCGATATTCCCGGCATAGACATATTCTTCAATATATACAGTTTGTCCTCGATATTCCAGGCATAGACTTTATATAACATTGGCGGGAATACATAGTCACACTAGGCGAGAGGCGAATTTCAAATTACCCTTTTCCTCAATAAAAGAGAATAGTAAATTCACAACTGGCAATACACATCCATAGCATTGGGTGAATATGATGTTGGCAATGAATGAATGTGATGATGGTAATTGGCAATGAGTGAATGTGATGTTGAGAGTGAGTGAATGAATAAATGTGATGTTGGCAATGAGTGAATGTGATGTTGAGAGTGAGTGAATGTGATGTTGGCAATGAATGAATGTGATGATGGTAATTGGCAATGAGTGAATATGATGTTGAGAGTGAGTGAATGAATAAATGTGATGTTGGCAATGAGTGAATGAGATGTTGAGAGTGAGTGAATGTGATGTTGGCAATGAGTGAATGTGACGATGGCAATGAGTGAATGTGACGTTGGCAATGAGTGAATGTGACGTTGGCAATGAGTGAATGTGATGTTGGCAATGAGTGAATGTGACGATGGCAATGAGTGAAGAATGTAATGTTGGCAATGAGTGAATGTGATGTTGGTAATGAGTGAATGTGATGTTGGCAATGAGTGAATGTGATGTTGGCAATGAGTGAATGTGACGATGGCAATGAGTGAAGAATGTAATGTTGGCAATGAGTGAATGTGACGATGGCAATGAGTGAAGAATGTAATGTTGGCAATGAGTGAATGTGATGTTGGCAATGAGTGAATGTGATGTTGGCAATGTGTGAAGAATGTAATGTTGGCAATGAGTGAATGTGACGATGGCAATGAGTGAATGTGATGTTGGCAATGAGTGAATGTGATGTTGGCAATGAGTGAATGTGACGATGGCAATGAGTGAATGTGACAATGGCAATGAGTGAATGTGATGTTGGCAATGAGTGAATGTGACTATGGCAATGAGTGAATGTGATGTTGGCAATGAGTGAATGTGACAATGGCAATGAGTGAATGTGATGTTGGCAATGAGTGAATGTGATGTTGGCAATGAGTGATTGTGACGTTGGCAATGAGTGAGTGTGACGATGGCAATGAGTGAATGTGATGTTGGCAATGAGTGAATATGACGTTGGCAATGAGTGAGTGTGACGATGGCAATGAGTGAATGTGATGTTGGCAATGAGTGAATGTGATGTTGGCAATGAGTGAATGTGATGTTGGCAATGAGTGAATATGACGTTGGCAATGAGTGAGTGTGACGATGGCAATGAGTGAATGTGACGATGGCAATGAGTGACTGTGACAATGGCAATGAGTGAATGTGATGTTGGCAATGAGTGAAGAATGTGATGTTGGCAATGAGTGAAGAATGTAATGTTGGCAATGAGTGAATGTGATGTTGGCAATGAGTGAATGTGACAGTGGCAATGAGTGAATGTGACGATGGCAATGAGTGAAGAATGTTGCAAATTAATGAATGTGACATTGGCAACTGGCAATGAGTAAATGTGATGTTGGCAATGTATGAAAAATAATATGTTGGCAATGACTGAATGTAATGTTGGCAATGAGTGAATGTGACGATGGCAATGAGTGAATGTGATGTTGGCAATGAGTGAATGTAATGTTGGCAATGAGTGAATGTGATGTTGGCAATGAGTGAATGTGACGTTGGCAATGAGTGAATGTGACGTTGGCAATGAGTGAATGTGACGTTGGCAATGAGTGAATGTGATGTTGGCAATGAGTGAATGTGAAGATGGCAATGTTCACACCATGAAATACAGGTATATACACATCATTATATCAATGCATGTGTCAGGTATATACAGATCATTATATCAATGCATGTGTCAGGTATATACAGGTCATTATATCAATGCATGTGTCAGGTATGTACAGATCATTATATCAATGCATGTGTCAGGTATATACAGATCATTATATCAATGCATGTGTCAGGTATATACACATCATTATATCAATGCATGTGTCAGGTATATACAGATCATTATATCAATGCATGTGTCAGGTATATACAGATCATTATATCAATGCATGTGTCAGGTATATACAGATCATTATATCAATGCATGTGTCAGGTATATACACATCATTATATCAATGCATGTGTCAGGTATATACACATCATTATATCAATGCATGTGTCAGGTATATACAGATCATTATATCAATGCATGTGTCAGGTATATACAGATCATTATATCAATGCATGTGTCAGGTATATACACATCATTATATCAATGCATGTGTCAGGTATATACAGATCATTATATCAATGCATGTGTCAGGTATATACAGATCATTATATCAATGCATGTGTCAGGTATATACAGATCATTATATCAATGCATGTGTCAGGTATATACAGATCATTATATCAATGCATGTGTCAGGTATATACACATCATTATATCAATGCATGTGTCAGGTATATACAGATCATTATATCAATGCATGTGTCAGGTATACACACATCGTTATATCAATGCATGTGTCAGGTATATAATACTGATAGCAATTAGTACTTACTTTTCGGAGCCATTTTCTTTTCACAGACTTTCACAGCTTCATCAAAAGACTGACTTCCTGTTGTACAAAATGTTAACATTATTTCATGCTCACGTTGAACTGCTCCTGTGACATTCTGTAGAAACTCAGTCAATACAGTCCTGCAAAAATCCCTTTTGGTCCAAGATTTTACACTATCCAGTGAAATTACGATACTATCTTTTTGGCTGTCAGACAAAAATTGCAAGAGTTTCCTGAAGGTTTCTCTCAGCTTATCTTGCGACTGGCTTGCTTCGAAGATTGGAACTGGGAAAATCACATTGTATATCCCTTTTTCCACCATTGATTTCAAATCTAAAAATAAAGTAAATAATGTGTGTGAAACAGGCCAGCAATATCTCACAGACATCTCCATATGACAGTCATATCTCACAGACGCCTCCATATGAGTCATCTCTCACAGACGCCTCCATATGACAGTCATATCTCACAGACATCTCCATGTGACAGTCATATCTCACAGACATCTCCATATGACAGTCATATCTCACAGACATCTCCATATGACAGTCATATCTCGCAGACATCTCCATATGACAGTCATATATCACAGACATCTCCATATGACAGTCACATCTCACAGACATCTCCATATGACAGTCACATCTCACAGACATCTCCATATGACAGTCACATCTCACAGACATCTCCATATGACAGTCATATCTCACAGACGCCTCCATATGACAGTCATATCTAACAGACATCTCCATATGACAGTCATATCTCACAGACGCCTCACAGACATCTCCATATGAGAGTCACATCTCACAGATGCCTCCATATGACAGTCATATCTCACAGACATCTCCATATGACAGTCATATCTCACAGACATCTTCATATGACAGTCATATCTCACAGACATCTCCATATGACAGTCATATCTCACAGACATCTTCATATGACAGTCATATCTCACAGACACCTCCATATGACAGTCACATCTCACAGACATCTCCATGTGACAGTCACATCTCACAGATGCCTCCATATGACAGCCATATCTCACAGACATCTTCATATGACAGTCATATCTCACAGACATCTCCATATGACAGCCATATCTCACAGACACCTTCATATGACAGCCATTTCTCACAGATGTCTCCATATGACAGCCATATCTCACAGACATCTTCATATGACAGTCATATCTCACAGACATCTCCATGTGACAGTCACATCTCACAGACATCTCCATGTGACAGTCATATCTCACAGATGTCTCCATATGACAGTCATATCTCACAGATGTCTCCATATGACAGCCACATCTCACAGACATCTCCATATGACAGCCATATCTCACAGACATCTCCATATGACAGTCATATCTCACAGATGTCTCCATATGACAGTCATATCTCACAGACGCCTCCATATGGGGCTGTTTCACAATCAGAGGTACATTTTGAAATATTGCATATAATTAGCTATTATGGTTACTCTAGGGACAAATTCTATGCCATTACATCTTTCTTGGAGTATGGGTATCACAGCTAGTCTACAGAAACAATTTATTTTATGAAAAAACGTAACATTTTGACAAAATGACAGATAAATGGCTGTTTTTTTGACAAATGAATGTTTCATTTTTTTACACATACATGTAGTTCCCTCAATAATTAAAATATAAATACATCCAGAGAGAAAGCAGGCATTATTTAACTTATAAGAAGCATTTTGCGAGGATTGATACAAAAAAAATCGGCAAAAAACACATTTTTTTCACGAAAATCTCAATTTTGCCAAAAGACACTTTGTCCGTCAAAAATGTCTTCTCTGGAACTCGTTTTTAAGTGGGTATTTATTTAAGTGAAGAAGAAGAACAATTTGGGGTCAATAATATAGCTTCTACTCCCCATATATATGTCTGTTGAATATTGGAAATTGTTATTAAGTATATGCAATAGTTACCATACTGTGTACCATAATATACATATGTGTATGTTGTCCGTCAAAAAAGTGTCTTCTCTGGAAGAGATTTCTAGGACAGACAGAGAACAGAAAGAGTGTAATATATTGCCAGAATTCCACTAAATCACTTGGGTTAGCTGTCATTTACCGATACAAGAAATCATTATTTAATCACACTTCCAGTCTAGTGACATTATCTGTGTATGATGCAGTGTCAAAATATGTCTTTTCCGGAAATCAGTTTGTTTATTGCACTGATGCCTCAAACGGACAGAATAATCAACGTCACTCCGAACGTTAAATTTTATAATTAACATTATGAGTATGTATAGTCAAATACACCACACAATAACGATAATGTTATTTTTATGTCAATATTACAGCGACCAATAACTAGTGTCAAAAATCTAATAGCTTTGATACTTGATCCATTATGTTTAAATTGTATTTAAATAACATCAATGGTTTCACAAATACATCATAACATCATTTAATTGAATAATGCTATTGGGTAACATACTTTGATTACTCTTCTGAGTAGGTTTCCTATTGCATTATAAATGATGACATTTCCGGAGAAGACATGTTTTTTTGACTTTTACTATTTCCTCATTATAGTTTTGGTGTTTTGTGATTTCTATCCTGGTATTTGCATTGTCGGCAGCTATAGAGAAGCTTCAACCATATGGGACAACTCTTTAAAACACACTACAAGGAGATTTAATACATGTGCAGTATCATACCATAGATGTATTGATGGTAAAATAACTATGGTAAAATACTGAGCATGTATAAAAAACATTGTAGTGACAATTTAAACAGTTGTATTTTCATTTCAGATCCCAACCATAATAGTACATGTATATACACATTCTGAAAGATAATGGAGCCGTTGAAAGTGAAATTTAACTGGACATTACGAAAACGACATGACAAACGCGTTGAAACACAGACAGAGACAGAATCAGAAAAATCAGTCAAAAGTGCAGCTGCCAAATCACGACAAAAGAAGAAACTATTAGATCCAGATAAATATAAAGAGGATCTGCAAAAAGATGCGATGAGAAAGAGGGAGGCATATAAACAATCAGTAATATTATGTGCAAAGCTATCAGAAACAGATAGAGATGCAGAACGACAGCAATGGGCAATAGCTAAACAGACCCAACGTGAGAAGAAGAAACATTTAGGAACAGCTCAGAAGTCACCTGCCAAGAAAAGTAAACACATCAAAGACATGACCTATGAAGAAAAGAAGAATTATATGACAATGAAGAAGAGACAGAGCAGGAGTAACATGAATAAGCAGAAGACAACCAATACAAATGATAGAGAGACCATACAAAGAAGACAATCAAGGAAGACTGAAACAGACGATAGAGCCAGTACAAAACAGAAAGAGACCATGCAAAAACAATCAAAGATGACAGAACCAATCATCAGAGGTGCTGAGAATATGTGCACAACAGGACTGAAATCACCACCAAGCAGAACCAGTGTACAGGCAAACCAAAGCTATGAGGAAGACCCTACCTACATCACCAAAACACTTTGCAAACGTCATCACAACACTTATTGATAATGCATCACCGATGAAACAGGCTGCAATGGCCAAGAGAGGCATTAAGAGAAAGATTGACGAAGAATTTCTTGTACCCCCACTGAAGAAAACAATACTGAAGCTCAAAACCAATATGAACGAGGAGAAACGCCGTCAATACAATGTCATCGCCTCAGCATCAATGCGTGCTGCACACAGCGGGATCAAGTCAAAATTGGCCTCAGCACTAGCCATTGGACATCGTACACGCAGAAAGTTAACAAAAAATGCCCACAATCCAATACTCTCCAGAAAAAAAGAGGAAAGACGTCATCGACAAAAGCACAGTTGAAAAGGTACAGGACCACTGGACATCTAAAGGTATCTCCACCAAACATACTACCTGGCAGATGAGTCGTCTTGGAATTTAACCATGACGAACTCTCACAATGTGAAGACTTAATGTGATGTGACATACAATACGACATGGAAAAACTGGTCCTGTTTCAAATTGTCTGAAGTTAAAGTGTTTCATTTGTGACCAATTATGTTGTTTCATTCGTTAAACTGTATTTCTCTGCCAGGATGATGTGAGATACCATAGGACATGTTGATCAAGTTTCAAATGTTCAAAGTGTTCAAAGTTAAAGTGTTTTATTGTTACCAATTAGATTGTTTCATTCATTCAGTAAACTGTATTTCTCTGCTAGGATAAGACATATGATAAAGATATGGACATAACTGGGCAATATATTAATTAAAAATGTCAAGCTAGTAGTAATAACCAAACAGGATACCATGTCAAAAAAAGAGTCTTCTCCGCAAATATTGTCGTGACAGTCATGCATTGGCTGCTTGCTTAATGCAATTTATAAAGTTGATTTGCAGTTGAAGTGTATAATATACATACAGGGTTTATTGGAAAGTTATCCTTATATGTCACATTATATGCCAATACACAGTTCCGTGAATATATATATATATATATGTACTTTACCAAGCCTAATTTACAATTAAATGTCAAAAATATGTCTTCTCCGGAAGAAAGTATGCGAAATATATATGGTCATTTATTTTAACAATTCTCAACCAAATCTCATAATTCTTTCACTATTATTTTCTTAATTATATCTAGTCTGTATTAGGATTCATTAAATCACTGGTATGGAAGTATTCAATTAATGACAGTAACTGAAAGTAGAAAAAATCATGTTTTCTCAAAATAACGTGTAGTTTAGTGACGTTTTTTTATTAAATTGTGCCTATTAAACAATTACTAACACTGTAATATGGATGTATTGAGTAAAATAAGTTCATGAAATGATATGTTTCAGTAAACAGTATGCCATAATGGTCTTATCAATAAATTGAGTATTTCCTTGAAAAAATCATGTCTTGTTAACTTCATTGTATGATTTTTTTAGAAATCATTAATCCCACGCTCCAAAATGTTTACACCGACCCGTCAGTATATATATATAACCAGAATTGATCAGTTTGGCTCAATATACCAAGTTTGAAATTTGGGTGTCTGTGAAACACACTTGTACCTCTGATTGTGAAACAGCCCATAT
>CM026393.1:1080133-1101487 GCA_014843695.1 Archivesica marissinica
TCTATACTGTAGATGTATGAAACCGTGTACACATCTCTCTAATGTAGATGTATGAACCCGTGTACACATCTCTCTACTGTAGATGTATGAAACCGTACACACATATATCTACTGTAGATGTATGAAACCGTGTACACATCTCTCTACTGTAGATGTATGAAACCGTGTACACATCTCTCTACTGTAGATGTATGAACCCGTGTACACATCTCTCTACTGTAGATGTATGAACCCGTGTACACATCTCTCTACTGTAGATGTATGAACCCGTGTACACATCTCTCTACTGTAGATGTATGAAACCGTGTACACATCTCTCTACTGTAGATGTATGAACCCGTGTACACATCTCTCTACTGTAGATGTATGAAACCGTGTACACATCTCTACTGTAGATGTATGACCCGTGTACACATCTCTCTACTGTAGATGTATGAAACCGTGTACACATCTCTCTACTGTAGATGTATGAACCCGTGTACACATCTCTCTACTGTAGATGTATGAACCCGTGTACACATCTCTCTACTGTAGATGTATGAAACCGTGTACACATCTCTCTACTGTAGATGTATGAACCGTGTACACATCTCTCTACTATAGATGTATGAAACCGTGTACACATCTCTCTACTGTAGATGTATGAACCCGTGTACACATCTCTCTACTGTAGATGTATGAACCCGTGTACACATCTCTCTACTGTAGATGTATGAACCCGTGTACACATCTCTCTACTGTAGATGTATGAACCCGTGTACACATCTCTCTACTGTAGATGTATGAAACCGTGTACACATCTCTCTACTGTAGATGTATGAAACCGTGTACACATCTCTCTACTGTAGATGTATGAAACCGTGTACACATCTCTCTACTGTAGATGTATGAACCCGTGTACACATCTCTCTACTGTAGATTAGAAACCGTGTACACATCTCTCTACTGTAGATGTATGAAACCGTGTACACATCTCTACTGTAGATGTATGAACCCGTGTACACATCTCTCTACTGTAGATGTATGAACCCGTGTACACATCTCTCTACTGTAGATGTATGAAACCGTGTACACATCTCTCTACTGTAGATGTATGAACCCGTGTACACATCTCTCTACTGTAGATGTAGAAACCGTGTACACATCTCTCTACTATAAGTATGAAACCTGTACACATCTCTCTACTATAGATGTATGAAACCGTGTACACATCTCTCTACTATAGATGTATGAACCCGTGTACACATCTCTCTGCTATAGATGTATGAACCCGTGTACACATCTCTCTACTGTAGATGTATGAACCCGTGTACACATCTCTCTACTGTAGATGTATGAACCCGTGTACACATCTCTCTACTGTAGATGTATGAACCCGTGTACACATCTCTCTACTGTAGATGTATGAACCCGTGTACACATCTCTCTACTGTAGATGTATGAACCCGTGTACGATGAAACCG
Organism: Archivesica marissinica; assembly: GCA_014843695.1. Lineage (NCBI taxonomy): Eukaryota > Metazoa > Mollusca > Bivalvia > Venerida > Vesicomyidae > Archivesica > Archivesica marissinica. The sequence continues at coordinate 1,081,597 of CM026393.1, forward strand.
TGTACACATCTCTCTACTGTAGATGTATGAAACCGTGTACACATCTCTCTACTGTAGATGTATGAACCCGTGTACACATCTCTCTACTGTAGATGTATGAAACCGTGTACACATCTCTCTACTGTAGATGTATGAACCGTGTACACATCTCTCTACTGTAGATGTATGAAACCGTGTACACATCTCTCTACTGTAGATGTATGAAACCGTGTACACATCTCTCTACTGTAGATGTATGAAACCGTACACATCTCTCTACTGTAGATGTATGAACCCGTGTACACATCTCTCTACTGTAGATGTATGAACCCGTGTACACATCTCTCTACTGTAGATGTATGAACCCGTGTACACATCTCTCTACTGTAGATGTATGAACCCGTGTACACATCTCTCTACTGTAGATGTATGAACCCGTGTACACATCTCTCTACTGTAGATGTATGAACCCGTGTACACATCTCTCTACTGTAGATGTATGAACCCGTGTACACATCTCTCTACTGTAGATGTATGAAACCGTGTACACATCTATCTACTGTAGATGTATGAAACCGTACACACATCTATCTACTGTAGATGTATGAAACCGTGTACACATCTCTCTACTGTAGATGTATGAAGCCGTGTACACATCTATCTACTGTAGATGTATGAAACCGTACACACATCTCTCTACTGTAGATATATGAACCGTGTACACATATATCTACTGTAGATGTATGAACCCGTGTACACATCTCTCTACTGTAGATGTATGAACCCGTGTACACATCTATCTACTGTAGATGTATGAAACCGTACACACATCTCTCTACTGTAGATGTATGAAACCGTGTACACATCTCTCTACTGTAGATGTATGAAACCGTGTACACATCTCTCTACTGTAGATGTATGAACCCGTGTACACATCTCTCTGCTGTAGATGTATGAACCCGTGTACACATCTCTCTACTATAGATGTATGAACCCGTGTACACATCTCTCTACTGTAGATGTATGACCCGTGTACACATCTCTCTACTGTAGATGTATGAACCCGTGTACACATCTCTCTACTGTAGATGTATGAACCCGTGTACACATCTCTCTACTGTAGATGTATGAACCCGTGTACACATCTCTCTACTGTAGATGTATGAACCCGTGTACACATCTCTTTACTGTAGATGTATGAACCCGTGTACCCATCTCTTTACAGTAGATGAATGAACCCATGTACACATCTCTCTACTGTAGATGTATGAAACCGTGTACACATCTCTCTACTATAGATGTATGAACCCGTGTACACATCTCTCTACTGTAGATGTATGAAACCGTGTACACATCTCTCTACTGTAGATGTATGAACCCATGTACACATCTCTCTACTGTAGATGTATGAAACCGTGTACACATCTCTCTACTGTAGATGTATGAACCCGTGTATACATCTCTCTACTGTAGATGTATGAAACCGTGTACACATCTCTCTACTGTAGATGTATGAAGCCGTGTACACATCTATCTACTGTAGATGTATGAAACCGTGTACACATCTATCTACTGTAGATGTATGAACCCGTGTACACATCTCTCTACTGTAGATGTATGAAACCGTGTACACATCTCTCTACTGTAGATGTATGAACCCGTGTACACATCTCTCTACTGTAGATGTATGAACCCGTGTACACATCTCTCTACTGTAGATGTATGAACCCGTGTACACATCTCTCTACTGTAGATGTATGAACCCATGTACACATCTCTCTACTGTAGATGTATGAACCCGTGTACACATCTCTCTACTGTAGATGTATGAACCCGTGTACACATCTCTCTACTGTAGATGTATGAAGCCGTGTACACATCTATCTACTGTAGATGTATGAAATCGTACACACATCTATCTACTGTAGATGTATGAAACCGTGTACACATCTCTCTACTGTAGATGTATGAAGCCGTGTACACATCTATCTACTGTAGATGTATGAAACCGTACACACATCTCTCTACTGTAGATATATGAACCTGTGTACACATATATCTACTGTAGCTGTATGAACCCGTGTACACATCTCTCTACTGTAGATGTATGAAGCCGTGTACACATCTATCTACTGTAGATGTATGAAACCGTACACACATCTCTCTACTGTAGATGTATGAAACCGTGTACACATCTCTCTACTGTAGATGTATGAAACCGTACACACATCTATCTACTGTAGAGTATGAAACCGTACAACATCTCTCTACTGTAGATGTATGAACCCGTGTACACATCTCTCTACTGTAGATGTATGAAACCGTGTACACATCTCTCTACTGTAGATGTATGAAACCGTACACACATCTCTCTACTGTAGATGTATGAAACCGTGTACACATCTCTCTACTGTAGATGTATGAACCCGTGTACACATCTCTCTACTGTAGATGTATGAAACCGTGTACACATCTCTCTACTGTAGATGTATGAAACCGTACACACATCTCTCTACTGTAGATGTATGAACCCGTGTACACATCTCTCTACTGTAGATGTATGAAACCGCGTACACATCTCTCTACTGTAGATTTATGAAATCGTGTACACATCTCTCTACTGTAGATGTATGAAACCGTACACACATCTCTCTACTGTAGATGTATGAACCCGTGTACGCATCTCTCTACTGTAGATGTATGACCCGTGTACACATCTCTCTACTGTAAATGTAGGAAACCGTGTACACATCTATCTACTGTAGATGCATGAACCCGTGTACACATCTCTCTACTGTAGATGTATGAACCCGTGTACACATCTCTCTACTGTAGATGTAGGAAACCGTGTACACATCTCTCTACAGTAGATGTATGAACCCGTGTACGCATCTCTCTACTGTAGATGTATGACCCGTGTACACATCTCTCTACTGTAAATGTAGGAAACCGTGTACACATCTATCTACTGTAGATGTATGAACCCGTGTACACATCTCTCTACTGTAGATGTATGAACCCGTGTACACATCTCTCTACTGTAGATGTAGGAAACCGTGTACACATCTCTCTACTGTAGATGTATGAACCCGTGTACACATCTCTCTACTGTAGATGTATGAAACCGTGTACACATCTCTCTACTGTAGAGGTATGAAACCGTGTACACATCTCTCTACTGTAGATGTATGAAACCGTGTACATATCTCTCTAATGTAGATGTATGAACCCGTGTACATATCTCTCTACTGTAGATATATGAACCCGTGTACACATATCTCTACTGTAGATGTATGAAACCGTGTACACATCTCTACTGTAGATGTATGAACCCGTGTACACATCTCTCTACTGTAGATGTATGAACCCGTGTACACATCTCTCTACTATAGAGGTATGAATCCGTGTACACATCTCTCTACTATAGATGTATGAACCCGTGTACACATCTCTCTACTATAGAAGTACGAAACCGTGTACACATCTCTCTACTATAGATGTATGAACCCGTGTACACATCTCTCTGCTATATATGTATGAACCCGTGTACACATCTCTCTACTGTAGATGTATGAACCCGTGTACATATCTCTCTACTGTAGATGTATGAACCCGTGTACACATCTCTCTACTGTAAATGTATGAAACCGTGTACACATCTCTACTGTAGATGTATGAACCCGTGTAAACATCTCTATATTGTAGATTTATGAACCAGTGTACACATCACTCTACTGTAGATGTATGCACCCGTGTACACATCTCTCTACTGTAGATGTAGTAAACCGTGTACACATCTCTCTACAATAGAGGTATGAAACCCTGTACACATCTCTCTACTATAGATGTAGGAAACCATGTACACATCTCTCTGCTATAGATGTATGAACCCGTGTACACATCTCTCTGCTATATATGTATGAGCCCGTGTACACATCTCTCTGCTATAGATGTATGAACCCGTGTACACATCTCTCTACTGTAGATGTATGAACCCGTGTACACATCTCTCTACTGTAGATGTATGAACCCGTGTACACATCTCTCTACTGTATATGTAGGAAACCGTGTACACATCTCTCTGCTATAGATATATGAACCCGTGTACACATCTCTCTACTGTAGATGTATGAACCCGTGTTCACATCTCTCTACTGTAGATGTATGAAACCGTACAAACATCTCTCTACTGTAGATGTATGAAACCGTGTACACATCTCTCTACTGTAGATGTATGAAACCGTACACACATCTATCTACTGTAGAGGTATGAAACCGTACATACATCTCTCTACTGTAGATGTATGAACCCGTGTACACATCTCTCTACTGTAGATGTATGAAACCGTGTACACATCTCTCTACTGTAGATGTATGAAACCGTACACACATCTCTCTACTGTAGATGTATGAAACCGTGTACACATCTCTCTACTGTAGATGTATGAACCCGTGTACACATCTCTCTACTGTAGATGTATGAAACCGTGTACACATCTCTCTACTGTAGATGTATGAAACCGTACACACATCTCTCTACTGTAGATGTATGAACCCGTGTACACATCTCTCTACTGTAGATGTATGAAACCGTGTACACATCTCTCTACTGTAGATGTATGAAACCGTGTACACATCTCTCTACTGTAGATGTATGAAACCGTACACACATCTCTCTACTGTAGATGTATGAAACCGTGTACACATCTCTCTACTGTAGATGTATGAAGCCGTGTACACATCTCTCTACTGTAGATGTATGAAACCGTACACACATCTCTCTACTGTAGATGTATGAAACCGTGTACACATCTCTCTACTGTAGATGTATGAACCCGTGTACACATCTCTCTACTGTAGATGTATGAAACCGTACACACATCTATCTACTGTAGATGTATGAACCCGTGTACACAGCTCTCTACTGTAGATGTATGAAACCGTGTACACCTCTCTCTACTATAGATGTATGAACCCGTGTACACATCTCTCTACTGTAGATGTATGAACCCGAGTACACATCTCTCTACTGTTGATGTATGAAACCGTGTACACATCTCTCTACTGTAGATGTATGAACCCGTGTATACATCTCTCTACTGTAGATGTATGAATCCGTACACACATCTATCTACTATTGATGTATGAACCCATGTACACATCTCTATACTACAGATGTATGAAACCATGTACACATCTCTCTACTGTAGAAGTATGAAACCGTGTACACATCTCTATACTGTAGATTACGAAACCCTGTACACATCTCTATTCTGTAGATGTATGAACCCGTGTACACATCTCTATACTGTAGATGTATGAACCCGTGTACATATCTCTCTACTGTAGATGTATGAACCCGTGTACACATCTCTCTACTGTAAATGTATGAAACCGTGTACACATCTCTACTGTAGATGTATGAACCCGTGTACACATCTCTATACTGTAGATTTATGAACCAGTGTACACATCACTCTACTGTAGATGTATGCACCCGTGTACACATCTCTCTAATGTAGATGTATGAACCCGTGTACACATCTCTCTACTGTAGATGTATGAACCCGTGTACACATCTCTCTACTATAGAGGTATGAAACCCTGTACACATCTCTCTACTATAGATGTAGGAAACCGTGTACACATATCTCTGCTATAGATGTATGAACCCATGTACACATCTCTCTGCTATATATGTATGAGCCCGTGTACACATCTCTCTGCTATAGATGTATGAACCCGTGTACACATCTCTCTACTGTAGATGTATGAACCCGTGTACACATCTCTCTACTGTAGATGTATGAACCCGTGTACACATCTCTCTACTGTATATGTAGGAAACCGTGTACACATCTCTCTGCTATAGATATATGAACCAGTGTACACATCTCTCTACTGTAGATGTATGAACCCGTGTACCCATCTCTTTACTGTAGATGTATGAACCCGTGTACACATCTCTCTACTGTAGAGGCATGAAACCGTGTACACATCTCTCTACTGTAGATGTATGAAACCGTGTACATATCTCTCTACTGTAGATGTATGAACCCGTGTACACATCTCTCTACTGTAGATGTAGAACCGTACACATCTTCTACTGTAGATGTATGAAACCGTGTACACATCTCTCTACTGTAGATGTATGAAACCGTGTACACATCTCTCTACTGTAGATGTATGAAACCGTGTACACATCTCTCTATGTAGATGTATGAACCCGTGTACACATCTCTCTACTGTAGATGTAGAAACCGTACACACATCTCTCTACTGTAGATGTATGAAACCGTGTACACATCTCTCTACTGTAGATGTATGAAACCGTGTACACATCTCTCTACTGTAGATGTATGAAACCGTGTACACATCTCTCTACTGTAGATGTATGAACCCGTGTACACATCTCTCTACTGTAGATGTATGAAACCGTACACACATCTATCTACTGTAGATGTATGAAACCGTGTACACATCTCTCTACTGTAGATGTATGAAACCGTGTACACATCTCTCTACTGTAGATGTATGAAACCGTGTACACATCTCTCTACTGTAGATGTATGAACCCGTGTACACATCTCTCTACTGTAGATGTATGAAACCGTGTACACATCTCTCTACTGTAGATGTATGAACCCGTGTACACATCTCTCTACTATAGAGGTATGAAACCCTGTACACATCTCTCTACTATAGATGTAGGAAACCGTGTACACATCTCTCTACTGTATATGTATGAAACCGTGTACACATCTCTCTGCTATAGATATATGAACCCGTGTACACATCTCTCTACTGTAGATGTATGAACCCGTGTACACATCTCTCTACTGTAGATGTATGAACCCGTGTACACATCTCTCTACTTAACCGTACACCTCTACTGTAGATGTATGAAACCGTGTACACATCTCTCTACTGTAGATGTATGAAACCGTGTACACATCTCTCTACTATAGATGTATGAACCCGTGTACACATCTCTCTACTGTAGATGATGAACCGTGTACACATCTCTCTCTATAGATGTATGAACCCGTGTACACATCTCTTACTGTAGATGTATGAACCCGTGTACACATCTCTCTACTGTAGATGTATGAACCCGTGTACACATCTCTCTACTGTAGATGTATGAAACCGTGTACACATCTCTCTACTGTAGATGTATGAACCCGTGTACACATCTCTCTACTGTAGATGTATGAACCCGTGTACACATCTCTCTACTGTAGATGTATGAAACCGTATACACATCTCTCTACTGTAGATGTATGAAACCGTGTACACATCTCTCTACTGTAGATGTATGAACCCGTGTACACATCTCTCTACTGTAGATGTATGAAACCGTGTACACATCTCTCTACTGTAGATGTATGAACCCGTGTACACATCTCTCTACTGTAGATGTATGAACCCGTGTACACATCTCTCTACTGTAGATGTATGAACACGTGTACACATCTCTCTACTGTAGATGTATGAAACCGTGTACACATCTCTCTACTGTAGATGTATGAACCCGTGTACACATCTCTCTACTGTAGATTTATGAACCCGTGTACACATCTCTATACTGTAGATGTATGAAACCGTACACACATCTATCTACTGTAGATGTATGAACCCGTGTACACCTCTATCTACTGTAGATGTATGAACCCGTGTACACATCTATCTACTGTAGATGTATGAACCCGTGTACACATCTATCTACTGTAGATGTATGAACCCGTGTACACATCTATCTACTGTAGATGTATGAAACCGTACACACATCTATCTACTGTAGATGTATGAAGTGGTGTACACATGTATCTACTGTAGATGTATGAAGCCGTGTACACATCTATCTACTGTAGATGTATGAAGCCGTGTACACATCTATCTACTGTAGATGTATGAAGCCGTGTACACATCTATCTACTGTAGATATATGAAACCGTACACACATCTATCTACTGTAGATGTATGAACCCGTGTACACATCTCTCTACTGTAGATGTATGAAACCGTGTACACATCTCTCTACTGGAGATGTATGAAACCGTGTACACATCTCTCTACTATAGAGGTATGAAACCCTGTACACATCTCTCTACTATAGATGTAGGAAACCGTGTACACATCTCTCTGCTATAGATATATGAACCCGTGTACACATCTCTGTGCTATATATGTATGAACCCGTGTACACATCTCTCTGCTATAGATGTATGAACCCGTGTACACATCTCTTTACTGTTGATGTATGAATCCGTGTACACATCTCTCTACTGTAGATGTTTGAAACTGTGTACAAATCTCTATACTGTAGATGTATGAATCCGTGTACACATCTCTCTACTGTAGAGGTATGAACCCGTGTATACATCTCTCTACTGTAGAGGCATGAAACCGTGTACACATCTCTCTACTGTAGAGGCATGAAACCGTGTACACATCTCTCTACTGTAGATGTAGGAAACCGTGTACATATCTCTCTAATATAGATGTATGAACCCGTGTACACATCTCTCTACTGTAGATTTATGAACCCGTGTACACATCTCTCTACTGTAGATGTATGAACCCGTGTACACATCTCTCTACTGTAGATGTATGAAACCGTGTACATATCTCTCTACTGTAGATGTATGAACCCGTGTACACATCTCTCTACTGTAGATGTATGAACCCGTGTACACATCTCTCTACTATAGAGGTATGAAACCCTGTACACATCTCTCTACTATAGATGTAGGAAACCGTGTACACATCTCTCTGCTATAGATGTATGATCCCGTGTACACATCTCTCTGCTATAGATGTATGAACCCGTGTACACATCTCTTTACTGTTGATGTATGAATCCGTGTACACATCTCTCTACTGTAGAGGTATGAAACCGTGTACACATCTCTCTACTGTAGATGTATGAACCCGTGTACACATCTCTCTACTGTAGATGTATGAACCCGTGTACACATCTCTCTACTGTAGATGTAGGAAACCGTACACACATCTATCTACTATAGATGTATGAAACCGTGTACACATCTCTCTACTGTAGAGGCATGAAACCGTGTACACATCTCTCTACTGTAGATGTATGAAACCGTGTACATATCTCTCTAATGTAGATGTATGAACCCGTGTACACATCTCTCTACTGTAGATGTAGGAAACCGTGTACACATCTCTCTGCTATAGATGTATGAACCCGTGTACACATCTCTCTACTATAGATGTATGAACCCGTGTACACATCTCTCTACTGTAGATGTATGAACCCGTGTACACATCTCTCTACTGTAGATGTATGAACACGTGTACACATCTCTCTACTGTAGATGTATGAAGCCGTGTACACATCTATCTTCTGTAGATGTATGAAGCCGTGTACACATCTCTCTACTGTAGATGTATGAAGCCGTGTACACATCTATCTACTGTAGATGTATGAAACCGTACACACATCTATCTACTGTAGATGTATGAACCCGTGTACACATCTATCTACTGTAGATGTATGAAACCGAACACACATCTATCTACTGTAGATGTATGAAGTGGTGTACACATTTATCTACTGTAGATGTATGAAGCCGTGTACACATCTATCTACTGTAGATGTATGAAGCCGTGTACACATCTATCTACTGTAGATGTATGAAGCCGTGTACACATCTATCTACTGTAGATGTATGAAACCGTACACACATCTATCTACTGTAGATGTATGAACCCGTGTACACATCTCTCTACTGTAGATGTATGAAACCGTGTACACATCTCTCTACTATAGAGGTATGAAACCCTGTACATATCTCTCTACTATAGATGTAGGAAACCGTGTACACATCTCTCTGCTATAGATGTATGAACCCGTGTACACATCTCTGTGCTATATATGTATGAACCCGTGTACACATCTCTCTGCTATAGATGTATGAACCCGTGTACACATCTCTCTACTGTAGATGTATGAACCCGTGTACACATCTCTTTACTGTTGATGTATGAATCCGTGTACACATCTCTCTACTGTAGATGTATGAAACCGTGTACAAATCTCTATACTGTAGATGTATGAACCCGTGTACACATCTCTCTACTGTAGATGTATGAAACCGTGTACACATCTCTCTACTGTAGATGTATGAAACCGTGTACACATCTCTCTACTGTAGATGTATGAACCCGTGTACACATCTCTCTACTGTAGATGTATGAACCCGTGTACACATCTCTCTACTATAGATGTATGAAACCGTGTACACATCTCTCTACTGTAGATGTATGAAACCGTGTACACATCTCTCTACTGTAGATGTATGAACCCGTGTACACATCTCTCTACTGTAGATGTATGAACCCGTGTACACATCTCTCTACTGTAGATGTATGAACCCGTGTACACATCTCTCTACTGTAGATGTATGAACCCGTGTACACATCTCTCTACTGTAGATGTAGGAAACCGTACACACATCTATCTACTGTAGATGTATGAAACCGTGTACACATCTCTCTACTGTAGAGGCATGAAACCGTGTACACATCTCTCTACTGTAGATGTATGAAACCGTGTACATATCTCTCTAATGTAGATGTATGAACCCGTGTACACATCTCTCTACTGTAGATGTAGGAAACCGTGTACACATCTCTCTGCTATAGATGTATGAACCCGTGTACACATCTCTCTACTATAGATGTATGAACCCGTGTACACATCTCTCTACTGTAGATGTATGAACCCGTGTACACATCTCTCTACTGTAGATGTATGAACCCGTGTACACATCTCTCTACCGTAGATGTATGAAGCCGTGTACACATCTATCTACTGTAGATGTATGAAGCCGTGTACACATCTCTCTACTGTAGATGTATGAAGCCGTGTACACATCTATCTACTGTAGATGTATGAAACCGTACACACATCTATCTACTGTAGATGTATGAACCCGTGTACACATCTATCTACTGTAGATGTATGAAACCGTACACACATCTATCTACTGTAGATGTATGAAGTGGTGTACACATTTATCTACTGTAGATGTATGAAGCCGTGTACACATCTATCTACTGTAGATGTATGAAGCCGTGTACACATCTATCTACTGTAGATGTATGAAGCCGTGTACACATCTATCTACTGTAGATGTATGAAACCGTACACACATCTATCTACTGTAGATGTATGAACCCGTGTACACATCTCTCTACTGTAGATGTATGAAACCGTGTACACATATTTCTACTATAGAGGTATGAAACCCTGTACACATCTCTCTACTATAGATGTAGGAAACCGTGTACACATCTCTCTGCTATAAATGTATGAACCCGTGTACACATCTCTGTGCTATATATGTATGAACCCGTGTACACATCTCTCTGCTATAGATGTATGAACCCGTGTACACATCTTTCTACTGTAGATGTATGAACCCGTGTACACATCTCTTTACTGTTGATGTATGAATCCGTGTACACATCTCTCTACTGTAGATGTTTGAAACCGTGTACAAATCTCTATACTGTAGATGTATGAACCCGTGTACACATCTCTCTACTGTAGATGTATGAAGCCGTGTACACATCTATCTACTGTAGATGTATGAAGCCGTGTACACATCTCTCTACTGTAGATGTATGAAGCCGTGTACACATCTATCTACTGTAGATGTATGAAACCGTACACACATCTATCTACTGTAGATGTATGAACCCGTGTACACATCTATCTACTGTAGATGTATGAAACCGTACAAACATCTATCTACTGTAGATGTATGAAGTGGTGTACATATTTATCTACTGTAGAGGTATGAAACCGTGTACACATCTCTCTACTGTAGATGTATGAACCCGTGTACACATCTCTCTACTGTAGATGTATGAACCCGTGTACACATCTCTCTACTGTAGATGTAGGAAACCGTACACACATCTATCTACTGTAGATGTATGAAACCGTGTACACATCTCTCTACTGTAGAGGCATGAAACCGTGTACACATCTCTCTACTGTAGATGTATGAAACCGTGTACATATCTCTCTAATGTAGATGTATGAACCCGTGTACACATCTCTCTACTGTAGATGTAGGAAACCGTGTACACATCTCTCTGCTATAGATGTATGAACCCGTGTACACATCTCTCTACTATAGATGTATGAACCCGTGTACACATCTCTCTACTGTAGATGTATGAACCCGTGTACACATCTCTCTACTGTAGATGTATGAACCCGTGTACACATCTCTCTACCGTAGATGTATGAAGCCGTGTACACATCTATCTACTGTAGATGTATGAAGCCGTGTACACATCTCTCTACTGTAGATGTATGAAGCCGTGTACACATCTATCTACTGTAGATTTTGAAACCGTACACACATCTATCTACTGTAGATGTATGAACCCGTGTACACATCTCTCTACTGTAGATGTATGAAACCGTGTACACATCTCTCTACTGGAGATGTATGAAACCGTGTACACATCTCTCTATGTATAGAGGTATGAAACACTGTACACATCTCTCTACTGTAGAGGCATGAAACCGTGTACACATCTCTCTACTGTAGATGTATGAAACCGTGTACATATCTCTCTAATGTAGATGCATGAGCCCGTGTACACATCTCTCTACTGTAGATGTAGGAAACCGTGTACACATCTCTCTGCTATAGATGTATGAACCCGTGTACACATCTCTCTACTGTAGATGTATGAAACCGTGTACATATCTCTCTAATGAAGACGTATGAACCCGTGTACACATTTCTCTACTGTAGATGTAGGAAACCGTGTACATATCTCTCTGCTATAGATGTATGAACCCGTGTACACATCTCTCTACTATAGATGTATGAACCCGTGTACACATCTCTCTACTGCAGATGTATGAACCCGTGTACACATCTCTCTACTGTAGATGTATGAACCCGTGTACACATCTCTCTACTGTAGATGTATGAAGCCGTGTACACATCCATCTACTGTAGATGTATGAAGCCGTGTACACATCTCTCTACTGTAGATGTATGAAGCCGTGTACACATCTAACTACTGTAGATGTATGAAACAGTACACACATCTATCTACTGTAGATGTATGAACCCGTGTACATATCTATCTACTGTAGATGTATGAAACCGTACAAACATCTATCTACTGTAGATGTATGAAGTGGTGTACACATTTATCTACTGTAGATGTATGAAGCCGTGTACACATTTATCTACTGTAGATGTATGAAGCCGTGTACACATCTATCTACTGTAGATGTATGAAGCCGTGTACACATCTATCTACTGTAGATGAATGAAACCGTACACACATCTATCTACTGTAGATGTATGAACCCGTGTACACATCTCTCTACTGTAGATGTATGAAACCGTGTACACATCTCCCTACTGGAGATGTATGAAACCGTGTAAACATCTCTATACTGTAGATGTATGAACCCGTGTACACATCTCTCTACTGTAGATGTATGAACCCGTGTACACATCTATTTACAGTAGATGTATGAAACCGTGTACAAATCTCTCTACTGTAGATGTATGAACCCATGTACACAACTATCTACTGTATATGTATGAACCCGTGTACACATATCTCTACTGTAGATGTATGAACCGTGTACACATCTCTCTACTGTAGATGTATGAACCCGTGTACACATCTCTACTGTAGATGTATGAACCCTGGTACACATCTCTCTGTTGTAGATGTATGAAACCGTGTACACATCTATATGTTGTAGATGTATGAAACCGTGTACACATCTCTCTACTGTAGATGTATGAAACCGTGTACACATCTCTCTACTGGAGATGTATGAAACCGTGTACACATCTCTCTACTATAGAGGTATGAAACACTGTACACATCTCTCTACTGTAGATGTATGAAACCGTGTACATATCTCTCTAATGTAGATGCATGAGCCCGTGTACACATCTCTCTACTGTAGATGTAGGAAACCGTGTACACATCTCTCTGCTATAGATGTATGAACCCGTGTACACATCTCTCTACTGTAGATGTATGAAACCGTGTACATATCTCTCTAATGAAGACGTATGAACCCGTGTACACATTTCTCTACTGTAGATGTAGGAAACCGTGTACATATCTCTCTGCTATAGATGTATGAACCCGTGTACACATCTCTCTACTATAGATGTATGAACCCGTGTACACATCTCTCTACTGCAGATGTATGAACCCGTGTACACATCTCTCTACTGTAGATGTATGAACCCGTGTACACATCTCTCTACTGTAGATGTATGAAGCCGTGTACACATCCATCTACTGTAGATGTATGAAGCCGTGTACACATCTCTCTACTATAGATGTATGAAGCCGTGTACACATCTAACTACTGTAGATGTATGAAACAGTACACACATCTATCTACTGTAGATGTATGAACCCGTGTACACATCTATCTACTGTAGATGTATGAAACCGTACAAACATCTATCTACTGTAGATGTATGAAGTGGTGTACACATTTATCTACTGTAGATGTATGAAGCCGTGTACACATATATCTACTGTAGATGTATGAAGCCGTGTACACATCTATCTACTGTAGATGTATGAAGCCGTGTACACATCTATCTACTGTAGATGTATGAAACCCTGTACACATCTCTCTACTGTAGATGTATGAACCCGTGTACACATCTCTCTACTGTAGATGTTTGAAACCGTGTACAAATCTCTATACTGTAGATGTATGAACCCGTGTACACATCTCTCTACTGTAGATGTATGAACCCGTGTACACATCTCTCTACTGTAGATGTATGAACTCGTGTACACATCTCTATACTGTAGATGTATGAAACCGTACACACATCTATCTACTGTAGATGTATGAACCCGTGCACACATCTATCTACTGTAGATGTATGAAACCGTGTACACATCTATCTACTGTAGATGTATGAACCCGTGTACACATCTATCTACTGTAGATGTATGAACCCGTGTACACATCTATCTACTGTAGATGTATGAAACCGTACAAACATATATCTACTGTAGATGTATGAAGTGGTGTACACATTTATCTACTGTTGATGTATGAAGCCGTGTACACATCTATCTACTGTAGATGTATGAAGCCGTGTACACATCTATCTGCTATAGATGTATGAACCCGTGTACACATCTCTGTGCTATATATGTATGAACCCGTGTACACATCTCTCTGCTATAGATGTATGAACCCGTGTACACATCTCTCTACTGTAGATGTATGAACCCGTGTACACATCTCTTTACTGTTGATGTATGAATCCGTGTACACATCTCTCTACTGTAGATGTTTGAAACCGTGTACAAATCTCTATACTGTAGATGTATGAACCCGTGTACACATCTCTCTACTGTAGAGGTATGAACCCGTGTATACATATCTCTACTGTAGAGGCTTGAAACCGTGTACACATCTCTCTACTGTAGAGGCATGAAACCGTGTACACATCTCTCTACTGTAGATGTAGGAAACCGTGTACATATCTCTCTAATATAGATGTATGAACCCGTGTACACATCTCTCTACTGTAGATTTATGAACCCGTGTACACATCTCTCTACTGTAGATGTATGAACCCGTGTACACATCTCTCTACTGTAGATGTAGGAAACCGTGTACACATCTCTCTACTGTAGATGTATGAAACCGTGTACATATCTCTCTACTGTAGATGTATGAACCCGTGTACACATCTCTCTACTGTAGATGTATGAACCCGTGTACACATCTCTCTACTATAGACGTATGAAACCCTGTACACATCTCTCTACTATAGATGTAGGAAACCGTGTACACATCTCTCTGCTATAGATGTATGATCCCGTGTACACATCTCTCTGCTATATATGTATGAACCCGTGTACACATCTCTCTGCTATAGATGTATGAACCCGTGTACACATCTCTTTACTGTTGATGTATGAATCCGTGTACACATCTCTCTACTGTAGAGGTATGAAACCGTGTACAAATCTCTCTACTGTAGATGTATGAACCCGTGTACACATCTCTCTACTGTAGATGTATGAACCCGTGTACACATCTCTCTACTGTAGATGTAGGAAACCGTACACACCTATATCTACTGTAGATGTATGAAACCGTGTACACATCTCTCTACTGTAGAGGCATGAAACCGTGTACACATCTCTCTACTGTAGATGTATGAAACCGTGTACATATCTCTCTAATGTAGATGTATGAACCCGTGTACACATCTCTCTACTGTAGATGTAGGAAACCGTGTACACATATCTCTGCTATAGATGTATGAACCCGTGTACACATCTCTCTACTATAGATGTATGAACCCGTGTACACATCTCTCTACTGTAGATGTATGAACCCGTGTACACATCTCTCTACTGTAGATATATGAACCCGTGTACACATCTCTCTACTGTAGATGTATGAAGCCGTGTACACATCTATCTACTGTAGATGTATGAAACCGTACACACATCTATCTACTGTAGATGTATGAACCCGTGTACACATCTCTCTACTGTAGATGTATGAAACCGTACACACATATATCTACTGTAGATGTATGAAGTGATGTACACATTTATCTACTGTAGATGTTTGAAGCCGTGTACACATCTATCTACTGTAGATGTATGAAACCGTGTACACATCTCTCTGCTATAGATGTATGAACCCATGTACACATCTATCTACTGTAGATGTATGAACCCGTGTACACATCTCTCTACTGTAGATGTATGAAACCGTGTACACATCTCTCTACTGTAGATGTTTGAAACCGTGTACACATCTCTCTACTGGAGATGTATGAAACCGTGTACACATCTCTCTACTGTAGATGTATGAACCCGTGTACACATCTCTACTGTAGATGTATGAACCCGTGTACACATCTCTCTATTGTAGATGTATGAACCCGTGTACACATCTCTCTACTGTAGATGTATGAAACCGTGTACACATCTCTCTACTGTAGATGTATGAACCCATGTACACATCTCTCTACTGTAGATGTATGAAACCGTGTACACATCTATTTACTGTAGATGTATGAACCCATGTACACATCTCTCTACTGTAGATGTATGAAACCGTGTACACATCTCTCTACTGTAGAGGTATGAAACCGTGTACACATCTCTCTACTGTAGTTGTATGAAACCGTGTACATATCTCTCTAATGTAGATGTATGAACCCGTGTACACATCTCTCTACTGTAGATGTATGAACCCTGGTACACATCTCTCTACTGTAGATGTATGAACCCGTGTACACATCTCTCTACTGTAGATGTATGAACCCGTGTACACATCTATCTACTGTAGATGTATGAACCCGTGTACACATCTCTCTACTGTAGATGTATGAACCCGTGTACACATCTCTCTACTGTAGATTTATGAACCCGTGTACACATCTCGCTACTGTAGATGTATGAAGCCGTGTACACATCTATCTACTGTAGATGTATGAAACCGTACACACATCTCTCTACTGTAGATGTATGAAACCGTGTACACATCTCTCTACCGTAGATGTATGAAACCGTATACACATCTCTCTACTGTAAATGTATGAAACCGTACACACATCTATCTACTGTAGAGGTATGAACCCGTGTACACATCTCTCTACTGTAGATGTATGAAACCGTGTACACATCTCTCTACTGTAGATGTATGAAACCGTACACACATCTATCTACTGTAGAGATATGAACCCTTGTACACATCTCTCTACTGTAGATGTATGAACCCGTGTACACATCTCTACTGTAGATGTATGAACCCGTGTACACATCTCTCTACTGTAGATGTATGAAACCGTACACACATCTCTCTACTGTAGATGTATGAAACCGTGTACACATCTCTCTACTGTAGATGTATGAAACCGTGTACACATCTCTCTACTGTAGATGTATGAACCCGTGTACACATCTCTCTACTGTAGATGTATGAAACCGTACACACATCTATCTACTGTAGATGTATGAACCCGTGTACACAGCTCTCTACTGTAGATGTATGAAACCGTGTACACATCTCTCACTAAGATGTATGAACCCGTGTACCATCTCTCTACTGTAGATGTATGAACCCGAGACACATCTCTCTACTGTAGATGTATGAAACCGTACACACATCTATCTACTGTAGAGGTATGAACCCGTGTACACATCTCTCTACTGTAGATGTATGAAGCCGTGTACACATCTATCTACTGTAGATGTATGAAACCGTACACACATCTATCTACTGTAGATGTATGAACCCGTGTACACATCTCTCTACTGTAGATGTATGAAACCGTGTACACATCTCTCTACTGTAGATGTATGAAACCGTGTACACATCTCTCTACTGTAGATGTATGAACCCGTGTACACATCTCTCTGTAAAAATCTCTGTAGATGTATGAACCCTGTACACATATCTACTGTAGATGTATGAACCCGTGTACACATCTCTCTACTGTAGATGTATGAAACCGTGTACACATCTCTCTACTGTAGATGTATGAAACCGTGTACACATCTCTCTACTGTAGATGTATGAAACCGTGTACACATCTCTCTACTGTAGATGTATGAACCGTGTACACTCTCTACTGTAGATGTATGAACCCGTGTACACATCTCTCTATGTAGATGTATGAACCCGTGTACACATCTCTCTACTGTGATGTATGAAACCGTGTACACATCTCTCTACTGTAGATGTATGAACCCATGTACACATCTCTCTACTGTAGATGTATGAAACCGTGTACACATCTCTCTACTGTAGATGTATGAACCCGTGTACACATCTCTCTACTGTAGATGTATGAAACCGTGTACACATCTCTCTACTGTAGATGTATGAAACCGTGTACACATCTCTCTACTGTAGATGTATGAAACCGTGTACACATCTCTCTAATGTAGATGTATGAACCCGTGTACACATCTCTCTACTGTAGATGTATGAACCCGGGTACACATCTCTCTACTGTAGATGTATGAACCCGTGTACACATCTCTCTACTGTAGATGTATGAACCCGTGTACACATCTCTCTACTGTAGATGTATGAACCCGTGTACACATCTCTCTACTGTAGATGTATGAAACCGTACACACATCTATCTACTGTAGATGTATGAACCCGTGTACACATCTCTCTACTGTAGATGTATGAAAC
Organism: Archivesica marissinica; assembly: GCA_014843695.1. NCBI lineage: Eukaryota > Metazoa > Mollusca > Bivalvia > Venerida > Vesicomyidae > Archivesica > Archivesica marissinica. The sequence goes on from CM026393.1 coordinate 1,100,825, forward strand.
CGTGTACACATCTCTCTACTATAGATGTATGAACCCGTGTACACATCTCTCTACTGTAGATGTATGAACCCGAGCACACATCTCTCTACTGTAGATGTATGAAACCGTACACACATCTATCTACTGTAGAGGTATGAACCCGTGTACACATCTCTCTACTGTAGATGTATGAAGCCGTGTACACATCTATCTACTGTAGATGTATGAAACCGTACACACATCTATCTACTGTAGATGTATGAACCCGTGTACACATCTCTCTACTGTAGATGTATGAAACCGTGTACACATCTCTCTACTGTAGATGTATGAAACCGTGTACACATCTCTCTACTGTAGATGTATGAACCCATGTACACATCTCTCTACTGTAGATGTATGAAACCGTGTACACATCTATCTACTGTAGATGTATGAACCCGTGTACACATCTCTCTACTGTAGATGTATGAAACCGTGTACACATCTCTCTACTGTAGATGTATGAAACCGTGTACACATCTCTCTACTGTAGATGTATGAAACCGTGTTCACATCTCTCTACTGTAGATGTATGAACCCGTGTACACATCTCTCTACTGTAGATGTATGAACCCTGTACACATCTCTCTACTGTAGATGTATGAACCCGTGTACACATCTCTCTACTGTAGATGTATGAAC
>CM026393.1:1102487-1165714 GCA_014843695.1 Archivesica marissinica
CGCTATTATTGGTGGAGTAAGACCCCGGGTTGCCCGCTATTATTGGTGGAGTAAGACCCCGAGTTGCCCGCTATTATTGGTGGAGTAAGACCCCGAGTTGCCCGCTATTATTGGTGGAGTAAGACCCCGGGTTGCCCGCTATTATTGGTGGAGTAAGACCCCGGGTTGCCCGCTATTATTGGTGGAGTAAGACCCCGGTTGCCCGCTATTATTGGTGGAGTAAGACCCCGAGTTGCCCGCTATTATTGGTGGAGTAAGACCCCGAGTTGCCCGCTATTATTGGTGGAGTAAGACCCCAAGTTGCCCGCTATTATTGGTGGAGTAAGACCCCGGGTTGCCCGCTATTATTGGTGGAGTAAGACCCCGAGTTGCCCGCTATTATTGGTGGAGTAAGACCCCGGTTGCCCGCTATTATTGGTGGAGTAAGACCCCGGTTGCCCGCTATTATTGGTGGAGTAAGACCCCGAGTTGCCCGCTATTATTGGTGGAGTAAGACCCCGAGTTGCCCGCTATTATTGGTGGAGTAAGACCCCAAGTTGCCCGCTATTATTGGTGGAGTAAGACCCCGAGTTGCCCGCTATTATTGGTGGAGTAAGACCCCGAGTTGTCCGCTATTATTGGTGGAGTAAGACCCCGAGTTGCCCGCTATTATTGGTGGAGTAAGACCCCGAGTTGCCCGCTATTATTGGTGGAGTAAGACCCCGGGTTGCCCGCTATTATTGGTGGAGTAAGACCCCGAGTTGCCCGCTATTATTGGTGGAGTAAGACCCCGAGTTGCCCGCTATTATTGGTGGAGTAAGACCCCGAGTTGCCCGCTATTATTGGTGGAGTAAGACCCCGAGTTGCCCGCTATTATTGGTGGAGTAAGACCCCGAGTTGCCCGCTATTATTGGTGGAGTAAGACCCCGAGTTGCCCGCTATTATTGGTGGAGTAAGACCCCGAGTTGTCCGCTATTATTGGTGGAGTAAGACCCCGAGTTGTCCGCTATTATTGGTGGAGTAAGACCCCGAGTTGTCCGCTATTATTGGTGGAGTAAGACCCCGAGTTGTCCGCTATTATTGGTGGAGTAAGACCCCGAGTTGCCCGCTATTATTGGTGGAGTAAGACCCCGAGTTGTCCGCTATTATTGGTGGAGTAAGACCCCGAGTTGCCCGCTATTATTGGTGGAGTAAGACCCCGAGTTGTCCGCTATTATTGGTGGAGTAAGACCCCGAGTTGCCCGCTATTATTGGTGGAGTAAGACCCCGAGTTGTCCGCTATTATTGGTGGAGTAAGACCCCGAGTTGTCCGCTATTATTGGTGGAGTAAGACCCCGGGTTGCCCGCTATTATTGGTGGAGTAAGACCCCGAGTTGCCCGCTATTATTGGTGGAGTAAGACCCCGAGTTGCCCGCTATTATTGGTGGAGTAAGACCCCGAGTTGTCCGCTATTATTGGTGGAGTAAGACCACGAGTTGCCCGCTATTATTGGTGGAGTAAGACCCCGGTTGCCCGCTATTATTGGTGGAGTAAGACCCCGAGTTGCCCGCTATTATTGGTGGAGTAAGACCACGAGTTGCCCGCTATTATTGGTGGAGTAAGACCCCGGGTTGCCCGCTATTATTGGTGGAGTAAGACCCCGAGTTGTCCGCTATTATTGGTGGAGTAAGACCACGAGTTGCCCGCTATTATTGGTGGAGTAAGACCCCGAGTTGTCCGCTATTATTGGTGGAGTAAGACCACGAGTTGTCCGCTATTATTGGTGGAGTAAGACCACGAGTTGTCCGCTATTATTGGTGGAGTAAGACCCCGAGTTGTCCGCTATTATTGGTGGAGTAAGACCACGAGTTGTCCGCTATTATTGGTGGAGTAAGACCCGAGTTGTCCGCTATTATTGGTGGAGTAAGACCCCGGTTGCCCGCTATTATTGGTGGAGTAAGACCCCGAGTTGTCCGCTATTATTGGTGGAGTAAGACCACGAGTTGCCCGCTATTATTGGTGGAGTAAGACCCCGAGTTGTCCGCTATTATTGGTGGAGTAAGACCACGAGTTGCCCGCTATTATTGGTGGAGTAAGACCCCGAGTTGCTCGCTATTATTGGTGGAGTAAGACTCCGGGTTGCCCGCTATTATTGGTGGAGTAAGACCCCGGGTTGTCCGCTATTATTGGTGGAGTAAGACCCCGAGTTGTCCGCTATTATTGGTGGAGTAAGACCCCGAGTTGCCCGCTATTATTGGTGGAGTAAGACCACGAGTTGCCCGCTATTATTGGTGGAGTAAGACCACGAGTTGCCCGCTATTATTGGTGGAGTAAGACCCCGAGTTGCCCGCTATTATTGGTGGAGTAAGACCACGAGTTGCCCGCTATTATTGGTGGAGTAAGACTCCGGGTTGCCCGCTATTATTGGTGGAGTAAGACCCGAGTTGCCCGCTATTATTGGTGGAGTAAGACCACGAGTTGCCCGCTATTATTGGTGGAGTAAGACCCCGAGTTGCCCGCTATTATTGGTGGAGTAAGACTCCGGGTTGCCCGCTATTATTGGTGGAGTAAGACCCCGGGTTGCCCGCTATTATTGGTGGAGTAAGACCACGAGTTGCCCGCTATTATTGGTGGAGTAAGACTCCGGGTTGCCCGCTATTATTGGTGGAGTAAGACCCCGGGTTGCCCGCTATTATTGGTGGAGTAAGACCACGAGTTGCCCGCTATTATTGGTGGAGTAAGACCCCGAGTTGCTCGCTATTATTGGTGGAGTAAGACCCCGAGTTGCTCGCTATTATTGGTGGAGTAAGACCCCGAGTTGCTCACTATTATTGGTGGAGTAAGACCCCGGGTTGCCCACTATTATTGGTGGAGTAAGACCCCGGGTTGCCTGCTATTATTGGTGGAGTAAGACCCCGAGTTGCCCGCTATTATTGGTGGAGTAAGACCCCGAGTTGCCCGCTATTATTAGTGGAGTAAGACCCCCGAGTTGCCCGCTATTATTGGTGGAGTAAGACCCCCGTTGCCCGCTATTATTGGTGGAGTAAGACCCCGGGTTGCCCACTATTATTGGTGGAGTAAGACCCCGGGTTGCCCGCTATTATTGGTGGAGTAAGACCCCAAGTTGCCCGCTATTATTGGTGGAGTAAGACCCCGAGTTGCCCGCTATTATTAGTGGAGTAAGACCCCAAGTTGCCCGCTATTATTGGTGGTGTAAGACCCTGTTGCCCGCTATTATTGGTGGAGTAAGACCCCGAGTTGCCCGCTATTATTGGTGGAGTAAGACCCCGGTTGCCCGCTATTATTGGTGGAGTAAGACCCCGGGTTGCCCGCTATTATTGGTGGAGTAAGACCCCGAGTTGCCCGCTATTATTGGTGGAGTAAGACCCCAAGTTGCCCGCTATTATTGGTGGAGTAAGACCCCGAGTTGCCGCTATTATTGGTGGAGTAAGACCACGGGTTGCCCGCTATTATTGGTGGAGTAAGACCCCGAGTTGCCCGCTATTATTGGTGGAGTAAGACCCCGAGTTGCCCGCTATTATTGGTGGAGTAAGACCCCGAGTTGCCCGCTATTATTGGTGGAGTAAGACTCCGGGTTGCCCGCTATTATTGGTGGAGTAAGACCCCGGGTTGCCTGCTATTATTGGTGGTGTAAGACCCCGGGCTGCCCGCTATTATTGGTGGAGTAAGACCCCGGGCTGCCCGCTATTATTGGTGGTGTAAGACCCTGGGTTGCCCGCTATTATTGGTGGAGTAAGACCCCCGAGTTGCCCGCTATTATTAGTGGAGTAAGACCCCCGAGTTGCCCGCTATTATTGGTGGAGTAAGACCCCAAGTTGCCCGCTATTATTGGTGGAGTAAGACCCCGGGTGAACCTCTGAGCAGTATTTCAGACACGGACAGGCCCAGGTAGGACCACCAACCTTCCACAAGCCAGCTGGATAGAATCCTCACATGAATCAATGTGTAGGATTAGATCCGGCAGCGGTGAGGGGCAAGTGATTTGAAAGTCAGCAACGTTAACCACTTGACCACAGAGCTCCATTATTCTTGTTCAGAAAGATGATGTTTTTATTTTTTAAACCAGCATTATTAATTATAAATGACGTATGCACATGAATTCATTTGCTATTAGCTAAGCTCATGAAACTTGATACAATAACATCATGTTTCGATTTCGAGGCCATCGTAGTCCGCACTCAGGAAAGCTAGAAAAATTATTAATGACACTAAATAGATCAGAGAAACAGTGTCAAGTCATATCACCAACAAGCCTAATCCTTAATGTGAAAATGTGAAAATAATAGTCATCTATTTTTCATGTACATTAAAAATGTTTCATTCTGTTGTTTTTTCCTGAATCATTTGGGTAATACATGTTTTGCAACAAGTACTATTACACCATGTTTTGCAATAAGTACTATTACACCATGTTTTGCAACAAGTACTATTACACCATGTTTTGCAACAAGTACTATTACACCATGTTTTGCAACAAGTACTATTACACCATGTTTTGCAACAAGTACTATTACACCATGTTTTGCAACAAGTACATGTATTATTACACCATGTTTTGCAACAAGTACCGGTAAATGTTTTTAATTTTTTTTTACATTTTCATAGAAATTTGTATTAACTAAAAAATCAGAAAGTAACCATAGCGAAACGTGTCCAAGAATGAGGTCCTTGCCTCAAAATAAGCTCACACTATAAGGTCAAATTCGTGTACCTGTCATAGTTTACTGGGAAACTGCTGCTGATATGTTCATCAATCCAGTCCGCCTCTGTGGTCGAGTGGTTAAGGTCGCTGACTTGTATACCACTGTTACCTATCATCACTGATGGTCACAGGTTCGAGCCCCGCTCAGGCCGTATCTCATTTATATGAAAAAGTTGGCAGTTTCTTACGGAGGTTGGTGCACCAAAGTACTGGTTAACCGCTGGAGCCTGCCCAGGAAAGGTGTTGTTAGGTAAACTGCCCGCCGGCGATATAGCCCAAAATGGTGCTGATGCAGGCCTACTGTTCATCAATCCATACTGTATTACATTAGGTGTATTTACACTGCAACGGTCAAGGTTACAGATATCAACTTCCTTTCTCAGTCATAATTCAGATACTACACATGACAATGACTGTCTCAGTCATAGCTCAGATGCTACACATGACAATGACTTTATCAGTCATAGTTCAGATACTACACATGACAGTCATAGCTCAGATACTACACATGACAATTACTTTATCAGTCATAGTTCAGATACTACACATGACAATGACTTTATCAGTCATAGCTCAGATACTACACATGACAGTCATAGCTCAGATACTACACATGACAATGACTTTATCAGTCATAGCTCAGATACTACACATGACAGTCATAGCTCAGATACTACACATGATAATTACTTTATCAGTCATAGCTCAGATACTACACATGACAATCATAGCTCAGATACTACACATGACAATCATAGCTCAGATACTACACATGACAATGACTTTATCAGTCATAGCTCAGATACTACACATGACAATTACTTTATCAGTCATAGTTCAGATACTACACATGACAATTACTTTATCAGTCATAGTTCAGATACTACACATGACAATGACTTTATCAGTCATAGTTCAGATACTACACATGACAATGACTTTATCAGTCATAGCTCAGATACTACACATGACAGTCATAGCTCAGATACTACACATGACAATGACTTTATCAGTCATAGCTCAGATACTACACATGACAGTCATAGCTCAGATACTACACATGACAATTACTTTATCAGTCATAGCTCAGATACTACACATGACAATCATAGCTCAGATACTACACATGACAATCATAGCTCAGATACTACACATGACAATGACTTTATCAGTCATAGCTCAGATACTACACATGACAATTACTTTATCAGTCATAGTTCAGATACTACACATGACAATGACTATCAGTCATAGCTCAGATACTACACATGACAGTCATAGCTCAGATACTACACATGACAATGACTTTATCAGTCATAGCTCAGATACTACACATGACAGTCATAGCTCAGATACTACACATGACAATTACTTTATCAGTCATAGCTCAGATACTACACATGACAATCATAGCTCAGATACTACACATGACAATCATAGCTCAGATACTACACATGACAATGACTTTATCAGTCATAGCTCAGATACTACACATGACAATTACTTTATCAGTCATAGTTCAGATACTACACATGACAATGACTCCCAGTCATAGCTCAGATACTACATATGACAATTACTTTATCAGTCGTAGCTCAGATACTACACATGACAATTACTTTCCCAGTCATAGTTCAGATACTACACATGACAATGACTTGCTCAGTCATAGTTCAGATACTACACATGACAATGACTTTCCCAGTCATAGTTCAGATACTACACATGACAATGACTTTCCCAGTCATAGTTCAGATACTACACATGACAATGACTTTCCCAGTCATAGTTCAGATACTACACATGACAATGACTTTGTCAGTCATAGCTCAGATACTACACATGACAATGACTTTATCAGTCATAGCTCAGATACTACACATGACAATTACTTTGTCAGTCATAGCTCAGATACTACACATGACAATTACTTTCCCAGTCATAGCTCAGATACTACACATGACAATGACTTTATCAGTCATAGCTCAGATACTACACATGACAATGACTTTATCAGTCATAGTTCAGATACTACACATGACACTTACTTTATCAGTCATAGTTCAGATACTACACATGACTTGCTCAGTCATAGCTCAGATACTACACATGACAATGAGTTGCTCAGTCATAGCTCATATACTACACATGGCAATGACTTGCCCAGTCATAGCTCAGATACTACACATGACAATGACTTTATCAGTCATAGCTCAGATACTACACATGACAATGACTTTATCAGTCATAGTTCAGATACTACACATGACAATTACTTTCCCAGTCATAGCTCAGATACTACACATGACAATGGCGTTATCAGGCATAGCTCAGATACTACACATGACTTTCCCAGTCATAGTTCAGATACTACACATGACAATGACTTTCCCAGTCATAGTTCAGATACTACACATGACAATGACTTGCTCAGTCATAGTTCAGATACTACACATGACAATGACTTTCCCAGTCATAGTTCAGATACTACACATGACAATGACTTTCCCAGTCATAGTTCAGATACTACACATGACTTTCCCAGTCATAGTTCAGATACTACACATGACAATGACTTGCTCAGTCATAGTTCAGATACTACACATGACTTTCCCGGTCATATATCAGATACTACACATGACAATGACTTGCTCAGTCATAGTTCAGATACTACACATGACTTTCCCAGTCATAGTTCAGATACTACACATGACAATGACTTGCTCAGTCATAGTTCAGATACTACACATGCCTTTCCCAGTCATAGATCAGATACTACATATGACAATTACTTTATCAGTCGTAGCTCAGATACTACACATGACAATTACTTTCCCAGTCATAGTTCAGATACTACACATGACAATGACTTGCTCAGTCATAGTTCAGATACTACACATGACAATGACTTTCCCAGTCATAGTTCAGATACTACACATGACAATGACTTTCCCAGTCATAGTTCAGATACTACACATGACAATGACTTTCCCAGTCATAGTTCAGATACTACACATGACAATGACTTTGTCAGTCATAGCTCAGATACTACACATGACAATGACTTTATCAGTCATAGCTCAGATACTACACATGACAATTACTTTGTCAGTCATAGCTCAGATACTACACATGACAATTACTTTCCCAGTCATAGCTCAGATACTACACATGACAATGACTTTATCAGTCATAGCTCAGATACTACACATGACAATGACTTTATCAGTCATAGTTCAGATACTACACATGACACTTACTTTATCAGTCATAGTTCAGATACTACACATGACTTGCTCAGTCATAGCTCAGATACTACACATGACAATGAGTTGCTCAGTCATAGCTCATATACTACACATGGCAATGACTTGCCCAGTCATAGCTCAGATACTACACATGACAATGACTTTATCAGTCATAGCTCAGATACTACACATGACAATGACTTTATCAGTCATAGTTCAGATACTACACATGACAATTACTTTCCCAGTCATAGCTCAGATACTACACATGACAATGACGTTATCAGGCATAGCTCAGATACTACACATGACTTTCCCAGTCATAGTTCAGATACTACACATGACAATGACTTTCCCAGTCATAGTTCAGATACTACACATGACAATGACTTGCTCAGTCATAGTTCAGATACTACACATGACAATGACTTTCCCAGTCATAGTTCAGATACTACACATGACAATGACTTTCCCAGTCATAGTTCAGATACTACACATGACAATGACTTTCCCAGTCATAGTTCAGATACTACACATGACAATGACTTCCCAGTCATAGTTCAGATACTACACATGACTTTCCCGTCATATTCAGATACTACACATGACAATGACTTGCTCAGTCATAGTTCAGATACTACACATGACTTTCCCAGTCATAGTTCAGATACTACACATGACAATGACTTGCTCAGTCATAGTTCAGATACTACACATGCCTTTCCCAGTCATAGATCAGATACTACACATGACAATGACTTGCTCAGTCATCGTTCAGATACTATACATGAAAATGACTTTCCCAGTCATAGTTCAGATACTACACATGACTTGCTCAGTCATAGTTCAGATACTATACATGACAATGACTTTCCCAGTCATAGTTCAGATACTACACATGACAATTACTTTATCAGTCATAGTTCAGATACTACACATGACAATTACTTTATCAGTCATAGTTCAGATACTACACATGACAATGACTTTATCAGTCATAGTTCAGATACTACACATGACAATGACTTTATCAGTCATAGCTCAGATACTACACATGACAGTCATAGCTCAGATACTACACATGACAATGACTTTATCAGTCATAGCTCAGATACTACACATGACAGTCATAGCTCAGATACTACACATGACAATTACTTTATCAGTCATAGCTCAGATACTACACATGACAATCATAGCTCAGATACTACACATGACAATCATAGCTCAGATACTACACATGACAATGACTTTATCAGTCATAGCTCAGATACTACACATGACAATTACTTTATCAGTCATAGTTCAGATACTACACATGACAATGACTATCAGTCATAGCTCAGATACTACACATGACAGTCATAGCTCAGATACTACACATGACAATGACTTTATCAGTCATAGCTCAGATACTACACAAGACAGTCATAGCTCAGATACTACACATGACAATTACTTTATCAGTCATAGTTCAGATACTACACATGACAATCATAGCTCAGATACTACACATGACAATCATAGCTCAGATACTACACATGACAATGACTTTATCAGTCATAGCTCAGATACTACACATGACAATTACTTTATCAGTCATAGTTCAGATACTACACATGACAATGACTCCCAGTCATAGCTCAGATACTACATATGACAATTACTTTATCAGTCGTAGCTCAGATACTACACATGACAATTACTTTCCCAGTCATAGTTCAGATACTACACATGACAATGACTTGCTCAGTCATAGTTCAGATACTACACATGACAATGACTTGCTCAGTCATAGTTCAGATACTACACATGACAATGACTTTCCCAGTCATAGTTCAGATACTACACATGACAATGACTTTCCCAGTCATAGTTCAGATACTACACATGACAATGACTTTCCCAGTCATAGTTCAGATACTACACATGACAATGACTTTATCAGTCATAGCTCAGATACTACACATGACAATTACTTTGTCAGTCATAGCTCAGATACTACACATGACAATTACTTTATCAGTCATAGTTCAGATACTACACATGACAATTACTTTCCCAGTCATAGCTCAGATACTACACATGACAATGACTTTATCAGTCATAGCTCAGATACTACACATGACAATGACTTTATCAGTCATAGTTCAGATACTACACATGACACTTACTTTATCAGTCATAGTTCAGATACTACACATGACTTGCTCAGTCATAGCTCAGATACTACACATGACAATGAGTTGCTCAGTCATAGCTCATATACTACACATGACAATGACTTGCCCAGTCATAGCTCAGATACTACACATGACAATGACTTTATCAGTCATAGCTCAGATACTACACATGACAATGACTTTATCAGTCATAGTTCAGATACTACACATGACAATTACTTTCCCAGTCATAGCTCAGATACTACACATGACAATGACGTTATCAGGCATAGCTCAGATACTACACATGACTTTCCCAGTCATAGTTCAGATACTACACATGACAATGACTTTCCCAGTCATAGTTCAGATACTACACATGACAATGACTTGCTCAGTCATAGTTCAGATACTACACATGACAATGACTTTCCCAGTCATAGTTCAGATACTACACATGACAATGACTTTCCCAGTCATAGTTCAGATACTACACATGACTTTCCCAGTCATAGTTCAGATACTACACATGACAATGACTTGCTCAGTCATAGTTCAGATACTACACATGACTTTCCCGGTCATATATCAGATACTACACATGACAATGACTTGCTCAGTCATAGTTCAGATACTACACATGACTTTCCCAGTCATAGTTCAGATACTACACATGACAATGACTTGCTCAGTCATAGTTCAGATACTACACATGCCTTTCCCAGTCATAGATCAGATACTACACATGACAATGACTTGCTCAGTCATCGTTCAGATACTATACATGAAAATGACTTTCCCAGTCATAGTTCAGATACTACACATGACTTGCTCAGTCATAGTTCAGATACTATACATGACAATGACTTTCCCAGTCATAGTTCAGATACTACACATGACTTTCCCAGTCATAGTTCAGATACTACACATGCCAATGACTTTCCCAGTCATAGTTCAGATACTACACATGACTTTCCCAGTCAATTATGGAAACTAGTAATATTAACTCAAATTTCTTGTTTTCAATTTTTGCTTTTGCTTGTTTCTCGGCCATAAGTCGACTTATTACTTTCATCCAATTTCTGGACAAGAAAAAGATCGACTTATGGCCGGGAATATACGGTATTATTACACCATGTTACAACCAGTATGTCACACGTTGTTTTATCACGTAATTGTGTACAATACAAAACCAGTATGACACACGTTGTTTATCACGTAATTGTGTACAATACAAAACCAATGTCACACGTTGTGTATCACGTAATTGTGTACAATACAAAACCAGTATTATACACGTTGTGTATCACGTAATTGTGTACAATACAAAACCAGTATTATACACATTGTTTATCACGAAATTGTGTACAATACAAAACCAGTATGACACATGTTGTTTATCACGAAATTGTATACAATACAAAACCAGTATGACACATGCTGTGTATCACCTAATTGTGTTTCTAGAAAGTAATCCAACTTTTATTATAATTTATAAAATGTATAATATTATTTTGACTACGATAGAATTCTTATTCCTTGGCTCTCTACGTAGTTCCATTTTTCCGTAGCAACTCCAAATAGCAATAAATGTTCATTACTTGATTACATGTAAAAATACTGAAATAAATAATGCTTAAAACTAATAGCAATATAAATGAATGTACCAGTCTGTATATCACTTTTAACCATTTTTCATTAAAAGTGCTGGCATAAAGAACAGGACCCTCTAGTATGGCTCTCTGAACAGGACCCTCTAGTATGGCTCTCTGAACAGGACCCTCTAGTATGGCTCTCTGAACAGGACCCTCTAGTATGGCTCTCTGAACAGGACCCTCTAGTATGGCTCTCTGAACAGGACCCACTAGTATGGCTCTCTGAACAGGACCCTCTAGTATGGCTCTCTGAACAGGACCCTCTAGTATGGCTCTCTGAACAGGACCCTCTAGTATGGCTCTCTGAACAGTGCTCGAGGTTATAACACTTTTCTCAGATCTCAAACTCAAGCTCAAATGCTTTGATTGGTTGATTCTGAGATTTACCCGTCAGCTGAACCAATCAGAAGCTTGGACATGAGTTTGAGATAGGAGAAACGTTTTATAACCTTGAGGCCAGGAGTATTAAGATGGAAGATACTACATGTATATGTATCTTATTTCATGGTCGAGCAACCAATAATATTCCATGGATGTACGAGTCAAAGTAGTCATCATGCAGGCAAAATGGAAAACGTAATGATTAACTACTATTCTCCATTCCACTATCCATCTTTATCATTCTCTATCAGTGTCCCCTACACCAATCCCCAACGATACCCACCCATATAGCTACAAATATCAATCAGAACGGTTCACATACACACCTTATATAACCCTGTTTGGCTGACATTAATTTTCATGTCCACACTGATCCCCTAAACATAAATATACTCCCCCCCCCCCCACACACACACCATATATAAAAATCTCATTTGTTTATAATGACTATGCGCATACTATATGTAATGCATAACGTTGATACTGTCATGCTATGTACTTATCTGTATATATATTATGTTAATAATACCATGAAATTATGAGGAATAAAAAACAATAAATACATTTTTTAAAAAAGGCTTTAAAATAAAAAGATTAACTACAACAGTAATGTGTCAATTATGCATGTAAGAAATTGTTTCCCGGTAAAAGAAATGCGTTTTTAGGGCATAAAGTGGACAGACAGCTCAGGTCATAGGGCGACTCGTCAGTTATTGTTAGAGAAAGACCCCATGTGTCCTGCCAAGCAGTATTTCAGGTATAGACACCCTGGTAGAAGCACCACCTGGATAGCTTCCTAACTGAAATGATTAGACACCATGGTACCAGTGGAATTCAAACAGAGCGGTACCAGTGGAATTCGAACAGAGCGGTACCAGTGGAATTCGAACAGAACGATACCAGTGGAATTCGAACAGAGCGGTACCAGTGGAATTCAAACAGAGCAGTACAAGTGGAATTCGAACAGTGCAGTACAAGTGGAATTCGAACAGAGCGGTACAAGTGGAATTCGAACAGAGTGGTACCAGTGGAATTCGAACAGAGCGGTATGCGGTACGAGTGGAATTCAAACAGAGCGATAGAGGCAAAAATCAATGATCTGAACCACTCGAACATGAGGAAGTGATAAAAACAAAATTTGCATAAGCTAACAACATACCTGAACTAATAGCTGGGAGAGCTATGTTTTTCAACGACAAGTTTTTGGCTACTAAAATGCTGTTATATATAGCATTTGACAAGTCCTCTTCACATCTTGAAATATCTTGACGGGAATAATTAGACCAACGTGGACCAACTGCATGGATCACATGTTTGTATGCCAGTTTACCAGCAGTAGTTGACATTGCATGACCAACAGGTATCTTCCCATGATTGGTGATGTATGCATCTCCCTCTTTAACCAGTTCTTGGCCAGCATTTTTAGCAATGACTTCTGCTACCCCTCCGCTATGCATTAATGATTCATTCGCAGCATTGACAATACAGTCTACAGGAAGATTAAGTATGTTTGCTTCATACACATACACCTGTATTCCATCTGGTGTTTTGAATGTTTCAGTATTCTTTGCATCTCTTGCCCACTCAAAATTTTGCCTTTGGAAAGTTATGTCAGTGTTGTGTTTATCTGTGTTTATTGTACATTCAGATCCTAAAGATTGTCCACTTTCTCCAGTATCCTGTGTAGCTATTCTTCTCCGTCCGGTAGTTTTTATCTTATTTTGTTTCACAAGAAAATAGTGTTTCACTCTGTTAACATCTTCATATGCATCACAGTAAATTATGACCTTTCTCTCCTTTGAACTGAATGTGCAACATTTAGTATTCATTCTCTTAGTATTCATTTTCTTCTCAATCTCAGCAGTCCACACATCTATGTCATTGACAAACTTTCCATCAATAGGTACATCATCAAACTCCATGGTCTTAAATTGTTTCACAAACGATTGAAAAACACTGACATAATCATCAAACCCTCCCTCTATTGATGTGTTCTCTTTCCTTGTAATAGTAATTGTGTTGTCTGCATGAGTAATATTTCCAACTTTGAAGTTTTGTATTTGTTCTTGTTTTTCTATTTGCATAACTTCCCATACCTTCAGTGATACATTTTCAATAGTAACCTTTGACTGAACAACATGTTCAAAATCGTCAGTTTTGGAGGCAACTGTGCAATGACTCCCTGTACTTACACTCATCGACCTTGTCTTTAGTTCTCCGACACATCTCATTTGGTAACTGGTTTCAACGTGTATCTCCAAATCCACATTGTGCTTGGTGGTTGCATCCAATTCCTTTAAGCCTTTCATAAAGTTATCAAACTCTCCTTGATGCTTCATGCTTTCCACATCCTTCTTTTCAATGTGTAACTCGAAACCACCAAGGACCTGCATAAATATATATTTGACAGTCTGAGAGACAGTCATATCGCCAGCAACTTTATCAAATTGGAACTGCTCGCCCATATGGTTTGTCGGAGGCGAGGGTAAATAAGCTCAATCATCATAAATTGGAACAAGAGTGCAGTGAAAGGCTAATTGATAATACTGCAAATAAAATAAAAGATAAATATAGATAAAAGATAACTCAGTAATATCTAATGCTTCACTAATGCTTATATCGAGTTTCATCAGCTTCTAATTATAAATTGAAAAAATATACTCAATGCGTGCTAACCCCAATAGTGCTGGAACCAGATAAAATTGTGTTTGCCAATAGAATAATGTGCCAAGTCATATTACAATTCCTCTGGCGGTTCAAGATTTGTGGAAAAACATGAAAAATAGCCATTAAAACTCCAATTCTAAGTGAGACTTTGATCTTGAACCAACATGACTTGCATTCTGCACATCGTCTCGATATGGTGAACATTTGTGAAGTCATTGTAAAATTCCACACAATATGGTTTCGAACAGAAGGATGGATGGACAGCCGGTCGGAGACTATTTCTATGTCGCCCTCCCATTGCACGACAGAGGATAAAAACATGTTCCATGTAACAGTTGGTACAAGTCAATCATTGCAGTTGATTTTTAAGAAACAGGGCTTTAAAACAAATTAGATTGTACTTTTAATTATTAGATAGAAATTTGACTTGTGCAACACTGATATGCTACAGTACATATCTTCTGTGTTTGCTGAAGAAATATATATATTTCCCTCATAGAGATTTAGGATAATATACTATTATATCTCCATACAAACGACAGCCATTTAGCTATCATGCAGTGGATAAGTAGTCACCGTATATATCCCACCTCCATAGATATTACTGGTACGACATGAGATTTAGGATAATATACTATTATATCTCCATACAAACGACAGCCATTTAGCCATCATGCAGTGGATAAGTAGTCGCCATATCTATCTCACCTCCATAGATATTACTGGGACTACATGAAATTCTGGCCTTTGGCTTGGTTTGGCTACTACATTGTCAATGTATGTCATATTGGTAATGGCGTCAAGAGGTGCTTCTATGAGGGAAAGGGTTGCGGAATTTGACAAAATATCTAAGCTTCCCACTGATTTATAAGGTTATGTATCTTCTCATCATGTTTGACACAAAGTAATTGTCATGTGTAGTATCTGAACTATGACTGATAAAGTAATTGTCATGTGTAGTATCTGAGCTATGACTGATAAAGTAATTGTCATGTGTAGTATCTGAGCTATGACTAATAAAGTAATTGCCATGTGTAGTATCTGAACTATGACTGATAAAGTAATTATTGTCATGTGTAGTATCTGTACTATGACTGATAAACTAATTGCCATGTGTAGTATCTGAACTATAAACTGATAAAGTAATTATTGTCATGTGTAGTATCTGAACTATGACTGATAAAGTAATTGTCATGTGTAGTATCTGAGCTATGACTAATAAAGTAATTGCCATGTGTAGTATCTGAACTATGACTGATAAAGTAATTGTCATGTGTAGTATCTGAACTATGACTGATAAAGTCATTGTCATGTGTAGTATCTGAGCTATGACTGAGCAAGTCATTGTCATGTGTAGTATTTGAGCTATGACTGAGCAAGTCATTGTCATGTGTAGTATCTGAACTATGACTGATAAAGTAAGTGTCATGTGTAGTATCTGAACTATGACTGATACAGTCATTGTCATGTGTAGTATCTGAGCTATGACTGAGCAAGTCATTGTCATGTGTAGTATCTGAAATATGACTGATAAAGTCATGGTCATGTGTAGTATCTGAGCTATGACTGATAAAGTAATTGTCATGTGTAGTATCTGAGCTATGACTGAGCAAGTCATTGTCATGTGTAGTATCTGAACTATGACTGAGCAAGTCATTGTCATGTGTAGTATCTGAACTATGACTGGGAAAGTCATTGCCATGTGTATTATCTGAGCTATGACTGATAAAGTCATTGTCATGTGTAGTATCTGAACTATGACTGAGCAAGTCATTGTCATGTGTAGTATCTGAGCTATGACTGAGCAAGTCATTGTCATGTGTAGTATCTGAGCTATGACTGATAAAGTAAGTGTCATGTGTAGTATCTGAGCTATGACTGATAAAGTCATTGTCATGTGTAGTATCTGAGCTATGACTGAGCAAGTCATTGTCATGTGTAGTATCTGAGCTATGACTGATAAAGTAAGTGTCATGTGTAGTATCTGAACTGTGACTGATAAAGTAATTGTCATGTGTAGTATCTGAGCTATGACTGATTAAGTAATTGTCATGTGTAGTATCTGAGCTATGACTGATAAAGTAAGTGTCATGTGTAGTATCTGAGCTATGACTGATAAAGTAATTGTCATGTGTAGTATCTGATCTATGACTGATAACGTAATTGTCATGTGTAGTATCTGAGCTATGACTGATAAAGTAAGTGTCATGTGTAGTATCTGAACTATGACTGATAAAGTAAGTGTCATGTGTAGTATCTGAGCTATGACTGATAAAGTAAGTGTCATGTGTAGTATCTGAGCTATGACTGAGCAAGTCATTGTCATGTGTAGTATCTGAGCTATGACTGATAAAGTAAGTGTCATGTGTAGTATCTGAGCTATGACTGAGAAAGTCATTGTCATGTGTAGTATCTGAGCTATGACTGAAAAAGTAATTGTCATGTGTAGTATCTGAACTATGACTGGGAAAGTAATTGTCATGTGTAGTATCTGAGCTATGACTGATAAAGTAATTGTCATGTGTAGTATCTGAACTATGACTGAGCAAGTCATTGTCATGTGTAGTATCTGTACTATGACTGATAAAGTCATTGTCATGTGTAGTATCTGAACTATGACTGATAAAGTCATTGTCATGTGTAGTATCTGAGCTATGACTGAGCAAGTCATTGTCATGTGTAGTATCTGAGCTATGACTGATAAAGTAAGTGTCATGTGTAGTATCTGAGCTATGACTGATAAAGTCATTGTCATGTGTAGTATCTGAGCTATGACTGAGCAAGTCATTGTCATGTATAGTATCTGAGCTATGACTGATAAAGTAAGTGTCATGTGTAGTATCTGAACTATGACTGATAAAGTAATTGTCATGTGTAGTATCTGAGCTATGACTGATAAAGTAATTGTCATGTGTAGTATCTGATCTATGACTGATAACGTAATTGTCATGTGTAGTATCTGAGCTATGACTGATAAAGTAAGTGTCATGTGTAGTATCTGAACTATGACTGATAAAGTAATTGTCATGTGTAGTATCTGAGCTATGACTGGGAAAGTAATTGTCATGTGTAGTATCTGAACTATAAACTGATAAAGTAATTATTGTCATGTGTAGTATCTGAACTATGACTGATAAAGTAATTGTCATGTGTAGTATCTGAGCTATGACTAATAAAGTAATTGCCATGTGTAGTATCTGAACTATGACTGATAAAGTAATTGTCATGTGTAGTATCTGAACTATGACTGATAAAGTCATTGTCATGTGTAGTATCTGAGCTATGACTGAGCAAGTCATTGTCATGTGTAGTATTTGAGCTATGACTGAGCAAGTCATTGTCATGTGTAGTATCTGAACTATGACTGATAAAGTAAGTGTCATGTGTAGTATCTGAACTATGACTGATACAGTCATTGTCATGTGTAGTATCTGAGCTATGACTGAGCAAGTCATTGTCATGTGTAGTATCTGAAATATGACTGATAAAGTCATGGTCATGTGTAGTATCTGAGCTATGACTGATAAAGTAATTGTCATGTGTAGTATCTGAGCTATGACTGAGCAAGTCATTGTCATGTGTAGTATCTGAACTATGACTGAGCAAGTCATTGTCATGTGTAGTATCTGAACTATGACTGGGAAAGTCATTGCCATGTGTATTATCTGAGCTATGACTGATAAAGTCATTGTCATGTGTAGTATCTGAACTATGACTGAGCAAGTCATTGTCATGTGTAGTATCTGAGCTATGACTGAGCAAGTCATTGTCATGTGTAGTATCTGAGCTATGACTGATAAAGTAAGTGTCATGTGTAGTATCTGAGCTATGACTGATAAAGTCATTGTCATGTGTAGTATCTGAGCTATGACTGAGCAAGTCATTGTCATGTGTAGTATCTGAGCTATGACTGATAAAGTAAGTGTCATGTGTAGTATCTGAACTGTGACTGATAAAGTAATTGTCATGTGTAGTATCTGAGCTATGACTGATTAAGTAATTGTCATGTGTAGTATCTGAGCTATGACTGATAAAGTAAGTGTCATGTGTAGTATCTGAGCTATGACTGATAAAGTAATTGTCATGTGTAGTATCTGATCTATGACTGATAACGTAATTGTCATGTGTAGTATCTGAGCTATGACTGATAAAGTAAGTGTCATGTGTAGTATCTGAACTATGACTGATAAAGTAAGTGTCATGTGTAGTATCTGAGCTATGACTGATAAAGTAAGTGTCATGTGTAGTATCTGAGCTATGACTGAGCAAGTCATTGTCATGTGTAGTATCTGAGCTATGACTGATAAAGTAAGTGTCATGTGTAGTATCTGAGCTATGACTGAGAAAGTCATTGTCATGTGTAGTATCTGAGCTATGACTGAAAAAGTAATTGTCATGTGTAGTATCTGAACTATGACTGGGAAAGTAATTGTCATGTGTAGTATCTGAGCTATGACTGATAAAGTAATTGTCATGTGTAGTATCTGAACTATGACTGAGCAAGTCATTGTCATGTGTAGTATCTGTACTATGACTGATAAAGTCATTGTCATGTGTAGTATCTGAACTATGACTGATAAAGTCATTGTCATGTGTAGTATCTGAGCTATGACTGAGCAAGTCATTGTCATGTGTAGTATCTGAGCTATGACTGATAAAGTAAGTGTCATGTGTAGTATCTGAGCTATGACTGATAAAGTCATTGTCATGTGTAGTATCTGAGCTATGACTGAGCAAGTCATTGTCATGTATAGTATCTGAGCTATGACTGATAAAGTAAGTGTCATGTGTAGTATCTGAACTATGACTGATAAAGTAATTGTCATGTGTAGTATCTGAGCTATGACTGATAAAGTAATTGTCATGTGTAGTATCTGATCTATGACTGATAACGTAATTGTCATGTGTAGTATCTGAGCTATGACTGATAAAGTAAGTGTCATGTGTAGTATCTGAACTATGACTGATAAAGTAATTGTCATGTGTAGTATCTGAGCTATGACTGGGAAAGTAATTGTCATGTGTAGTATCTGATCTATGACTGATAACGTAATTGTCATGTGTAGTATATGAGCTATGACTGATAAAGTAAGTGTCATGTGTAGTATCTGAGCTATGACTGATAAAGTAAGTGTCATGTGTAGTATCTGAACTATGACTGGGAAAGTAATTGTCATGTGTAGTATCTGAACTATGACTGGGAAAGTAATTGTCATGTGTAGTATCTGAGCTATGACTGATAAAGTAATTGTCATGTGTAGTATCTGAACTATGACTGAGCAAGTCATTGTCATGTGTAGTATCTGAACTATGACTGAGCAAGTCATTGTCATGTGTAGTATCTGAGCTATGACTGATAAAGTAATTGTCATGTGTAGTATCTGAGCAATGACTGATAAAGTAATTGTCATGTGTAGTATCTGAACTATGACTGAGCAAGTCATTGTCATGTGTAGTATCTGAGCTATGACTGATAAAGTAATTGTCATGTGTAGTATCTGATCTATGACTGATAACGTAATTGTCATGTGTAGTATCTGAGCTATGACTGATAAAGTAAGTGTCATGTGTAGTATCTGAACTATGACTGATAAAGTAATTGTCATGTGTAGTATCTGAGCTATGACTGATAAAGTAAGTGTCATGTGTAGTATCTGAGCTATGACTGAGCAAGTCATTGTCATGTGTAGTATCTGAGCTATGACTGAAAAAGTAAGTGTCATGTGTAGTATCTGAACTATGACTGGGAAAGTAATTGTCATGTGTAGTATCTGAGCTACGATTGATAAAGTAATTGTCATGTGTAGTATCTGAACTATGACTGAGCAAGTCATTGTCATGTGTAGTATCTGAACTATGACTGAGCAAGTCATTGTCATGTGTAGTATCTGAGCTATGACTGATAAAGTAATTGTCATGTGTAGTATCTGAACTATGACTGATAAAGTCATTGTCATGTGTAGTATCTGAACTATGACTGATAAAGTCATTGTCATGTGTAGTATCTGAGCTATGACTGAGCAAGTCATTGTCATGTGTAGTATCTGAGCTATGACTGATAAAGTAAGTGTCATGTGTAGTATCTGAGCTATGACTGATAAAGTCATTGTCATGTGTAGTATCTGAGCTATGACTGAGCAAGTCATTGTCATGTGTAGTATCTGAGCTATGACTGATAAAGTAAGTGTTATGTGTAGTATCTAAACTATGACTGATAAAGTAATTGTCATGTGTAGTATCTGAGCTATGACTGATAAAGTAATTGTCATGTGTAGTATCTGAGCTATGACTGGGAAAGTCATTGCCATGTGTAGTATCTGAGCTATGACTGATAAAGTCATTGTCATGTGTAGTATCTGAACTATGACTGAGCAAGTCATTGTCATGTGTAGTATCTGAGCTATGGCTGAGCAAGTCATTGTCATGTGTAGTATCTGAGCTATGACTGAGCAAGTCATTGTCATGTGTAGTATCTGAGCTATGACTGAGCAAGTCATTGTCATGTGTAGTATCTGAGCTATGACTGATAAAGTAAGTGTCATGTGTAGTATCTGAACTGTGACTGATAAAGTAATTGTCATGTGTAGTATCTGAGCTATGACTGATTAAGTAATTGTCATGTGTAGTATCTGAGCTATGACTGATAAAGTAAGTGTCATGTGTAGTATCTGAACTATGACTGATAAAGTAATTGTCATGTGTAGTATCTGATCTATGACTGGGAAAGTAATTGTCATGTGTAGTATCTGAGCTATGACTGATAAAGTAATTGTCATGTGTAGTATCTGAACTATGACTGAGCAAGTCATTGTCATGTGTAGTATCTGAACTATGACTGAGCAAGTCATTGTCATGTGTAGTATCTGAGCTATGACTGATAAAGTAATTGTCATGTGTAGTATCTGAGCAATGACTGATAAAGTAATTGTCATGTGTAGTATCTGAACTATGACTGATAAAGTAAGTGTCATGTGTAGTATCTGAACTATGACTGAGCAAGTCATTGTCATGTGTAGTATCTGAGCTATGACTGATAAAGTAATTGTCATGTGTAGTATCTGATCTATGACTGATAACGTAATTGTCATGTGTAGTATCTGAACTATGACTGATAAAGTAATTGTCATGTGTAGTATCTGAGCTATGACTGATAAAGTAAGTGTCATGTGTAGTATCTGAGCTATGACTGAGCAAGTCATTGTCATGTGTAGTATCTGAGCTATGACTGAAAAAGTAAGTGTCATGTGTAGTATCTGAACTATGACTGGGAAAGTAATTGTCATGTGTAGTATCTGAGCTATGATTGATAAAGTAATTGTCATGTGTAGTATCTGAACTATGACTGAGCAAGTCATTGTCATGTGTAGTATCTGAACTATGACTGAGCAAGTCATTGTCATGTGTAGTATCTGAGCTATGACTGATACAGTAATTGTCATGTGTAGTATCTGAACTATGACTGATAAAGTCATTGTCATGTGTAGTATCTGAGCTATGACTGAGCAAGTCATTGTCATGTGTAGTATCTGAGCTATGACTGATAAAGTAAGTGTCATGTGTAGTATCTGAGCTATGACTGATAAAGTCATTGTCATGTGTAGTATCTGAGCTATGACTGATAAAGTAAGTGTTATGTGTAGTATCTAAACTATGACTGATAAAGTAATTGTCATGTGTAGTATCTGAGCTATGACTGATAAAGTAATTGTCATGTGTAGTATCTGAGCTATGACTGATAAAGTAAGTGTCATGTGTAGTATCTGAGCTATGACTGATAAAGTAATTGTCATGTGTAGTATCTGATCTATGACTGATAACGTAATTGTCATGTGTAGTATCTGAGCTATGACTGATAAAGTAAGTGTCATGTGTAGTATCTGAACTATGACTGATAAAGTAATTGTCATGTGTAGTATCTGAGCTATGACTGATAAAGTAAGTGTCATGTGTAGTATCTGAGCTATGACTGATAAAGTAAGTGTCATGTGTAGTATCTGAGCTATGACTGAGCAAGTCATTGTCATGTGTAGTATCTGAGCTATGACTGAAAAAGTAATTGTCATGTGTAGTATCTGAACTATGACTGATAAAGTAATTGTCATGTGTAGTATCTGAGCTATGACTGATAAAGTAAGTGTCATGTGTAGTATCTGAGCTATGACTGATAAAGTAAGTGTCATGTGTAGTATCTGAGCTATGACTGAGCAAGTCATTGTCATGTGTAGTATCTGAGCTATGACTGAAAAAGTAATTGTCATGTGTAGTATCTGAACTATGACTGGGAAAGTAATTGTCATGTGTAGTATCTGAGCTATGACTGATAAAGTAATTGTCATGTGTAGTATCTGAACTATGATTGAGCAAGTCATTGTCATGTGTAGTATCTGAGCTATGACTGATAAAGTAATTGTCATGTGTAGTATCTGAACTATGACAGATAAAGTAAGTGTCATGTGTAGTATCTGAACTATGACTGATAAAGTAATTGTCATGTGTAATATCTGAGCTATGACTGATAAAGTAATTGTCATGTGTAGTATCTGAGCTATGACTGAGACAGTCATTGCCATGTGTAGTATCTGAATTATGACTGAGAAAGGAAGTTGATATCTGTAACCTTGACCGTTGCAGTGTAAATACACCTCCTAATGTAATACAGTATGGATTGATGAACACGCCTGCATCAGCACCATTTTGGGCTATATCGCCGGCGGGCAGTTTACCTAACAACACCTTTCCTGGGCAGGCTCCAGCGGTTAACCAGTACTTGGGTGCACCAACCTCCGTAAGAAACTGCCAACTTTTTCATATAAATGAGATATGGCCTGAGCGGGGCTCGAACCTGTGACCATCAGTGATGATAGGTACAAATTCTATGAAAATGTAAAAAAAAACATTTAGGCACAAATTGCGCAGGGGGCAAAGTCACTATTTCGCCAATGTCGCCCTCTAAGATGAGCCCTATACTATTCAGCATTTACAATAAACTTTATACCTGTCTTTCTATACATGTGAAGCCAAACGGATCAGCACCGTTATATCCAGACAATTTATTTGCATCTGAAATTTAAAATAAAAGGCAACAAATTACAATGGCTGATTAATACATAGTATCATAGACGTCTCCTGTGGTCAGACGCTGGACGACTGGATTACCGGCATATAGTAATACTAGTAGCTCACAATCAATTGTGTGGGAGTGGAGGTGTGGAGGAGAGTGGAGGTAAGGAGGTGTGGAGGAGTGGAGGTGTGTACGTGTGGAGGAGTGTAGGTGTGGATGTGTGGAGGAGAGTAGGTGTGGAGGTGTGGAGAAGAGTAGGTGTGTGTAGGAGAGTAGGTGTGGAGGAGTGTAGGAGAGTAGGTGTGGAGGTGTGTATGTGTGGAGGAGAGTAGGTGTGGAGGAGTGTAGATGTGGAGGAGAGTAGGTGTGGAGGAGTGGAGGTGTGGAGGAGTGTAGGTGTGGAGGAAAGTAGGTGTGGAGGAGAGTAGGTGTGTACATGTGGAGGAGAGTAGGTGTGGAGGAGTGGAGGTGTGGAGGAGAGTAGGTGTGGAGGTGTGGACATGTGGAGGAGAGTAGATGTGTGGAGGAGAGTAGGTGTGTGGAGGAGAGTAGGTGTGGAGGTGTGGATGTGTGGAGGAGAGTAGGTGTGTGGAGGAGAGTATGTGTGGAGGAGAGTAGGTGTGTGGAGGAGAGTAGGTGTGGAGGAGAGTAGGTGTGTGGAGGAGAGTAGGTGTGGAGGTGTGTATGTGTGGAGGAGAGTAGGTGTGTGGAGGAGAGTAGGTGTGGAGGAGTGTAGACGTGGAGGAGAGTAGGTGTGGAGGAGTGGAGATGTGGAGGAAAGTAGGTGTGGAGGTGAGTAGGTGTGTGGAGGAGAGTAGGTGTGGACGAGTGTAGGTGTGGAGGAAAGTAGGTGTGGAGGAGTGGAGGTGTGGAGGAGGAAAGTAGGTGTGGAGGAGGAAAGTAGGTGTGGAGGAGAGTAGGTGGAGGAGTGTAGGTGTGGAGGAAAGTAGGTGTGGAGGAAAGTAGGTATGGAGGAGAGTAGGTGTGGAGGAAAGTAGGTGTGGAGGAAAGTAGGTGTGGAGGAGTGGAGGTGTGGAGGAAAGTAGGTGTGGAGGAGAGTAGGTGTGGAGGAGTGTAGGTGTGGAGGAGAGTAGGTGTGGAGGTGTGTATGTGTGGAGGAGAGTAGGTGTGGAGGAAAGTAGGTGTGGAGGAAAGGAGGTGTGGAGGAGAGTAGGTGTGGAGGAGAGTAGGTGTGGAGGAGTGTAGGTGTGGAGGAGAGTAGGTGTGCATGTGTGGATGAGAGTAGGTGTGGAGGTGTGTATGTGTGGAGGAGAGTAGGTGTGTGGAGGAGAGTAGGTGTGGAGGAGTGTAGATGTGGAGGAGAGTAGGTGTGGAGGAGTGGAGGAAAGTAGGTGTGGAGGAGAGTAGGTGTGGAGGGGAGTAGGTGTGGAGGAGTCGGTGTGGAGGAGAGTAGGTGTGGAGGAGTGGATATGTGTATGAGTGGAGGTGAGGTGGGGTGGAGGTGAGGTGTGGAGGTGAGGATGAGTGGAGGTGATGAGGAGTGATGGTGAGATGTGGAGGTGAGTAGGTGATGAGGTGTGGAGGTGAGGTATGGAGGAGTGGAGGGTGGATGTTTGGAGGAGTGTATGTGTGGAGGTGTGGAAGGGTGGAGGTGTGGATGAGTGGAGGTATGTTGGAGTGATGTGGAGGTGAGAAGGTGAGGTGTGGAGGAGTGTAGGTGATGAGGTGTGGAGGTGAGGTGTGGAGGAGTGGAGGTGATTAAGTGTGGAGGTGATGAGGTGTGGAGTGGAGGAGTGGAGGTGATTAAGTGTGGAGGTGATGAGGTGTGGAGGTGATTAAGTGTGGAGGAGTGGAGGTGATGAGGAGTGAAGGTGAGATGTGGAGGTGAGTAGGTGATGAGGTGTGGAGGAGTGTAGGTGATGAGGTGTGGAGGTGAGGTGTGGTGGAGTGGAGGTGATGAGGTGTGGAGGTGAGGTGTGGAGGAGTGGAGGTGATGAGGTGTGGAGGTGAGGTGTGGAGGTGAGGAGGAGTGGAGGTGATGAGGTGAGGTGTGGAGGTGATGAGGTGAGGTGTGGAGGAGTGGAGGTGATGAGGTGTGGAGGTGAGGTGTGGAGGAGGTGAGGTGTGGAGGAGTGGAGGTGATGAGGTGTGGAGGTGAGGTGTGGTGGAGTGGAGGTGAGGTGTGGTGGAGTGGAGGTGAGGTGTGGAGGTGAGGTGTGGAGGAGTGGAGGTGAGGTGTGGAGGAGTGGAGGTGTGGAGGTGAGGTGTGGAGGAGTGGAGGAGAGTGGAGGTGTGGAGGTGAGGTGTGGAGGTGATGAGGTGTGGAGGTGATGAAGTGTGTATGTGAGAAGTGAGGTGTGGAGGAGTGGAGGTGAGGTGGTGTGGAGGAGAGGTGGTGTGTGTAGTGCAGGTGTGGAGTGGAGGTGAGGTGGTATGGAGGAGAGGTGGTGTGTAGTGGAGGAGTGGAGGAGAGGTGGTGTGTAGTGGAGGTGTGTAGGAGTGGAGGAGAGGAGGTATGTAGGAGTGGAGGAGAGGTGGTGTGTAGTGGAGGTGTGTAGGAGTGGAGGAGAGGTGGTGTGTAGTGGAGGTGTGTAGGAGTGGAGGAGAGGTGGTTTGTAGTGGAGGTGTGTAGGAGTGGAGGAGAGGTGGTGTGTAGTGGAGGTGTGTAGGAGTGGAGGAGAGGTGTGGAGGAGTGGAATTTGTTATTAATTAACATGATTTTGATAAAATCACATTTATATGGCTATGGAAAAACATAAAATATGAGGGATTCCAACTAAAAGGACTGATATACATTTAGTATACATAACGGCTCCAGCGGGGCTCGAACTCCGTGCCTTTCGCACATGAAGCAAACGCGCAACCACTGAGCTATCACGACTTCCACAACCCTTTATCCAATACTAGTTACTATTAGTGTATGAATATCATCTAATCCCTTGTAGTCCATACACTCTTGGCAGATGTCGGGATTACCTCGACCCAAGTTTCAATCCAATACAACGATTAGGTTCAGATATGGCATTACGGTTTTTTCTTTGACAACACAAGTTCAGATATGGCATTACGGTTTTGTCTTTGACAACACAAGTTCAGATATGGCATTACAGTTTTTTCTTTGACAACACAAGATCAGATATGGCATTACGGTTTTTTCTTTGACAACACAAGATCAGATATGGCATTACGGTTTTTTCTTTGACAACACAAGTTCAGATATGGCATTATGGTTTTTCTTTGACAACACAAGATCAGATATGGCATTACGGTTTTTTCTTTGACAACACATGTTCAGATATGGCATTACGGTTTTTTCTTTGACAACACAAGTTCAGATATGGCATTTATGTTTTTTCTATAGTATAACCGGGTCAAATATGGGGTTTATGATTTTTCTTTAACATTGTCGGTAAACTCCCTCACCAAGCCAATGATGAAACACACTCATTGAAGAATGGACTAATTGGTGCCTGTTGGGGTTCAAACGTTACTATATGAAAATATTGTGTTCCCTAGTAGTATACATTACCATTCAATATATGTACACCTAATATGTATGCAGTATATGAACACCTAATATGTGTGTTTGTATATAGTATATGTACACCTAATATTTATGTTTGTATGCAGTATATGTACACCTAATATGTATGTTTGTATGCAGTATATGTACACCTAATATGTGTGTTTGTATATAGTATATGTACACATAATATGTATGTTTGTATGCAGTATATGTACACCTAATATGTATGTTTGTATGCAGTATATGTACACCTAATATGTATGTTTGTATGCAGTATATGTACACCTAATATGTATGTTTGTATGCAGTATATGTATACCTAATATGTATGTTTGTATGCAGTATATGTACACCTAATATGTATGTTTGTATGCAGTATATGTACACCTAATATGTATGTTTGTATGCAGTATATGTATACCTAATATGTATGTTTGTATGTAGTATATGTACACCTAATATGTATGTTTGTATGCAGTATATGTACACCTAATATGTATGTTTGTATGCAGTATATGTACACCTAATATGTATGTTTGTATGCAGTATATGTATACCTAATATGTATGTTTGTATGCAGTATATGTACACCTAATATGTATGTTTGTATGCAGTATATGTACACCTAATATGTATGTTTGTATGCAGTATATGTATACCTAATATGTATGTCTGTATGCAGTATATGTATACCTAATATGTATGTTTGTATGCAGTATATATACACCTAATATGTATGTTTGCATGCAGTATATGTACCCCTAATATGTATGTGTGTATGCAGTATATGTACACCTAATATGTATGTTTGTATGCAGTATATGTACACCTAATATGTATGTCTGTATGTATGCAGTATATGTACACCTAATGTGTATGTTTGTATGCAGTATATGTACACCTAATATGTATGTCTGTATGCAGTATATGTACCCCTAATATGTATGTGTGTATGCAGTATATGTACACCTAATGTGTATGTTTGTATGCAGTATATGTACCCCTAATATGTATGTTTGTATGCAGTATATGTACACCTAATATGTATGTTTGTATGCAGTGTATGTACACCTAATATGTATGTTTGTATGCAGTATATGTACACCTAATATGTATGTTTGTATGCAGTGTATGTACACCTAATATATATGTTTGCATGTAGTATATGTATACCTAATATGTATGTTTGCATGTAGTATATGTATACCTAATATGTATGTTTGTATGCAGTATATGTACACCTAATATGTATGCAGTATATGTACACCTAATATGTATGTTGTATGCAGTATATGTACACCTAATATGTATGTTTGTATGCAGTATATGTACACCTAATATGTATGTTTGTATGCAGTGTATGTACACCTAATATGTATGTTTGCATGTAGTATATGTATACCTAATATGTATGTTTGCATGTAGTATATGTATACCTAATATGTATGTTTGTATGCAGTATATGTACACCTAATAGTATGTGTATGCAGTATATGTACACCTAATATGTATGTTGTATGCAGTATATGTACACCTAATATGTATGTTTGTATGCAGTATATGTACACCTAATATGTATGTTTGTATGCAGTATATGTACACCTAATATATATGTTTGATGCAGTATATGTACACCTAATATGTATGTGCATGAGTATATGTACACCTAATATGTATGTTTGTATGCAGTATATGTACACCTAATATGTATGCAGTATATGTACACCTAATATGTATGTTGTATGCAGTATATGTACACCTAATATGTATGTTTGTATGCAGTATATGTACACCTAATATGTATGTTTGTATGCAGTATATGTACACCTAATATGTATGTTTGCATGAGTATATGTACACCTAATATGTATGTTTGCAAGTATATGTACACCTAATATGTATGTTTGTATGCAGTATATGTACACCTAATATGTATGCAGTATATGTACACCTAATATGTATGTTGTATGCAGTATATGTACACCTAATATGTATGTTTGTATGCAGTATATGTACACCTAATATGTATGTTTGTATGCAGTATATGTACACCTAATATGTATGCAGTATATGTACACCTAATATGTATGCAGTATATGTACACCTAATATGTATGTTGTATGCAGTATATGTACACCTAATATGTATGTTTGTATGCAGTATATGTACACCTAATATGTATGCAGTATATGTACACCTAATATGTATGCAGTATATGTACACCTAATATGTATGTATGTATGCAGTATATGTACACCTAATATGTATGCAGTATATGTACACCTAATATGTATGCAGTATATGTACACCTAATATGTATGTTTGTATGCAGTATATGTACACCTAATATGTATGTTTGTATGCAGTATATGTACACCTAATATGTATGTTTGTATGCAGTATATGTACACCTAATATGTATGTTTGTATGCAGTATATGTACACCTAATATGTATGTTTGTATGCAGTATATGTACACCTAATATGTATGTTGTATGCAGTATATGTACACCTAATATGTATGTTTGTATGCAGTATATGTACACCTAATATGTATGTTTGTATGCAGTATATGTACACCTAATATGTATGCAGTATATGTACACCTAATATGTATGCAGTATATGTATACCTAATATGTATGTTTGCATGTAGTATATGTACACCTAATATGTGTGTTTGTATGCAGTATATGTATACCTAATATGTATGTGTGTATGCAGTATATGTACAACTAATATGTATGTTTGTATGCAGTATATGTACACCTAATATGTATGTTTGTATGCAGTATATGTATACCTAATATGTATGTTTGTATGCAGTATATGTACACCTAATATGTATGTTTGTATGCAGTATATGTATACCTAATATGTATGTTTGTATGCAGTATATGTACACCTAATATGTATGTTTGTATGCAGTATATGTACACCTAATATGTATGTTTGTATGCAGTATATGTACACCTAATATGTATGTTTGTATGCAGTATATGTACACCTAATATGTATGTTGTATGCAGTATATGTACACCTAATATGTATGTTTGTATGCAGTATATGTACACCTAATATGTATGTTTGTATGCAGTATATGTACACCTAATATGTATGTTTGTATGCAGTATATGTACACCTAATATGTATGTTTGTATGCAGTATATGTACACCTAATATGTATGCAGTATATGTACACCTAATATGTATGCAGTATATGTACACCTAATATGTATGTTGTATGCAGTATATGTACACCTAATATGTATGTTGATGCAGTATATGTACACCTAATATGTATGCAGTATATGTACACCTAATATGTATGCAGTATATGTACACCTAATATGTATGCAGTATATACACCTAATATGTATGCAGTATATGTACACCTAATATGTATGTTGTATGCAGTATATGACACCAAAACAAATACACCTAATAATTGTATGCAGTATATGTACACCTAATATGTATGTTTGTATGCAGTATATGTACACCTAATATGTATGTTTGTATGCAGTATATGTACACCTAATATGTATGTTTGTATGCAGTATATGTACACCTAATATGTATATGCAGTATATGTACACCTAATATGTATGTTTGTATGCAGTATATGTACACCTAATATGTATGCAGTATATGTACACCTAATATGTATGTTGTATGCAGTATATGTACACCTAATATGTATGTTTGTATGCAGTATATGTACACCTAATATGTATGTTTGTATGCAGTATATGTACACCTAATATGTATGTTTGCATGCAGTATATGTATACCTAATATGTATGTTTGATGAGTATATGTAACCTAATATGTATGTGTATGCAGTATATGTACACCTAATATGTATGCAGTATATGTACACCTAATATGTATGTTGTATGCAGTATATGTACACCTAATATGTATGTTTGTATGCAGTATATGTATACCTAATATGTATGTTTGTATGCAGTATATGTACACCTAATATGTATGTATGCAGTATATGTACACCTAATATGTTGTTTGTATGCAGTATATGTACACCTAATATGTATGTTTGTATGCAGTATATGTACACCTAATATGTATGTTTGTATGCAGTATATGTACACCTAATATGTATGTTTGTATGCAGTATATGTACACCTAATATGTATGTTTGTATGCAGTATATGTACACCTAATATGTATGTTTGTATGCAGTATATGTACACCTAATATGTATGTTTGTATGCAGTATATGTACACCTAATATGTATGTTTGTATGCAGTATATGTATACCTAATATGTATGTTTGTATGCAGTATATGTACACCTAATATGTATGTTTGTATGCAGTATATGTACACCTAATATGTATGTTTGTATGCAGTATATGTATACCTAATATGTATGTTTGTATGCAGTATATGTACACCTAATATGTATGTTTGTATGCAGTATATGTACACCTAATATGTATGTTTGTATGCAGTATATGTACACCTAATATGTATGTTTGTATGCAGTATATGTATACCTAATATGTATGTTTGTATGCAGTATATGTACACCTAATATGTATGTTTGTATGCAGTATATGTATACCTAATATTTATGTTTGTATGCAGTATATGTACACCTAATATGTATGTTTGTATGCAGTATATGTATACCTAATATGTATGTTTGTATGCAGTATATGTACACCTAATATGTATGTTTGTATGCAGTATATGTACACCTAATATGTATGCAGTATATGTACACCTAATATGTATGCAGTATATGTACACCTAATATGTATGTTTGTATGCAGTATATGTACACCTAATATGTATGTTTGTATGCAGTATATGTACACCTAATATGTATGCAGTATATGTACACCTAATATGTATGTTTGTATGCAGTATATGTATACCTAATATGTATGTTTGTATGCAGTATATGTATACCTAATATGTATGTTTGTATGCAGTATATGTATACCTAATATGTATGTTTGTATGCAGTATATGTACACCTAATATGTATGTTTGTATGCAGTATATGTACACCTAATATGTATGTTTGTATGCAGTATATGTACACCTAATATGTATGCAGTATATGTACACCTAATATGTATGTTTGTATGCAGTATATGTGCACCTAATATGTATGTTTGTATGCAGTATATGTACACCTAATATGTATGTAGTATATGTACACCTAATATGTATGTTTGTATGCAGTATATGTGCACCTAATATGTATGTTTGTATGCAGTATATGTACACCTAATATGTATGTTTGTATGCAGTATATGTACACCTAATATGTATGTTTGTATGCAGTATATGTATACCTAATATGTATGTTTGTATGCAGTATATGTACACCTAATATGTATGTTTGTATGCAGTATATGTACACCTAATATGCATGTTTGTATGCAGTATATGTATACCTAATATGTATGTTTGTATGCTGTATATGTACACCTAATATGTATGTTTGTATGCAGTATATGTACATCTAATATGTATGTTTGTATGCAGTATATGTACACCTAATATGTATGCAGTATATGTACACCTAATATGTATGTTTGTATGCAGTATATGTGCACCTAATATGTATGTTTGTATGCAGTATATGTACACCTAATATGTATGCAGTATATGTACACCTAATATGTATGTTTGTATGCAGTATATGTGCACCTAATATGTATGTTTGTATGCAGTATATGTACACCTAATATGCATGTTTGTATGCAGTATATGTACACCTAATATGCATGTTTGTATGCAGTATATGTACACATCATACGTTTGTTTACAAATAATTGAACTACTGACATTAACAGACACATAAAATAACTGTTTTATTAACTTTAATCACAAGTTGCAAATCATAAATGTAGAAATTCAGAAAACAATGTGGCCGAAAATATTGTTGATGTGTTTTACCTTCTGATGTTTTACAAACAATCACAGCTTCCCCAGTTCCTTCCAAGTAAATCAGCCTGTGAACTCCAACAGGTAATTTTGAACGTAATAGTTTTCCTGACAATGTATCGTATGAATAATCTGGTACATTTTTGACAAGTACATATCCCTGCAAACAATCCATTTTTGACAGAAATGATCTGTAATAAAAAAAACAAGATATATCAGTCATGTGATATTTATACAAATTTATTTTAGCTCGATTGCAAAACAAGTTTTTACAACTTATACTAATCACTCTCGAGACCTCATTCCTGATGGAATCCATCGCCACGAGGGAGAGAGAAGAGGCAACGTGGAATTTAAATGCCTTGCCTAAGGGCACAATCGTAACGGCTCCAGCGGGGCTCGAACTCCGGACCTTTCGCACCTGAAGTGAACGCGCATCCACTGCGCTATCACGACTTCCATTGTGTGATATTTGTCTTGGGTAAAAAAAAAATAGAACTAAACAATTCAAACTGACAAGTGTGTTTGAAAATCTGCCACTAACAATCTGTATAACAAATTCATCTAACAATCTGTATAACACATGCCACTAACAATCTGTATAACACATGCCACTAACAATCTGTATAACACATGCCATTAACAATCTGTATAACACATGACACTAACAATCTGTATAACACATGCCACTAACAATCTGTATAACACATGCCACTAACAATCTGTATAACACATGCCACTAACAATCTGTATAACACATGCCATTAACAATCTGTATAACACATGCCACTAACAATCTGTATAACACATGCCACTAACAATCTGTATAACACATGCCACTAACAATCTGTATAACACATGCCACTAACAATCTGTATAACACATCCCACTAACAATATGTATAACACATGCCACTAACAATATGTATAACACATGCCACTAACAATCTGTATAACACATGCCACTAACAATCTGTATAACACATGCCACTAACAATCTGTATAACACATGCCACTAACAATCTGTATAACAAATTCATCTAACAATCTGTATAACACATGCTATTAACAATCTGTATAACACATGCCACTAACAATCTGTATAACACATGCCACTAACAATCTGTATAACACATGCCACTAACAATCTGTATAACACATGCCACTAACAATCTGTATAACACATGCCACTAACAATCTGTATAACACATGCCACTAACAACATTCTGTATAACACATGCCACTAACAACATTCTGTATAACACATGCCACTAACAACATTCTGTATAACACATGCCACTAACAACATTCTGTATAACACATGCCACTAACAACATTCTGTATAACACATGCCACTAACAATCTGTATAACACATGCCACTAACAACATTCTGTATAACACATGCCACTAACAACATTCTGTATAACACATGCCACTAACAACAATCTGTATAACACATGCCACTAACAACAATCTGTATAACACATGCCACTAACAACATTCTGTATAACACATGCCACTAACAACAATCTGTATAACACATGCCACTAACAATCTGCATAACACATGCCACTAACAACATTCTGTATAACACATGCCACTAACAACAATCTGTATAACACATGCCACTAACAATCTGTATAACACATGCCACTAACAACATTCTGTATAACACATGCCATTAACAATCTGTATAACACATGCCACTAACAATCTGTATAACACATGCCATTAACAATCTGTATAACACATGTCACTAACAATCTGTATAACACATGCCACTAACAATCTGTATAACACATGCCACTAACAATATGTATAACACATGTCACTAACAATCTGTATAACACATGCCACTAACAATCTGTATAACACATGCCACTAACAATCTGTATAACACATGCCACTAACAATCTGTACAACACATGCCACTAACAATATGTATAACACATGCCACTAACAACATTCTGTATAACACATGCCACTAACAATCTGTATAACACATGCCACTAACAATCTGTATAACACATGCCACTAACAACATTCTGTATAACACAGGCCATTAACAATCTGTATAACACATGCCATTAACAATCTGTATAACACATGCCATTAACAATCTGTATAACACATGCCACTAACAATATGTATAACACATGCCACTAACAACATTCTGTATAACACAGGCCATTAACAATCTGTATAACACATGCCATTAACAATCTGTATAACACATGCCATTAACAATCTGTATAACACATGACACTAACAATATGTATAACACATGCCACTAACATTCTGTATAACACATGCCACTAACAATCTGTATAACACATGCCCCTAACAACATTCAGTATAACACATGCCACTAACAATATGTATAACACATGCCACTAACATTCTGTATAACACATGCCACTAACAATCTGTATAACACATGCCCCTAACAACATTCAGTATAACACATGCCACTATCAATCTGTATAACACATGACACTAACAATCTGTATAACACATGCCCCTAACAACATTCTGTATAACACATGCCACTAACAATCTGTATAACACATGCCACTATCAATCTGTATAACACATGCCACTAACAATCTGTATAACACATGCCACTAACAATATTCTGTATAACACATGCCACTAACAATATTCTGTATAACACATGCCACTAACAATCTGTATAACACATGCCACTAACAATCTGTATAACACATGCCACTATTGGACTGTATGAGGCACGTAGCGTGAAGACAGTACCACTATTTTACATATTGGATCCGTTTGAGCTTTATATCTTACTTAAAACACACACTTATATAACAAGATCCTACTAATTAAAATTGTTAATTTTGTACACGTAGGATTTAATGATTGTTATGCTGCATCTTGGGTAAATGAGGTAACTGGTCTACAATAGTTAACTACAATGGTGGAATAACCCAAGAAGTCTCCACAATATATGCGTGTTAACATTATGTCCAATATGCATGCCCAGTAGAAATGGGAGGTCACAAGGTCATCTTGTAATAATATGTCTAGTCCAGTACAAATGGGAGGTCACAAGGTCATCTTGCAATATATGTCTAGTCCAGTACAAATGGGAGGCCACAAGGTCATCTTGTAATATATGTCTAGTCCAGTACAAATGGGAGACCACAAGGTCATCTTGTAATATATGTCTAGTCCAGTACAAATGGGAGGCCACAAGGTCATTTTGCAATATATTTTATGTCCAGTACAAATGGTAGGCCACAAGGTCATCTTGCAATATATTTTATGTCCAGTACAAATGGTAGGCCACAAGGTCATCTTGCAATATATTTTATGTCCAGTACACATGGGAGGTCACAAGGTCATCTTGTAATAATATGTCTAGTCCAGTACAAATGGGAGGTCACAAGGTCATCTTGTAATATATGTCTAATCCAGTACAAATGGGAGGTCACAAGGTCATCTTGTAATAATATGTATAGTCCAGTACAAATGGGAGGTCACAAGGTCATCTTGTAACATGTCTAGTTCAGTACAAATGGGAGGTCACAAGGTCATCTTGTAATATATGTTTAGTCCAGTACAAATGGGAGGCCACAATGTCATCTTGTAATGATATGTCTAGTCCAGTACAAATGGGAGGTCACAAGGTCATCTTGTAATAATATGTCTAGTCCAGTACAAATGGGAGGTCACAAGATCATCTTGTAACATATGTCTAGTCCAGTACAAATGGGAGGTCACAAGGTCATCTTGTAATATATGTCTAGTCCAGTACAAATGGGAGGTCACAAGGTCATCTTGTAATATATGTCTAGTCCAGTACAAATGGGAGGCCACAAGGTCATCTTGCAATATATTTTATGTCCAGTACAAATGGTAGGCCACAAGGTCATCTTGCAATATATTTTATGTCCAGTACAAATGGTAGGCCACAAGGTCATCTTGCAATATATGTTATGTCCAGTACAAATGGTAGGCCACAAGGTCATCTTGCAATATATGTTATGTCCAGTACAAATGGGAGGCCACAAGGTCATCTTGCAATATATGTTATGCCCAGTACAAATGGGAGGTCACAAGGTCATCTTGTAATATATGTCTAGTCCAGTACAAATGGGAGGCCACAAGGTCATCTTGCAATATATGTTATGTCCAGTACAAATGGGAGGCCACAAGGTCATCTGGCAATATATTTTATGTCCAGTACAAATGGGAGGTCACAAGGTCATCTTGCAATATATGTTATGTCCAGTACAAATGGGAGGCCACAAGGTCATCTTGTAATATATGTCTAGTCCAGTACAAATGGGAGGCCACAAGGTCATCTTGCAATATATGTTATGTCCAGTACAAATGGGAGGCCACAAGGTCATCTGGCAATATATTTTATGTCCAGTACAAATGGGAGGTCACAAGGTCATCTTGCAATATATGTTATGTCCAGTACAAATGGGAGGCCACAAGGTCATCTTGTAATATATGTCTAGTCCAGTACAAATGGGAGGCCACAAGGTCATCTTGCAATATATGTTATGTCCAGTACAAATGGGAGGCCACAAGGTCATCTGGCAATATATTTTATGTCCAGTACAAATGGGAGGTCACAAGGTCATCTTGCAATATATGTTATGTCCAGTACAAATGGGAGGGCACAAGGTCATCTTGCAATATATGTTATGTCCAGTACAAATGGGAGGTCACAAGGTCATCTTGCAATATATGTTATGTCCAGTACAAATGGGAGGCCACAACATCATCTTGCAATATATTTTATGTCCAGTACAAATGGGAGGTCACAAGGTCATCTTGTAATATATGTCTAGTCCAGTACAAATGGTAGGCCACAGGGTCATCTTGCAATATATGTTACGTCCAGTACAAATGGTAGGCCACAGGGTCATCTTGCAATATATGTTACGTCCAGTACAAATGGTAGGCCACAAGGTCATCTTGCAATATGTCTAGTCCAGAAAAACATCAAAGAAGTGCATAACAAATACATAGAACAACAGACCTACTGCAAGCCAACTGGATAGCTTCCGCACATGAAATAATTCGACTAGACATCGTACTGATGTTTCCTGCCAAGCATGATGAAAAAGCATGAAAGTGCTTTGGAGATGAAGCACAATCGGTTTTTTTAGAAATCTGTTCACATGTCATTCAAATCCACAAAAAAACATCCAACAGATACAGGATTACAATATGCACAACTAGACGTCACTTCCTACCAAGTTCGTGAAAACTTACAAGCGGTTTTGGATATGAAGCTCGGATAAGCTTTGTGTTATGAAAATGTCCAAGTGGCTGTAAATCATCATACCGGAATTAGGTTACACACTACACAACTAGACGTCATACTGATGCTTCCTGCCAAGTTTGGTGAAATGGTTTTGTATATGAAGAGCGGATGAAGCTATGTGTGAGCGGATGAAGCTATGTGTATATGAAGAGCGGATGAGGCTATGTGTATATGAAGAGCGGATGAAGCTATGTGTATATGAAGAGTGGATGAAGCTATGTGTATATGAAGAGCGGATGAAGCTATGTGTATATGAAGAGCGGATAAAGCTATGTGTATATGAAGAGCAGATGAAGCTATGTGTATATGAAGAGCGGATGAAGCTATGTGTATATGAAGAGCGGATGAAGCTATGTGTATATGAAGAGTGGATGAAGCTATGTGTATATGAAGAGCAGATGAAGCTATGTGTATATGAAGAGCGGATGAAGCTATGTGTATATGAAGAGTGGATGAAGCTATGTGTATATGAAGATCGGATGAAGCTATGTGTATATGAAGAGCGGATGAGGCTATGTGTATATGAAGAGCGGATGAAGCTATGTGTGAGCGGATGAAGCTATGTGTATATGAAGAGCGGATGAAGCTATGTGTGAGCGGATGAAGCTATGTGTATATGAAGAGCGGATGAAGCTATGTGTATATGAAGAGCGGATAAAGCTATGTGTATATGAAGAGCGGATAAAGCTATGTGTATATGAAGAGCGGATAAAGCTATGTGTATATGAAGAGCGGATAAAGCTATGTGTATATGACGAGTGGATGAAGCTTGTGTATATGAAGAGCGGATAAAGCTATGTGTATATGAAGAGTGGATGAAGCTGTGTATATGAAGTACTGATGAAGCTATGTGTATATGAAGTGTATATGAAGTGTATATGAAGAGTGGATGAAGCTATGTGTATATAAAGTGCCGATGAAGCTATGTGTATTTGTGTCATAAAAATGTTCAAATAGCTGTAAATCTGCCAGAAAATATCCAACCGGAACAGGTTCAATATACACAACTAAGCATTAAAACAATGTTTCCTGCCATGTTTGGTGAAATGGTTTCCAACCAGAACAGGGTCAATATACACAACTAAGCATTAAAACAATGTTTCCTGCCATGTTTGGTGAAATGGTTTCCAACCAGAACAGGGTCAATATACACAACTAAGCATTAAAACAACATTTCCTGCCATGTTTGGTGAAATGGTTTCCAACCGGAACAGGTTCAATATACACAACTAAGCATTAAAACAATGTTTCCTGCCATGTTTGGTGAAATGGTTTCCAACCAGAACAGGTTCAATATACACAACTAAGCATTAAAACAATGTTTCCTGCCATGTTTGGTGAAATGGTTTCCAACCGGAACAGGGTCAATATACACAACTAAGCATTAAAACAATGTTTCCTGCCATGTTTGGTGAAATGGTTTCCAACCGGAACAGGTTCAATATACACAACTAAGCATTAAAACAATGTTTCCTGCCATGTTTGGTGAAATGGTTTCCAACCAGAACAGGTTCAATATACACAACTAAGCATTAAAACAATGTTTCCTGGCATGTTTGGTGAAATGGTTTCCAACCGGAACAGGTTCAATATACACAACTAAGCATTAAAACAATGTTTCCTGCCATGTTTGGTGAAATGGTTTCCAACCGGAACAGGTTCAATATACAAAACTAAGCATTAAAACAATGTTTCCTGCCATGTTTGGTGAAATGGTTTCCAACCAGAACAGGTTCAATATACACAACTAAGCATTAAAACAATGTTTCCTGGCATGTTTGGTGAAATGGTTTCCAACCGGAACAGGTTCAATATACATAACTAAGCATTAAAACAATGTTTCCTGCCATGTTTGGTGAAATGGTTTCCAACCGGAACAGGTTCAATATACACAACTAAGCATTAAAACAATGTTTCCTGCCATGTTTGGTGAAATGGTTTCCAACCGGAACAGGTTCAATATACAAAACTAAGCATTAAAACAATGTTTTCTGCCATGTTTGGTAAAAATCCAACAAAGGGGTTATGGACAACAAGTACGAACAAGGTAAAATGGACAAACGGCAAAACAATGTATTCCCCCATTCGCTGATTCTCACCAATGCAACTCGCGTTTGATCCTCGGACCGGGAAGTATGTGAGATGGTACGGTGGTCGCCAGATCGGACAGGTGGGTTTTCAGGTTTTCTCCCACACGAATGACCACATTTACGCTTTCATCCGCGCCAACGAGAGTGATTAATATAAGTTGTTAGAACTTGCTTCGCAATTGTTGTAAAATAAATAAAGTTTAAACTTAGGGGAGCCATAACTATTAGTGCATCTGTAAATGAAAATGTAAAAGAAACACTAAATGAAGATAAAACTATAATGAAAACAATGCTGATACTAAGTTTTATAATGAAAACAATGCTAATACTAAGTTTTATAATGAAAACAATGCTGATACTAAGTTTTATAATGAAAACAATGCTGATATTAAGTTTTATAATGAAAACAATGCTAATACTAAGCTATATAATGAAAACAATGCTAATACTAAGTTTTATAATGAAAACAATGCTAATACTAAGTTTATAATGAAAACAATGCTGATACTAAGTTTTATAATGAAAACAATGCTGATACTAAGTTTTTTAATGAAAACAATGCTGATACTAAGTTTTATAATGAAAACAATGATAATTCTAAGTTTTATAATGAAAACAATGCTAATACTAAGTTTTATAATGAAAACAATGCTAATACTAAGTTCTATAATGAAAACAATGCTAATACTAAGTTTGTGGGCAAAAGTTACAAAATAATTATTTGAATATTTATGCATATTTAAGACACAAAAACAAAATAAACAGCCATATAGGACATAATATGAAAGAAGCCATAAAATCTTCAATCTATACTAACCCGCGAGGTATCATTAACCAAAGCACAGTTCACTAACCAAAACACAGTTCACTAACCAAAACACATTTCACTAACCAAAGCACAGTTCACTAACCAAAGCACAGTTCACTAACCAAAGCACAGTTCACTAATCAAAGCAGTTTACTAACCAAAGCACAGTTCACTAACCAAAGCACAGTTCACTAACCAAAGCACAGTTCACTAATCAAAGCAGTTTACTAACCAAAGCACAGTTCACTAACCAAAGCACAGTTCACTAACCAAAACACAGTTCACTAACCAAAACACAGTTCACTAACCAAAGCACAGTTCACTAACCAAAGCACAGCTCACTAACCAAAACACAGTTCACTAACCAAAACACATTTCACTTACCAAAGCACAGTTCACTAACCAAAGCACAGTTCACTAACCAAAGTACAGTTCACTAACCAAAGCACAGTTCACTAACCAAAGCACAGTTCACTAACCAAAGTACAGTTCACTAACCAAAGCACAGTTCACTAACCAAAGTACAGTTCACTAACCAAAGCACAGTTCACTAACCAAAGCACAGTTCACTAACCAAAGCACAGTTCACTAACCAAAACACAGTTCAACCAAAACACAGTTCACTAACCAAAACACAGTTCACTAACCAAAACACAACATTATTCTGTAAAATCACAGATAAATCTACCTAATCAGTTTCTCAATATATTCTGGAAGAAACAGGAAAATACTTACTTTCTGTCCGGTGGTAAATGTACTTCTTTAGCTTGCTCTGAAATTATAGAGTGTCCCCGTTAAACAGCTAGGCGGCAAACTGTCTTACCTAGTGTTTATAAACATTGTCTGTATAAGTACAATGTACCTGTGTTACTATAGTATATGTACAATGTACCTGTGTTACTATAGTATATGTACAATGTATCTGTGTTACTATAGTATATGTACAATGTATCTGTGTTACTATAGTATATGTACAATGTACCTGTGTTACTATAGTATATGTACAATGTATCTGTGTTACTATAGTATATGTACAATGTACCTGTGTTACTATAGTATATGTACAATGTACCTGTGTTACTATAGTATATGTACAATGTACCTGTGTTACTATAGTATATGTACAATGTATCTGTGTTACTATAGTATATGTACAATGTATCTGTGTTACTATAGTATATGTACAATGTACCTGTGTTACTATAGTATATGTACAATGTACCTGTGTTACTATAGTATATGTACAATGTACCTGTGTTACTATAGTATATGTACAATGTATCTGTGTTACTATAGTATATGTACAATGTACCTGTGTTACTATAGTATATGTACAATGTATTACCTGTGTTACTATAGTATATGTACAATGTATCTGTGTTACTATAGTATATGTACAATGTATCTGTGTTACTATAGTATATGTACAATGTATCTGTGTTACTATAGTATATGTACAATGTATCTGTGTTACTATAGTATATGTACAATGTATCTGTGTTACTATAGTATATGTACAATGTATCTGTGTTACTATAGTATATGTACAATGTACCTGTGTTACTATAGTATATGTACAATGTAT
Source organism: Archivesica marissinica (assembly GCA_014843695.1). Taxonomy (NCBI): domain Eukaryota; kingdom Metazoa; phylum Mollusca; class Bivalvia; order Venerida; family Vesicomyidae; genus Archivesica; species Archivesica marissinica. The sequence continues at coordinate 1,145,548 of CM026393.1, forward strand.
CTGTGTTACTATAGTATATGTACAATGTATCTGTGTTACTATAGTATATGTACAATGTATCTGTGTTACTATAGTATAAGTACAATGTACCTGTGTTACTATAGTATATGTACAATGTATCTACCTGTGTTACTATAGTATATGTACAATGTACCTGTGTTACTATAGTATAAGTGTCACCTACTGAATGTTGCATAACGTTAAGTAAACACTAACACCGATGATGTTAAACATGTACCTGGAGATGCAGTTGCTGTACTACCTGGAGATGCCGTCACTGGGTTTGCTGTACTACCTGGAGATGCCGTCACTGGGTTTGCTGTACTACCTGGAGATGCCATCACTGGGTTTGCTGTACTACCTGGAGATACAGTCACTGGGTTTGCTGTACTACCTGGAGATACAGTCGCTGGGTTTGCTGTACTACCTGGATATACAGTCGCTGGAGTTGCTGCTCTATCTATTGATTGTGGTTCAGGTGCATCGACAGCAGCACAAGCACCAGCTACATTTGCATCCATTAGATCATTTGAGTCCTTATGAAATATAGAAAACATAGCAATGAATGAATTTCAATCAGTCCCACTAACGTATGGAATCTAGATTGTTTGTTTTATTAGTAAACATATTTAAAATGTTACAATAACCGAAAAAAATATTTAGTAGAGAGGTGGGTAATATTAATATGTATCTCATATCGAATTTTAAAAAATGCAATTTTGTTATTTTTTCGAGATGCCGATTTCCAGAAATTCACAAAATAGTTATTTCAACGGCACATCATTTGGCATTACCACCAATAATATAATAGCTAATAATGATTCAAATGTGTTCATGTACATGTAATTTTGTGACATAAATAACCATTTTGTGAATTTCTTCATGCATTACCGTATTTAGCTGTGTATAGTGCGCACATTTCTTACTGAAATCCTCATCCATTTTATCTACTGCGCATTATACACCAGTACAGACATCAGGACATTTTTTTCCGGACCAAAATTTCGTGAAAAAACTGAAATTCGACCCGAACGGCCCACAGTCATTCTATAAGTTGTTACATTCGACAATCGTTATAAACTAGCTATTAAAACCAGTTGCCGATAGTCTATATAAATAAATCAAATGAATAAGACCACAGAATTAGCATATATTTCGTTTATTTTGGCAAACTTTGATGAATTTAATTGAAAAGGTAAATGCATAAAAAAATGGCGATTTGATAACATCACGTGGTTTTATCGTATGTAATATTTCCCGTACTTTTCGCGTACTTCGCCGTACAATGTACAATGCATTGCATTAAAAAAAACTTTTTTGGCTGCAGTATTTCAATTGATTGTAGCGATAATTAATTTCGACAAACCTTTCACAATGGGTCCCAGTTAATTAGGTAGGCTTCACGTGTTGAGAAGTTTGAGCATCTGCTGACATGTTTGAGAACGTGTTGAGATGTTTGAGAACGTGTTGAGATGTTTGAGAACGTGTCGAGAAATTTGAGCAGGTGTGCCCGAGTGCGATGAGGTATATCTCGAGTGATTAATATAAGTTGTAAAAATCACGGAGCACAATTTTTAGCGATTTTTGAGAAATGTTAAATTTTGACTTGGAAAATTGCGTTTTTCACGTGCGCAGTATACATAGGAACTCAGTTTTTCCGCCGATTTTCGTGCCAGATCGTGGGTGCGCACTATACACGGTAGCGCACTATACACAGCTAAATACGGTAGAAAAATAATATTTTGCACATATGGTCATGACAAAATCAGTCTTAAGTCAGAAAAAATAAATAATGAGTTAACTATACCTGCTGTTATATAATCCTGTTAATTGGATCATAGTACACAGTAGCAGTGTTTCATTGATCAATTAAAATGTTACTTTACAATTCCCCTTATCAGTTTTGTTGTTTTAGGAAAGGATTAGGAGGTAATTTATGGCTTTTTGTGGGAAGTAAAGTAACGGTGTATATTGTGCAGCTCTAAATTAGAAAAGGGGTGAAAAGCTGGTAAACAGTGAAAAGTAAACAATTATTTTGTAATATTATGAAACATAAAAGCTGAATTAAGTCCTAGTTATTAAAGAATGAATGAACTTTTGGATTCAGGTGAAGTATTATTTTAGAATTGATATTAAATACATGTACGTCCGAAATACTGGGCTACACGGAACACAGGTACAGATAACGGTGTGTTAAAATTTCACACAACAAATCAGCAGATAAAGGTTCTACACTTGTCTAGGTTTACCATTTACCTATATATGACTGATTTGCATCGAAATAAATCTAAATATTAAGCTATATAATGAATAATCGTCATGAAATCACACCGAAAATCGTTTTGTTTCTATCCAATCGTCTGTGAACAGAGGAACAGGTGCGCACTTGCAGATCACGTGGTGTTTATCGGCCAATAGATGAGTGGGAATCACGATTACGTCGAAACCGAAGAGATTTTTGAAAAAATTCGATTGATTTAAAGCCGTTGATTAGTTGGAAGCATATTAGATCTTACTTCAAAAATAGCATCAGCTGAAAATACGTCATCTCTAGTTTATTTCGGTACCAAATACATGGGGCCAAACCGTGGGACAGTATCATTGAAGGCCATCGGAAAACACCGCCTACCCGGCTTAGATCTTTTGTTTCACTGCGATTAATAACAATGGCAATTAACACCAAGCTTATTAAAATGTGTTTTTAATGCCTTAAATTACACAAATACGTGCTTCTATCACATTTATTATAAAGATAAATGATTATAAAATGTCATTATACAATAATCTGAAAATTGCTAAAATACCATTTTGTTGACTTATAATGTAATTATCTCTGCCTTACGATAATCCCGACTTACGACTGATTTTGATATGGCTGGTCACATATAAACAAACTAGTTTTAACCTCATCACACTATTTCTTGTAAATAAAAGGATATTAGGCACCGATTGCAAAATGCCCATTGCCTTTCATGTGAAATAAACACCTAGTGATCTGAGTTTTATATGAGATTTATGTTAATTCATAGGTTAACAAGCACTCCTAAGCATCAAGTAAAAATAAACAGTAGTCCGAATAGCTTAATCAAAACTCAATCAATTAACAGATGTATGTGGGGTTAGAAATTCTTTTACCAGTATCCTAGATGAACGTGACCATTCTTTCAGCATTCGTTTCGCCATATCGATATCTTTGTCACATCCGGTAATATTTACATGCATGAGAATGCTAGCTTTCCTCTCATTCCATACTGTCAAATAATGAAATTATTTTAGTCATATGTGATGAATATTGAAAAGTATGCACATGTATTATCAGTTGTTTACAGGTACCGTATTGTTCCTATTTATAGTGCCCGGGCGAGATGCAAAACACAAAAGGGGCGCACTAATTAGAGTAATAGAGTTAATTTCTGTAGTATACGTGTGAAAAATCTCCGTGTCAATATCAGTAATTGCCAACTAATTGGAAGAAACTGCTCAGTGACCTTGCCTTGTCATAATGCGGCGCCTACTACGTCATCGTCTGTTACCTAAATCGATCGATATGTTCTGTACATGCGGTACATGTATTAGGTAGGAATGGCAAATGTGGCGAGTAGCTAAAAGTCTCGTGTTTCTGTTGATTGTTCCGCATTATAAACTGTTATGCAGTGTCTATGTAAATAACTATCCTTGTACTTTCGTCGGTTTGAATAGCGCGAGGCATTTTTAGATATTGTGTGAATTCTTCTGTGTAAATAAATACTTTTTATAGCGATACACGTTCAACAAGTGATGCGCATATTATTCTTGCATACTTAGTGCCACAGTGATTCATGAGCTCGGAGTTTAAGGCTTTTAAGGCGCCATTTCATGTTGCATTTTTTCCTTGGGTCGCCTATATTAGAGGTGGCGTCTTAAATAGGAACAATACGGTATGTAATATTACATAAAACACTTGAATGAAATGAGAATATATATACACGAAAAAGCAAGCTATAGAAGTTCATATAAAACTGTAGAACACTAATAGGATCATTTTAAATATATAGTGTTTGTTTATTATAGTGTCACCCCTATTTAAAGGGCCAGCAATTTCTGACTTAAGAGACACCTTTTTTATGAAAATCAGTACTTCCCGAATCCTATGCCTGTAGGCCAGGCGCCAGGCTGGTAGGCAATCGGTAACCATTATTTAACTAGCTGGCGGCTCACCAACCTGCCATATCAGAACGGACCCCTAACGAGATTCGAACCTTCGTCCTCCCGCTCCGTAGGCGTCCGCCTTAACCACTAGGCCACGGAGATGGTATATATTGCTGCTTTTTGTGTTATTTTAATGAAACAATATAACATTTTACATAAAACAGCTGTGTTTATCCGTTTAAGTGCAAGAAATAATTCAAACCACTACCTTCCTCCCCAGATTCTTGATCATTTTCAAAGGCTTGGAAGATCTTTGCAGGGTTGGGCATACCTTCAACAACAAGCGTAACATGGCGCAGATATTTAAGACGTGCACCACAATCATTCACAGCTGCTATCAGTTCCTTTGCCAGTTGGTCTTGGTGGACAACAAATGGACCTAAATATGTTATATAAAATAAAAAAATTATTTTTCAAACTCCAGAAGGTCAATATGACCCATGAGGTACAACAATATGCATACAAACTATTAACAAATAGTGGTGACAATTATGTGGAGAAGGCAAAGTATGCAATACAACATGATTATATAATGATCGTATTACAATATCCCTGTACATAAACTCACTCAATTTCTAATTATTTCATCAATGTAAGATAAATACAAAGTCTCATTACATATTATTTAATGTCCGTATTTGAAAAGCTTTATAAATAAATATATACACGTATTTAAGTGATATAAATTATGACTGTTGTGTTGCTGGACTGGTAATCCAGGGATCGCAGGTTCGATCCCCCGTCTGAGCCTAATAAAATTAACAGTCTTTCAGATGGGACATGAAACCGAGGTCTCGTGTGGGTGCATTACACCGTGCATGTAAAAGAACCAGAGGAGACTCTGGAATGGGTCTCTCTCTGTATCATTGCACTATCCTCCAAAAATCTAAAATGACTTCAGGAGACGTCGCTCATATGGGCAACCGGTAGCGACGATAAATAAATGTAACCGGTAGCGACGGTAAATAAACGTAACCGGTAGCGACGATAAATAAACGTAACCAATAGCGACGATAAATAAACGTAACCGGTAGCGACGTTAAATAAACGTAACCGGTAGCGACGATAAATAAACGTAACGGGTAGTGACGTTAAATAAACGTAACCAATAGCGACGATAAATAAACGTAACCGGTAGCGACGTTAAATAAACGTAGCCGGTAGTGACGATAAATAAACGTAACCGGTAGCGACGATAAATAAACGTAACTGGTAGCGATGATAAAGAAACGTAACCGGTAGCGACGATAAATAATATTCATATATTTCATAATATGTGCATGCAAAACTTTAGAAACTTCTCTCCGCTAGAACTTATTCCAGGATATTTCTGTAGTATCATCATGGGGAACTAGAGAACACTTACATGTATGTAGTATCATCATGTATCCTGGTGGGGAACTAGAGAACACTTACATGTATGTAGTATCATCATGTATACTGGTGGGGAACTAGAGAACACTTACATGTATGTATCATCATGTATCCTGGTGGGGAACTAGAGAACACTTACATGTATGTATCATCATGTATCCTGGTGGGGAACTAGAGAACACTTACATGTATGTATCATCATGTATCCTGGTGGGGAACTAGAGAACACTTACATGTATGTAGTATCATCATGTATCCTGGTGGGGAACTAGAGAACACTTACATGTATGTAGTATCATCATGTATCCTGGTGGGGAACTAGAGAACACTTACATGTATGTATCATCATGTATCCTGGTGGGGAACTAGAGAACACTTACATGTATGTAGTATCATCATGTATCCTGGTGGGGAACTAGAGAACACTTACATGTATGTAGTATCATCATGTATCCTGGTGGGGAACTAGAGAACACTTACATGTATGTAGTATCATCATGTATCCTGGTGGGGAACTAGAGAACACTTACATGTATGTATCATCATGTATCCTGGTGGGGAACTAGAGAACACTTACATGTATGTAGTATCATCATGTATCCTGGTGGGGAACTAGAGAACACTTACATGTATGTAGTATCATCATGTATCCTGGTGGGGAACTAGAGAACACTTACATGTATGTATCATCATGTATCCTGGTGGGGAACTAGAGAACACTTACATGTATGTAGTATCATCATGTATCCTGGTGGGGAACTAGAGAACACTTACATGTATGTAGTATCATCATGTATCCTGGTGGGGAACTAGAGAACACTTACATGTATGTAGTATCATCATGTATCCTGGTGGGGAACTAGAGAACACTTACATGTATGTAGTATCATCATGTATCCTGATGGGGAACTAGAGAACACTTACATGTATGTATCATCATGTATCCTGGTGGGGAACTAGAGAACACTTACATGTATGTAGTATCATCATGTATCCTGGTGGGGAACTAGAGAACACTTACATGTATGTATCATCATGTATCCTGGTGGGGAACTAGAGAACACTTACATGTATGTAGTATCATCATGTATCCTGGTGGGGAACTAGAGAACACTTACATGTATGTAGTATCATCATGTATCCTGGTGGGGAACTAGAGAACACTTACATGTATGTAGTATCATCATGTATCCTGGTGGGGAACTAGAGAACACTTACATGTATGTATCATCATGTATCCTGGTGGGGAACTAGAGAACACTTACATGTATGTAGTATCATCATGTATCCTGGTGGGGAACTAGAGAACACTTACATGTATGTATCATCATGTATCCTGGTGGGGAACTAGAGAACACTTACATGTATGTATCATCATGTATCCTGGTGGGGAACTAGAGAACACTTACATGTATGTATCATCATGTATCCTGGTGGGGAACTAGAGAACACTTACATGTATGTATCATCATGTATCCTGGTGGGGAACTAGAGAACACTTACATGTATGTATCATCATGTATCCTGGTGGGGAACTAGAGAACACTTACATGTATGTATCATCATGTATCCTGGTGGGGAACTAGAGAACACTTACATGTATGTATCATCATGTATCCTGGTGGGGAACTAGAGAACACTTACATGTATGTATCATCATGTATCCTGGTGGGGAACTAGAGAACACTTACATGTATGTAGTATCATCATGTATCCTGGTGGGGAACTAGAGAACACTTACATGTATGTAGTATCATCATGTATCCTGGTGGGGAACTAGAGAACACTTACATGTATGTAGTATCATCATGTATCCTGGTGGGGAACTAGAGAACACTTACATGTATGTAGTATCATCATGTATCCTGGTGGGGAACTAGAGAACACTTACATGTATGTAGTATCATGTATCCTGGTGGGGAACTAGAGAACACTTACATGTATGTATCATCATGTATACTGGTGGGGAACTAGAGAACACTTACATGTATGTAGTATCATCATGTATCCTGGTGGGGAACTAGAGAACACTTACATGTATGTAGTATCATCATGTATCCTGGTGGGGAACTAGAGAACACTTACATGTATGTAGTATCATCATGTATCCTGGTGGGGAACTAGAGAACACTTACATGTATGTATCATCATGTATCCTGGTGGGGAACTAGAGAACACTTACATGTATGTATCATCATGTATACTGGTGGGGAACTAGAGAACACTTACATGTATGTAGTATCATCATGTATCTGGTGGGGAACTAGAGAACACTTACATGTATGTATCATGTATCCTGGTGGGGAACTAGAGAACACACATGTATGTATCATCATGTATCCTGGTGGGGAACTAGAGAACACTTACATGTATGTAGTATCATCATGTATCCTGGTGGGGAACTAGAGAACACTTACATGTATGTATCATCATGTATCTGTGGGGAACTAGAGAACACTTACATGTATGTATCATCATGTATCCTGGTGGGGAACTAGAGAACACTTACATGTATGTAGTATCATCATGTATCCTGGTGGGGAACTAGAGAACACTTACATGTATGTATCATCATGTATCCTGGTGGGGAACTAGAGAACACTTACATGTATGTATCATCATGTATCCTGGTGGGGAACTAGAGAACACTTACATGTAGTATCATCATGTATCCTGGTGGGGAACTAGAGAACACTTACATGTATGTAGTATCATCATGTATCCTGGTGGGGAACTAGAGAACACTTACATGTATGTAGTATCATCATGTATCCTGGTGGGGAACTAGAGAACACTTACATGTATGTAGTATCATCATGTATCCTGGTGGGGAACTAGAGAACACTTACATGTATGTAGTATCATCATGTATCCTGGTGGGGAACTAGAGAACACTTACATGTATGTAGTATCATCATGTATCCTGGTGGGGAACTAGAGAACACTTACATGTATGTATCATCATGTATCCTGGTGGGGAACTAGAGAACACTTACATGTATGTAGTATCATCATGTATCCTGGTGGGGAACTAGAGAACACTTACATGTATGTAGTATCATCATGTATCCTGGTGGGGAACTAGAGAACACTTACATGTATGTGTATCATCATGTATCCTGGTGGGGAACTAGAGAACACTTACATGTAGTATCATCATGTATCCTGGTGGGGAACTAGAGAACACTTACATGTGTGTATCATCATGTATCCTGGTGGGGAACTAGAGAACACTTACATGTATGTAGTATCATCATGTATCCTGGTGGGGAACTAGAGAACACTTACATGTATGTAGTATCATCATGTATCCTGGTGGGGAACTAGAGAACACTTACATGTATGTATCATCATGTATCCTGGTGGGGAACTAGAGAACACTTACATGTATGTATCATCATGTATCCTGGTGGGGAACTAGAGAACACTTACATGTATGTATCATCATGTATCCTGGTGGGGAACTAGAGAACACTTACATGTATGTAGTATCATCATGTATCCTGGTGGGGAACTAGAGAACACTTACATGTATGTATCATCATGTATCCTGGTGGGGAACTAGAGAACACTTACATGTATGTAGTATCATCATGTATCCTGGTGGGGAACTAGAGAACACTTACATGTATGTAGTATCATGTATCCTGGTGGGGAACTAGAGAACACTTACATGTATGTAGTATCATCATGTATCCTGGTGGGGAACTAGAGAACACTTACATGTATGTAGTATCATGTATCCTGGTGGGGAACTAGAGAACACTTACATGTATGTAGTATCATCATGTATCCTGGTGGGGAACTAGAGAACACTTACATGTATGTAGTATCATCATGTATCCTGGTGGGGAACTAGAGAACACTTACATGTATGTAGTATCATCATGTATCCTGGTGGGGAACTAGAGAACACTTACATGTATGTATCATCATGTATCCTGGTGGGGAACTAGAGAACACTTACATGTATGTATCATCATGTATCCTGGTGGGGAACTAGAGAACACTTACATGTATGTAGTATCATCATGTATCCTGGTGGGGAACTAGAGAACACTTACATGTATGTATCATCATGTATCCTGGTGGGGAACTAGAGAACACTTACATGTATGTAGTATCATCATGTATCCTGGTGGGGAACTAGAGAACACTTACATGTATGTAGTATCATCATGTATCCTGGTGGGGAACTAGAGAACACTTACATGTATGTAGTATCATCATGTATCCTGGTGGGGAACTAGAGAACACTTACATGTATGTAGTATCATCATGTATCCTGGTGGGGAACTAGAGAACACTTACATGTATGTATCATCATGTATCCTGGTGGGGAACTAGAGAACACTTACATGTATGTAGTATCATCATGTATCCTGGTGGGGAACTAGAGAACACTTACATGTATGTAGTATCATCATGTATCCTGGTGGGGAACTAGAGAACACTTACATGTATGTATCATCATGTATCCTGGTGGGGAACTAGAGAACACTTACATGTATGTAGTATCATCATGTATCCTGGTGGGGAACTAGAGAACACTTACATGTATGTAGTATCATCATGTATCCTGGTGGGGAACTAGAGAACACTTACATGTATGTAGTATCATCATGTATCCTGGTGGGGAACTAGAGAACACTTACATGTATGTAGTATCATCATGTATCCTGGTGGGGAACTAGAGAACACTTACATGTATGTAGTATCATCATGTATCCTGGTGGGGAACTAGAGAACACTTACATGTATGTATCATCATGTATCCTGGTGGGGAACTAGAGAACACTTACATGTATGTATCATCATGTATCCTGGTGGGGAACTAGAGAACACTTACATGTATGTATGTATCATCATGTATCCTGGTGGGGAACTAGAGAACACTTACATGTATGTAGTATCATCATGTATCCTGGTGGGGAACTAGAGAACACTTACATGTATGTAGTATCATCATGTATCCTGGTGGGGAACTAGAGAACACTTACATGTATGTAGTATCATCATGTATCCTGGTGGGGAACTAGAGAACACTTACATGTATGTAGTATCATCATGTATCCTGGTGGGGAACTAGAGAACACTTACATGTATGTAGTATCATCATGTATCCTGGTGGGGAACTAGAGAACACTTACATGTATGTAGTCATCATGTATCCTGGTGGGGAACTAGAGAACACTTACATGTATGTAGTATCATCATGTATCCTGGTGGGGAACTAGAGAACACTTACATGTATGTAGTATCATCATGTATCCTGGTGGGGAACTAGAGAACACTTACATGTATGTATCATCATGTATCCTGGTGGGGAACTAGAGAACACTTACATGTATGTAGTATCATCATGTATCCTGGTGGGGAACTAGAGAACACTTACATGTATGTATCATCATGTATCCTGGTGGGGAACTAGAGAACACTTACATGTATGTAGTATCATGTATCCTGGTGGGGAACTAGAGAACACTTACATGTATGTATCATCATGTATCCTGGTGGGGAACTAGAGAACACTTACATGTATGTAGTATCATCATGTATCCTGGTGGGGAACTAGAGAACACTTACATGTATGTATCATCATGTATCCTGGTGGGGAACTAGAGAACACTTACATGTATGTAGTATCATCATGTATCCTGGTGGGGAACTAGAGAACACTTACATGTATGTAGTATCATCATGTATCCTGGTGGGGAACTAGAGAACACTTACATGTATGTAGTATCATCATGTATCCTGGTGGGGAACTAGAGAACACTTACATGTATGTATCATCATGTATCCTGGTGGGGAACTAGAGAACACTTACATGTATGTAGTATCATCATGTATCCTGGTGGGGAACTAGAGAACACTTACATGTATGTAGTATCATCATGTATCCTGGTGGGGAACTAGAGAACACTTACATGTATGTAGTATCATCATGTATCCTGGTGGGGAACTAGAGAACACTTACATGTATGTAGTATCATCATGTATCCTGGTGGGGAACTAGAGAACACTTACATGTATGTAGTATCATCATGTATCCTGGTGGGGAACTAGAGAACACTTACATGTATGTAGTATCATCATGTATCCTGGTGGGGAACTAGAGAACACTTACATGTATGTAGTATCATCATGTATCCTGGTGGGGAACTAGAGAACACTTACATGTATGTAGTATCATCATGTATCCTGGTGGGGAACTAGAGAACACTTACATGTATGTAGTATCATCATGTATCCTGGTGGGGAACTAGAGAACACTTACATGTATGTAGTATCATCATGTATCCTGGTGGGGAACTAGAGAACACTTACATGTATGTAGTATCATCATGTATCCTGGTGGGGAACTAGAGAACACTTACATGTATGTAGTATCATCATGTATCCTGGTGGGGAACTAGAGAACACTTACATGTATGTAGTATCATGTATCCTGGTGGGGAACTAGAGAACACTTACATGTATGTAGTATCATCATGTATCCTGGTGGGGAACTAGAGAACACTTACATGTATGTAGTATCATCATGTATCCTGGTGGGGAACTAGAGAACACTTACATGTAGTGTATCATCATGTATCCTGGTGGGGAACTAGAGAACACTTACATGTATGTAGTATCATCATGTATCCTGGTGGGGAACTAGAGAACACTTACATGTATGTAGTATCATCATGTATCCTGGTGGGGAACTAGAGAACACTTACATGTATGTAGTATCATCATGTATCCTGGTGGGGAACTAGAGAACACTTACATGTATGTGTATCATCATGTATCCTGGTGGGGAACTAGAGAACACTTACATGTATGTATCATCATGTATCCTGGTGGGGAACTAGAGAACACTTACATGTATGTATCATCATGTATCCTGGTGGGGAACTAGAGAACACTTACATGTATGTAGTATCATCATGTATCCTGGTGGGGAACTAGAGAACAATTACATGTATGTATCATCATGTATCCTGATGGGGAACTAGAGAACACTTACATGTATGTATCATCATGTATCCTGATGGGGAACTAGAGAACACTTACATGTATGTAGTATCATCATGTATCCTGGTGGGGAACTAGAGAACACTTACATGTATGTATCATCATGTATCCTGGTGGGGAACTAGAGAACACTTACATGTATGTATCATCATGTATCCTGGTGGGGAACTAGAGAACACTTACATGTATGTATCATCATGTATCCTGGTGGGGAACTAGAGAACACTTACATGTATGTAGTATCATCATGTATCCTGGTGGGGAACTAGAGAACACTTACATGTATGTATCATCATGTATCCTGGTGGGGAACTAGAGAACACTTACATGTATGTATCATCATGTATCCTGGTGGGGAACTAGAGAACACTTACATGTATGTAGTATCATCATGTATCCTGGTGGGGAACTAGAGAACACTTACATGTATGTATCATCATGTATCCTGGTGGGGAACTAGAGAACACTTACATGTATGTATCATCATGTATCCTGGTGGGGAACTAGAGAACACTTACATGTATGTAGTATCATCATGTATCCTGGTGGGGAACTAGAGAACACTTACATGTATGTAGTATCATCATGTATCCTGGTGGGGAACTAGAGAACACTTACATGTATGTAGTATCATCATGTATCCTGGTGGGGAACTAGAGAACACTTACATGTATGTAATCATGTATCCTGGTGGGGAACTAGAGAAACTTACATGTATGTAGTCATCATGTATCCTGGTGGGGAACTAGAGAACACTTACATGTGTAGTATCATCATGTATCCTGGTGGGGAACTAGAGAACACTTACATGTATGTATCATCATGTATCCTGGTGGGGAACTAGAGAACACTTACATGTATGTATCATCATGTATCCTGGTGGGGAACTAGAGAACACTTACATGTATGTAGTATCATCATGTATACTGATGGGGAACTAGAGAACACTTACATGTATGTAGTATCATCATGTATCCTGGTGGGGAACTAGAGAACACTTACATGTATAGTATCATCATGTATCCTGGTGGGGAACTAGAAGAACACTTACATGTAGTAGTATCATCATGTATCCTGGTGGGGAACTAGAGAACACTTACATGTATGTATCATCATGTATCCTGGTGGGGAACTAGAGAACACTTACATGTATGTAGTATCATCATGTATCCTGGTGGGGAACTAGAGAACACTTACATGTATAGTATCATCATGTATCCTGGTGGGGAACTAGAGAACACTTACATGTATGTATGTATCATCTGTATATGGTGGGGAACTAGAGAACACTTACATGTGTAGTATCATCATGTATCCTGGTGGGGAACTAGAGAACACTTACATGTATGTAGTATCATGTATCCTGGTGGGGAACTAGAGAACACTTACATGTATGTATCATCATGTATCCTGGTGGGGAACTAGAGAACACTTACATGTATGTATCATCATGTATCCTGGTGGGGAACTAGAGAACACTTACATGTATAGTATCATCATGTATCCTGGTGGGGAACTAGAGAACACTTACATGTATGTATCATCATGTATCCTGGTGGGGAACTAGAGAACACTTACATGTATGTAGTATCATCATGTATCCTGGTGGGGAACTAGAGAACACTTACATGTATGTAGTATCATCATGTATCCTGGTGGGGAACTAGAGAACACTTACATGTATGTATCATCATGTATACTGGTGGGGAACTAGAAAACACTTACATGTATGTATCATCATGTATACTGGTGGGGAACTAGAGAACACTTACATGTATGTAGTATCATGTATCCTGGTGGGGAACTAGAGAACACTTACATGTATGTATCATCATGTATCCTGGTGGGGAACTAGAGAACACTTACATGTATGTATGTATCATCATGTATCCTGGTGGGGAACTAGAGAACACTTACATGTATGTATCATCATGTATCCTGGTGGGGAACTAGAGAACACTTACATGTATGTAGTATCATCATGTATCCTGGTGGGGAACTAGAGAACACTTACATGTATGTAGTATCATCATGTATCCTGATGGGGAACTAGAGAACACTTACATGTATGTAGTATCATGTATCCTGGTGGGGAACTAGAGAACACTTACATGTATGTATCATCATGTATCCTGGTGGGGAACTAGAGAACACTTACATGTATGTAGTATCATCATGTATCCTGGTGGGGAACTAGAGAACACTTACATGTATGTAGTATCATCATGTATCCTGGTGGGGAACTAGAGAACACTTACATGTAGTATCATCATGTATCCTGGTGGGGAACTAGAGAACACTTACATGTATGTAGTATCATCATGTATCCTGGTGGGGAACTAGAGAACACTTACATGTATGTAGTATCATCATGTATACTGGTGGGGAACTAGAGAACACTTACATGTATGTAGTATCATCATGTATCCTGGTGGGGAACTAGAGAACACTTACATGTATGTATCATCATGTATCCTGGTGGGGAACTAGAGAACACTTACATTGTAGTATCATCATGTATCCTGGTGGGGAACTAGAGAACACTTACATGTATGTATCATCATGTATACTGGTGGGGAACTAGA
Organism: Archivesica marissinica; assembly: GCA_014843695.1. Classification (NCBI taxonomy): domain Eukaryota; kingdom Metazoa; phylum Mollusca; class Bivalvia; order Venerida; family Vesicomyidae; genus Archivesica; species Archivesica marissinica. The sequence continues at coordinate 1,160,718 of CM026393.1, forward strand.
GAACACTTACATGTATGTAGTATCATCATGTATCCTGGTGGGGAACTAGAGAACACTTACATGTATGTAGTATCATCATGTATACTGGTAGGGAACTAGAGAACACCTACATGTATGTAGTATCATCATGTATCCTGATGGGGAACTAGAGAACACTTACATGTATGTATCATCATGTATCCTGGTGGGGAACTAGAGAACACTTACATGTATGTAGTATCATGTATCCTGGTGGGGAACTAGAGAACACTTACATGTATGTAGTATCATCATGTATCCTGATGGGGAACTAGAGAACACTTACATGTATGTAGTATCATCATGTATCCTGGTGGGGAACTAGAGAACACTTACATGTATGTAGTATCATGTATCCTGGTGGGGAACTAGAGAACACTTACATGTATGTAGTATCATCATGTATCCTGGTGGGGAACTAGAGAACACTTACATGTATAGTATCATCATGTATCCTGGTGGGAACTAGAGAACACTTACATGTATGTATCATCATGTATCCTGGTGGGGAACTAGAGAAACACTTACACATGTAGTAGTATCATCATGTATCCTGATGGGGAACTAGAGAAAACTTAAATGTATGTAGTATCATCATGTATCCTGGTGGGGAACTAGAGAACACTTACATGTAGTATCATCATGTATCCTGGTGGGAACTAGAGAACACTTACATGTATAGTATCATCATGTATCCTGGTGGGAACTAGAGAACACTTACATGTATGTAGTATCATCATGTATCCTGGTGGGGAACTAGAGAACACTTACATGTATGTATAATCATGTATCCTGGTGGGGAACTAGAAACACTTACATGTATGTATCATCATGTATCCTGATGGGGAACTAGAGAACACATATACACATGACCTATGTACTAAAACAATCATGATATCCCATGGTGGGGAACTAGAACACTTACATGTATGTATCATCATGTATCTGGTGGGGAACTAGAGAACACTTACATGTATGTAGTATCATGTATACTGGTGGGGAACTAGAGAACACTTACATGTATGTAGTATCATCATGTATAATGGTGGGGAACTAGAGAACACCTACATGTATGTATCATCATGTATACTGGTGGGGAACTAGAGAACACTTACATGTATGTAGTATCATGTATCCTGGTGGGGAACTAGAGAACACCTACATGTATGTAGTATCATCAAGTATCCTGATGGGGAACTAGAGAACACTTACATGTATGTAGTATCATCATGTATACTGGTGGGGAACTAGAGAACACTTACATGTATGTAGTATCATGTATCCTGGTGGGGAACTAGAGAACACTTACATGTATATAGTATCATCATGTATCCTGGTGGGGAACTAGAGAACACTTACATGTATGTATCATCATGTATCCTGATGGGGAACTAGAGAACACTTACATGTATGTAGTATCATCATGTATACTGGTGGGGAACTAGAGAACACTTACATGTATGTAGTATCATCATGTATCCTGGTGGGGAACTAGAGAACACTTACATGTATGTAGTATCATCATGTATCCTGGTGGGGAACTAGAGAACACTTACATGTATAGTATCATCATGTATCCTGGTGGGGAACTAGAGAACACTTACATGTATGTAGTATCATCATGTATCCTGGTGGGGAACTAGAGAACACTTACATGTATGTATCATCATGTATCCTGGTGGGGAACTAGAGAACACTTACATGTATGTATCATCATGTATCCTGGTGGGGAACTAGAGAACACTTACATGTATGTATCATCATGTATCCTGGTGGGGAACTAGAGAACACTTACATGTATGTATCATCATGTATCCTGGTGGGGAACTAGAGAACACTTACATGTAGTATCATCATGTATCCTGGTGGGGAACTAGAGAACACTTACATGTATGTAGCATCATGTATCCTGGTGGGGAACTAGAGAACACTTACATGTAGTATATCATGTATCCTGGTGGGGAACTAGAGAACACACATGTATGTATCATCATGTATCCTGGTGGGGAACTAGAGAACACTTACATGTATGTAGTATCATCATGTATCCTGGTGGGGAACTAGAGAACACTTACATGTATGTATCATCATGTATCCTGGTGGGGAACTAGAGAACACTTACATGTATGTAGTATCATCATGTATACTGGTGGGGAACTAGAGAACACTTACATGTATGTAGTATCATCATGTATACTGGTGGGGAACTAGAGAACACTTACATGTATGTATCATCATGTATCCTGGTGGGGAACTAGAGAACACTTACATGTAGTATCATCATGTATCCTGGTGGGGAACTAGAGAACACTTACATGTAGTATCATCATGTATCCTGGTGGGGAACTAGAGAACACTTACATGTAGTATCATCATGTATACTGGTGGGGAACTAGAGAACACTTACATGTATGTATCATCATGTATCCTGGTGGGGAACTAGAGAACACTTACATGTATGTAGTATCATCATGTATCCTGGTGGGGAACTAGAGAACACTTACATGTATGTAGTATCATCATGTATACTGGTGGGGAACTAGAGAACACTTACATGTATGTAGTATCATCATGTATCCTGGTGGGGAACTAGAGAACACTTACATGTATGTATCATCATGTATCCTGGTGGGGAACTAGAGAACACTTACATGTATGTAGTATCATCATGTATCCTGGTGGGGAACTAGAGAACACTTACATGTATGTATCATCATGTATCCTGGTGGGGAACTAGAGAACACTTACATGTATGTAGTATCATCATGTATCCTGGTGGGGAACTAGAGAACACTTACATGTATGTATCATCATGTATCCTGGTGGGGAACTAGAGAACACTTACATGTATGTATCATCATGTATCCTGGTGGGGAACTAGAGAACACTTACATGTATGTATCATCATGTATCCTGGTGGGGAACTAGAGAACACTTACATGTATGTAGTATCATCATGTATCCTGGTGGGGAACTAGAGAACACTTACATGTATGTATCATCATGTATCCTGGTGGGGAACTAGAGAACACTTACATGTATGTATCATCATGTATCCTGGTGGGGAACTAGAGAACACTTACATGTATGTATCATCATGTATCCTGGTGGGGAACTAGAGAACACTTACATGTATGTATCATCATGTATCCTGGTGGGGAACTAGAGAACACTTACACATGTGTAGTATCATCATGTATCCTGGTGGGGAACTAGAGAACACTTACATGTATGTAGTATCATCATGTATCCTGGTGGGGAACTAGAGAACACTTACATGTATGTATCATCATGTATCCTGGTGGGGAACTAGAGAACACTTACATGTATGTAGTATCATGTATCCTGGTGGGGAACTAGAGAACACTTACATGTATAGTATCATCATGTATCCTGGTGGGGAACTAGAGAACACTTACATGTATGTAGTATCATCATGTATCCTGGTGGGGAACTAGAGAACACTTACATGTATGTATCATCATGTATCCTGGTGGGGAACTAGAGAACACTTACATGTATGTAGTATCATCATGTATCCTGGTGGGGAACTAGAGAACACTTACATGTATGTATCATCATGTATATGGTGGGGAACTAGAGAACACTACATGTAGTATCATCATGTATCTGGTGGGGAACTAGAGAACACTTACATGTATGTATCATCATGTATCCTGGTGGGGAACTAGAGAACACTTACATGTATGTAGTATCATCATGTATCCTGGTGGGGAACTAGAGAACACTTACATGTATGTAGTATCATCATGTATCCTGGTGGGGAACTAGAGAACACTTACATGTATGTATCATCATGTATCTGGTGGGGAACTAGAGAAAACTTACATGTATAGTATCATCATGTATACTGGTGGGGAAACTAGAGAACACATACATGTATGTATCATCATGTATCCTGGTGGGGAACTAGAGAACACTTACATGTATGTATCATCATGTATCCTGGTGGGGAACTAGAGAACACTTACATGTATGTATCATCATGTATCCTGGTGGGGAACTAGAGAACACTTACATGTATAGTATCATCATGTATCATGGTGGGGAACTAGAGAACACTTACATGTATGTATCATCATGTATCCTGGTGGGGAACTAGAGAACACTTACAATGTATGTATCATCATGTATCCTGGTGGGGAACTAGAGAACACTTACATGTATGTATCATCATGTATCCTGGTGGGGAACTAGAGAACACTTACATGCATGTAGTATCATCATGTATACTGATGGGGAACTAGAGAACACTTACATGTATGTAGTATCATCATGTATCCTGATGGGGAACTAGAGAACACTTACATGTATGTATGTATCATCATGTATCCTGGTGGGGACCTAGAGAACACTTACATGTATGTAGTATCATGTATCCTGGTGGGGAACTAGAGAACACTTACATGTATGTATCATCATGTATCCTGGTAGGGAACTAGAGTAACACTTACATGTATATGTAGTATCACCTCATGTACCTGAGACATCTTACACTAATGTAGTATCCTCATCCTGTCCTGGGACACTACTAGAGAACACTTACATGTATGTAGTATCATCATGTATCCTGGTGGGGAACTAGAGAACACTTACATGTATGTAGTATCATCATGTATACTGGTGGTGAACTAGAGAACACTACATGTATGTATCATCATGTATCCTGGTGGGGAACTAGAGAACACTTACATGTATGTATGTATCATCATGTATCCTGGTGGGGAACTAGAGAACACTTACATGTATGTAGTATCATCATGTATCCTGGTGGGGAACTAGAGAACACTTACATGTATGTAGTATCATCATGTATCCTGGTGGGGAACTAGAGAACACTTACATGTATGTATCATCATGTATCCTGGTGGGGAACTAGAGAACACTTACATGTATGTAGTATCATCATGTATACTGGTGGGGAACTAGAGAACACTTACATGTATGTAGTATCATCA
>CM026393.1:1170292-1197342 GCA_014843695.1 Archivesica marissinica
AGTCATGGAATCCTACATAACACTACATGATATTAGTCATGGAATCCTACATAACACTACATGATATTAGTCATGGAATCCTACATAACACTACATGATATTAGTCATGGAATCCTACATAACACTACATGATAGTAGTCATGGAATCCTACATAACACAACATGATAGTAGTCATGGAATCCTACATGATAGTAGTAATGGAATCCTACATGATAGTAGTCATGGAATCCTACATAACACAACATGATAGTAGTCATGGAATCCTACATGATAGTTGTCATGGAATCCTACATAACACAACATGATAGTAGTCATGGAATCCTACATGATAGTAGTCATGGAATCCTACATGATAGTAGTCATGGAATCCTACATGATAGTAGTCATGGAATCCTACATGATATTAGTCATGGAATCCTACATAACACAACATGATAGTAGTCATGGAATCCTACATGATAGTAGTCATGGAATCCTACATGATAGTAGTCATGGAATCCTACATAACACAACATGATAGTAGTCATGGAATCCTACATGATAGTTGTCATGGAATCCTACATAACACAACATGATAGTAGTCATGGAATCCTACATAACACAACATGATAGTAGTCATGGAATCCTACATGATAGTAGTCATGGAATCCTACATAACACAACATGATAGTAGTCATGGAATCCTACATAACACAACATGATAGTAGTCATGGAATCCTACATAACACTACATGATAGTAGTCATGGAATCCTACATGATAGTAGTCATGGAATCCTACATAACACAACATGATAGTAGTCATGGAATCCTACATGATAGTAGTCATGGAATCCTACATGATAGTAGTCATGGAATCCTACATGATAGTAGTCATGGAATCCTACATAACACAACATGATAGTAGTCATGGAATCCTACATAACACTACATGATATTAGTCATGGAATCCTACATAACACTACATGATAGTAGTCATGGAATCCTACATAACACTACATGATATTAGTCATGGAATCCTACATAACACTACATGATATTAGTCATGGAATCCTACATAACACTACATGATATTAGTCATGGAATCCTACATAACACTACATGATATTAGTCATGGAATCCTACATAACACTACATGATAGTAGTCATGGAATCCTACATAACACAACATGATAGTAGTCATGGAATCCTACATGATAGTAGTCATGGAATCCTACATGATAGTAGTCATGGAATCCTACATAACACAACATGATAGTAGTCATGGAATCCTACATGATAGTTGTCATGGAATCCTACATAACACAACATGATAGTAGTCATGGAATCCTACATGATAGTAGTCATGGAATCCTACATGATAGTAGTCATGGAATCCTACATGATAGTAGTCATGGAATCCTACATGATAGTAGTCATGGAATCCTACATGATAGTAGTCATGGAATCCTACATGATAGTAGTCATGGAATCCTACATGATAGTAGTCATGGAATCCTACATAACACAACATGATAGTAGTCATGGAATCCTACATGATAGTAGTCATGGAATCCTACATAACACAACATGATAGTAGTCATGGAATCCTACATGATAGTAGTCATGGAATCCTACATGATAGTAGTCATGGAATCCTACATGATAGTAGTCATGGAATCCTACATGATAGTAGTCATGGAATCCTACATAACACAACATGATAGTAGTCATGGAATCCTACATGATAGTAGTCATGGAATCCTACATAACACAACATTATAGTAGTCATGGAATCCTACATAACACTACATGATAGTAGTCATGGAATCCTACATGATAGTAGTCATGGAATCCTACATGATAGTAGTCATGGAATCCTACATGATAGTAGTCATGGAATCCTACATGATAGTAGTCATGGAATCCTACATGATAGTAGTCATGGAATCCTACATGATAGTAGTCATGATATCCAACATGATAGTAGTCATGGAATCCTACATGATAGTAGTCATGGAATCCTACATGATAGTAGTCATGGAATCCTACATGATAGTAGTCATGGAATCCTGCATGATAGTAGTCATGGAATCCTACATGATAGTAGTCATGGAATCCTACATAACACTACATGATAGCAATCATGCATAACAGATTTACTCTAGCAATCTACACTAATTTCCAGCACAATCTACCAAACCCGAGTCACGTGGCGACACACTGATGAGAAAACAGTTACCAAAGTTATACTCAGGTTAATATCTGATAAGTTATACTCAGGTTAATATTACATTTTTCCATACATGGCGATGGCTGAGGCTGATTATTTTCTCTTCTACATTTCTCAGGTTGTAAAGTTGTGTGAGTACCGTTATTAAACTGGGATGCACTTGGAGCTCCTTCAGCTGTTGAACATATCTTCCTTTCCTTTCCAACATCTAATCATATAATATATATATATAAATATTAGGGATGGCAACGAATAACGATTAAACTATTCGAATATTCGGTCGGAAAGATATTCGATAGAATTCAATCAAAACATCAAAATCACTGAACCTCTTATAAAAATTGCCAAACTAACCTAATTTCTGTTTTACACGTAAACGTCATAATTATTCTTAAAATGATTATTCAGATTGATATTGTACCCGAATATGTTAAATCTTTGCATAGATTACGCATAGCAGTTTTCTTATTCTCAGAGCGATTCAAGCATTTCCAAAACGTGTGACTGAGCAGGTGGCATTTTTGAGGACAATATAATATTTGTTTCCCAATATTCGAATACTGGAATAGTATTCGGATATTCGGATGTTCGAGCGAATATGCGAATAATCCCTAATAAATATGTGTCACTAACTATGACATGTTCAGACACAATACTGAACTATGCTTGAACATTACTTGATGGACACAAACCGGGTGGAATACTTGTTATACAGTCTACATCCGTTATGTCAAAGTCGGTTATGTCGAATTCTCCGGTTATCTCGAAGTCGGATCAAAGTCCCGTTTCAGACACTATCATTTTTTATATAACTGGATCAGTTAATATCGAATTTCGTTAAGTCAAACTTCGGTTATGTCGAAGTATTTTGTTTGGACCGACGGAATTCGACATAACTGATGTATACGGTATATGTTTAAAGAGTGGTCCATGATGTGTAACTGGGAGAAATTTTGAACACTTGTGGTAGGAGTTAAAAACAAAAATACCGCTTAACTCGTTCAACCCCAAGTAACTGACATGGACTGGTGCATGATATTTTTAGACCAATAAATTAATAAGAAAATTACCTTTGGACCAGTTCATTTATCAAAATGGGTAATTTTATCTAAAAATAGTAATAAGTATTACTAGCAAAAAGTGCAGATCCTGATAAGACGGCTTGTGACGAGCCGACTCATCTGGATCTACCCTTTTTGTAAGTCTATTTAGAGGCCTGTAGTGTTGAAAGGGTTAATAACGGGTATGACTAAAGTGTTGATTTCGTTATCATGAAGCCCAGGTTTGTAGTAGCAGTGACGGTGTGGAATCGATTGCACAAATGCGTGTTCAGGATATAGCGTTCAATGCAATATAACACACGGACGTCATTAAGTTACTTGAAATATTCATTTACTTTATTCTTTTTTCTAAAAGACATTGTGTATGTCTATATGTCTGAAAGGTGCAATGATGGTAGACATAGGAATTGAATAAATCCTGCTATATATAGGATCTTACACGAGTACTGATTTCATAACATATTTTATGAAACAAGTTTTGGAATTTTGCTATTAAATGAGCCCATTAGTGACTATTTCACTCCAAGTGCATGGAAAATCGAGAAAGTTGTCCCCCTTGTAAATTACCCGATAAGCAGATATCGATAGACAATCTCTGGCGTGTTTTCCATAGAGTTATATAGTAACTCGATATATAAATTGCAATAAAGTCATTATTTCATCATAGGACAATTTATTACCACATATACGAAGATAGATAATTTTCTGTACTTTCAAGACGTTGTTTTTATTTTAAAATAAGTATATGTCTTATTATACAGTATAATTAAGCAAATATACATAGACCATCATATTTCGCCTATATACTACTTTGTAAAATTTAGAAAACACTGATATGTACCTGTTTTGTGCTCAAATAGTTTTATTTTGTTGTTCGTTGACAATCTATTACCACATATGACATTCTTCATATTTTCAAGATCTTTTTAATGATGCAAAGTATAATAAAATAAGTTGTTATCTTCAATGATAATTTGCAAATATGCATCCTGAGAATATGAAAAATAAGCTGAAACTGGTATCCATGACAGACCAATAACTTTCATAGTAAACTCTAAATAACATCTTCATTGTTACAAAGCATTCCTGTTATAGCCGTATTCATCGTTCAATTGTCTTTGGTATAACCTCTGACAAAATCAGTATCAGTATGAAATTGCACATGATGCCTTAAATATGACATTTGATACCAGGATCGGTTTGATTTATTTATCTATGTTCCTGATGATCCATACACGATATATAAATGGTAGTAGTTTCGTCAACCTTATTTCTATAGTAGTTTACTATTGTGGTCGCGGAGGTGTTTTATCACCTCTGCCTTACAGAACAAACTACTATATAAATTAATAGACGAAACACAAACAAAGCAATTATGCCTATTATTAAAAATACAATTATGATTGGATTGGTAGATAGATAGAGATAGATACTTTTATTTCCTCCATTTTTGTTTGTTTTGTGATAAAATGATTTAAAATACTCTTATTGACTATTCTGAAATAATTATGTTTTATTAAAATGTGTGATATACTGTATATCAGACGAAACATCCAGTCCAGGTAGTACATAACACCAGTTTGACGAAATTGTAGGTTGACGAAACATCCGTAAATCATATAAATTATCTAGATTGTGTTGAAACATTGTGTTCACCCATAAATTCATTTGGAAACATTGTGTTCACCGCATAAATGCATTTGGACGACTAAATTATTTTCTAAGAAGATTAAACAATCTAAACATAATTAATAAAGAATTAAAATTACAATAAGAATATTTTTAGAGGGCTACATGGGTTGCATTGATCTAAGTGTGTGTTTACCAACTTCGCAAAAAATAAAGCGATTTGATTCTTTAGTAGGTTCGATCCTCAATTTTAGTGCCGAAATATGGGGAACACATAAAGCCACGGACATCGAACTTGTCCATACAAAATTCTTGCCCAGAATTCTCGGAGTAAAAAAATCAACAAATTTAACTGCGCTATACGGAGAATTAGGTCGATTACCGCTCCATATCTATCGAAAAATTAAACTACTTAAGTATTGGATTAAGATATTAAAACAAGAAGATTCAAGATTAACAAAACAACTTTATCTATTATTAAAAACGGACGTTGATTTAGGTCACACTTATAACCGAAAAAATTGGGCGTTTGAAATAAAAACAATACTATCAGATCACGGATTTAACAATATCTGGAATAAACAGTTCACCCATGACATCCCTCTGGACATTATTAAGCAACGGATAATCGATACATATCTAAAAAAATGATTTAGAACTTCATCACATAACCTTTTTATTGAAACAGGGAGATATAACAACGTGGCTCGTGAACTGAGAACTTGTAAATCCTGTACTATGACAAAAATTGAAAGTGAATATCATTTTCTACTTGTATGTCCACATTATCGCGATATAAGAAAGAAATACTTTAAACGCTATTATTGTCATTGGCCGACAATGCATAAATTCGATGCTCTAATGTCCGCTACGTCTAATAAAACTATTTGTAACCTATCAAAGTTTATATACTTTGCCAACAAAATACGCATTATCTAAGTACCTTAAATACTGTATCTACCTATTGTATAGTGATTGTTAATCTGCACTGTTAAAGAAAACCCATGCGCTTCTGAAAAAACTTGTGTTCACACTGTATTATATATTATATGTTTGTAAACATTAATATGAAATGTTTAATGCTGAATAAAATATTTGTATTGTATATTGTATTCATGTTATGTCAATATTGATTATTGGGTTGATCAGGTATAAAATCATTAACCGTGACATATTAATACATGTGGATGTGTAATGATAACAAGATCTATAAAGTGATGTGTTGAATTACCCGTGTCGACCCATTTCCTGTAGAACCAGTCATTGAAAGTGCCATAACTGGCCCCAATTCCGCCGGAAACATAATTATCAATGTATTGTGTCAATGTTGAAACTACTGGGGTACGTTAATTATGGTCATAAAATATATACTGAGTCAAAAAAGAAACGATACCAAACTAAAAATGACGTAAAACGGATAAAACCATAAAAAGGTTTAATATATTATTACGTATCAGTACCGGGTATCTTATTGCAACGTCAGCCAACCATAAACACAGGTAAATAAACACCCGATAATCCTGGAACGCCGAATTTCCGATTTGCACTCGCTCCTCAACAAAGACAACTTCCTACACATGTACAAATCGGAAAACCGGTTTATTGTACTGGTATTGCATTATCATCGAGGAAAAACACCCTACATACCCATTGTTACCTCTAACAAAATGCCTAGGCTAAACCGCAATCAGAGAATGCGTGCCATTGGCATGATTGACGGCGGTTTACGTCAGCGTGACGTCGCAAATCGACTCGGGGTTACACGGATCACGATAACACGTCTACTTCGACGTTATCGAACACATGGATCGGTGGACGACCGTCCAAGATCTGGTCGACCACGTGTGACGACGCGTGAACAGGACCGTCACATTCGGACGTCACATTTACGTGACCAGTTCCTACCTGCTACGCACACAGCTGCCGTTACTCCTGGGATGACCAACAATCGCATCAGTGCACAGTCAGGAACCGGCTCGGTGAACGTGGCATTCGTGCCTATCGGCCATACGTTGGACCCATCCTGACACGACGTCACCGTGACGTACGGCGGGAATGGACGACGGAACGTGCTCGCTGGACTCGGTTACAGTGGAATTCGGTGATGTTTAGCGATGAATCGCGGTTCTGTTTGCGTCGAGCGGATGGCAGAGAGCGGGTATATCGCAGACGCGGTGAACGTTACGCCGACGCATGTGTACGTCAGGTCGATCTGTTCGGGGGCGGAAGCGTTATGGCGTGGGGCGGTATCACCTTCGGCAGTCGCACTGAACTGTTAGTGGTGGACGGGAACCTAAACGCCCAGCGGTACTGTGATGAGATCCTTGCGCCAGTTTTTGTGCCGTTCTTTAACGCCAACAGAAACGTCACACTGTTCCAACTGGACAACGCCAGGTGTCATACTGCTCGGATTTCCACCACATTATTGGAGCAGAACAATATTGAAACCCTGCCGTGGCCTGCTTTGTCACCAGACTTGTCACCCATAGAACATTTGTGGGATACGTTAGACCGCCGCGTCAGACGACGTCAGCCGGTAACGTTAAACCAACTGAGGGATGTTTTGCGTCAGGAGTGGACACATATTGACCAGCAAGAGATTCAGATACTCTTCCGACGGCGGTACATTGCAGTGAGAGACGCAAATGGTGCCCATACTCGGTATTGACGTCCGTGTGAAAACTCCATTAGACCCCTGTCCGACGAATTACGTCATCACGCAGCAGACAGTTTCGGAGGCTCATTATGCTTTATGTGCTCCTCTTTCAAACATGTTGGACTATCATCTTATGAATTTTCAAAGAATTTTCTTAATAAATGTTGAAATTATAGACACATAAACACCAGGTATCGTTTCTTTTTTGACTCAGTATATTTGTTTTATTACTTGGGTCGGTGACACGATGCATAACGGACTTTGTTAATTATAGCTTCGTTCCTGCACCTGCTGTCCTCGATACACAGTCAAACCTGTATTAAGAGGCCAGCTAAGGGAATCACAGAAAGTGGCTGCTTAGCACAGGTGGCTGCTTAATAGATGTTAAATATAGAATAAAGTAACATGGGGAATCTGAAAACTGCCTGCTTAATGCAGGTTGGCTGCTTAATAGAGGTGACCACTAACACAGGTTTGACTGTATATACATTCTTTTATTCCTCCACTATAAAGAGAAGTAGCACATTTGCATAATATACAAATTTTACGTACAATTTGTGACAAAAACATTAAAATATATACAATATTTATATCTTTATTTCAGTCTCATAGATCTATGTACAATACAATATATCAAAATATAACATATATTCACATATGCACACGTGCATAGCCATGCTTAGATAGAATTACAAGAGACTATGGTCATAATTATCACACTTGTTATAAAATTATCATTGCACAAATAGAGCATTAAATTATTAATATATACTGTGTAAGACTGGTACAATGTACTAATAGGCATTACCTTGCGCATTATGAACAATCTCTTATAACTGTTACCAATACATAATAAGGTTTTTATTTTTCAAGTATCACAAAAAACAGCTGCTAATTAGTTCACTCTCGATCTGATCGAGGTTGATAATCGATCTTTTAAAATATTTCTTAATCGGCTAGTGCATTTGTTTTTAATTACAGTGTGTGAAACGTATGTATTTTAATTTATGTAATGTACATGGATGAGCGGTAAATAAAGATCAAAACTTCAATGACCCGGACCATAGAAATGTTTTCTTATCTATAATATTGTTTGTTAATACACGTCTATGTATAATAAAAAATAAAAATGGTAGTACAGTTTTATAATCTATTTTGTTGTTTATGCAATGAAGGTTATCCTCTTTCACGAACAATGGCATAATTATATACACTGACAAAACATGATACCATTGTGTTTACGTCTGCAACAACATCCTCTATACAAGCATTATACGGTATTATCTACCCAGCAAATACGAATCAACGCGAATTTCATAATTCATGCTTCATTGCCTTTTATTGCCTTAGGCCAATTTACACAGATATCCGCTGATACAATAACCATAAATCGCGTTGATCAAAGGTAGAAAACTCCTACAATGTGATCGCTCGAAATGAACAAGGGACGCTACCTAGTCAAATCTGCTAAAATAGTCGCTATTGCTTTTGGCGAGCTTAATAGCAAAAATTCCAAAATGAGTTTCATAAATTACGGTATGAAATCATCACGAGTGTAAGATACTTTTCACATACAACAGCGCGCTTGTTTTAATAAATAACGTTGCTACTTTCATTTTGATGTTGTTTTTTTTACGTTTCAGCGTAATTGTCATGACTTCACTACGCAGTGCAGCGTTATATTTATGTTTTAAACACCGTTATAATTCTGTTGAGACTTCTTTTAAATCATAGTTTGTCTTACCATTAACGTTATGTACCAATTCATATAGAAATATGAATAATTTAAAGTTAATTTACAAATTATAAGTATTATTCTCTCAACCAATGAGAATCCTTCCGGATGTTATTACACATGTTTACATATAAGAAAATATGTGATGGCTGTATGAAACTGAATACAAGCAGAGCTATGTGATAACGGTGTTCATTGCAAAGTTTGTTATGAAACACTGAATTATACAACATATCTTCACTGGTACTGCAGAATATTTTCCATATCTTCATTTGAGTGAAAATATTGTATCGTCAACATCCCTAATATCGGCCATCACCTGTTTTCGGCCTTTGTTTATTCACGTAATTTTTGTTTACATCCGTAATTCGAATGATATCATTGTTAGTAAAACAGGTGTGTTGGTACATATGGTGTTCACATATTAGTTATCAAAGAGCAAACTGCGAGTAAAGCATATAAATTGTCACATTTTATTTGAAAGTATGCAAATGTTGATGTTTTCATTAATCCCATTTATGTGTCGCCTAAAAATCCGGTAAATATAAAGAAATTTGTGTTTGTTTTTGTAAAATGAGAAATTTCAGCGTCTGCTCAGGAAGGTCACGTGATAGTTATGCGACAATGTCATATGCGCATTTTACAGATCAATTCAAATATAGTGTTCCTCTTACAGCTTTTTAACATTTTTTCTTCAAAAATACTATTGTCCAAGATATTTACTATTTATGCTAATTTAGTTTCATCCATTTTTTTTCAAATCCAACCTGGCGTCTATATTCACCAAGTGCACTGACAAATACATATCAGGTTGTCGGAGACATGGGTTTGCCAATAAAATCGGCAGCAAGACAGTATGGTGTGCCACTCTCCACATTAAATGACATTTCTCTCCATGTCACAACTTACCTCATATTGAAGAGTAAACATAATTTATTGGGTGTTAAATTCCTCCATTTCGAGTAACAATTATTACTATGCCCAATGATAATTAGCTTTTTGGAACTTAACTGTAATCAACATTTCTGTTGCATGAATTTTCAAGGTAGGCCGATAATAGGTACTTTTTTCGACGCCATGTTGACATCACAAGCGAGTGAATGTGTATTTTATTTTGAACATTAATTTTTGTTATGCAATCTCAGTTTAGACAATTGCATTAAATGCAGAAATGATCATTTTACTTAGTAATATTATTCCACTTGCCGTAAAAGAGATTGACTAGAAGACATTCACCGAAAAGCCTTAGACGGCCGATTACCGGTACGCCAATGGTATGTACATTACTGTTAAATTTGTTATCTTTTCAATCTAATATATATAATAATCATGACTGTGTTATAATTACTGGATTTTTATAGCTTGTTTTATGAATATAAATATATCAGGTATCGTATGCTGCTCGAAATTTCATCAATTATTTATACAGAATCTTGTATATCTTTTTAGAACATTATATTAAATCGTAGAATGAAACTCACTTTTGATGTTCATGCCATTGAATTCATCTGCCAATTGGTCCAAGTCTTGCTTGTCATCAGTAGTTAGAGAATTTGTGCCAGTATAACTGCCTGGGTTAGACGAACTTCTATCATCACTGTCTATAATTTCAAGATCCTTTCTATCTGCTGGGCATAAAATAGTTTTATGCTTTGTTCCTGTATGATCAATTTTATCTTGTCCACTATTACTCATTTTTGCTTCTAGTTCCACATCTACTTCTTGTGAAGTCCCTACAACTGTTTCTTTGTGAATTTTGTTAACTTCTGTCTGATTATCGTTAGCCACTGTAGTTGCAACAGTGCTGCTATTCTTATGGTCTTGCATTTTGTCTCGTTCTGCATCTGCTGATGGTTTCAAACTTTCTGCATTCTGTACAGCATCTACAAGTATTTTCTTTTCAGTTAGATTACCAACTTTGGTCTGATTATCGGCAGCTGGTGCAGATGTCAGTGTTGCTGTTCTTGATTCTCCATCTTGTGTACGTGTGTACTCTAATTTTGCTAATGTTATTTTTCCAGTTTCATCTTCTCTTATACAGTATGCAAATTCACCATCTATTAATATATATTTTTTTTCCACTGAAACATTTGATTTTCCATCTAACTGTGAAAGATATGTGGGCACATTTGTGCCATTCACATGAAGCAAATATTTGTTTGCAATATTTTCAAGTGTGTACTTTTGAATTGTTTTATTGTTATTTTCATTTTCTTTAAATTTATCAGCAAGGGATGCAGAATCAGAAATTGAGGAACATTTCTGTATCAAACTTCCAAAGGGAAGGCTTAAAAGTGGACAGTTTGTGTCAACATCTGTGTTTTCTTGGTCACCTTCTTCAGAAATAATCTCTACACTACTACTTGCAGACACTGATAATTCTGTTTCAGTTTCAGCTGCAATGTCCAATTCATTACATTGAGCTTCTGCTGCAATGTCCGATTCATTACATTGAGCTTCTGCTGCAATGTCCAATTCATCACATTGAGCTTCTGCTGCAATGTCCAATTCATCACATTGAGCTTCTGCTGCAATGTCCGATTCATTACATTGAGCTTCTGCTGCAATGTCCGATTCATTACATTGAGCTTCTGCTGCAATGTCCGATTCATTACATTGAGCTTCTGCTGCAATGTCCGATTCATTACATTGAGCTTCTGCTGCAATGTCCGATTCATTACATTGAGCTTCTGCTGCAATGTCCGATTCATCACATTGAGCTTCTGCTGCAATACAGATACATAATAGGCGTCTTAATAACTAATTAAATTATTGGTTTTATACCGGTATCCTGGAGTTGCCAGACGAAGCATAAACATTTAGTATTTTTGATAGGAGACTTGTGTGATATATATATATAGGGCCTTACATGAGTGGTGATTTTATAACGAGTTTCATAAAATATACATGAAATCACCACATGTGTAAAATCATTTTTTATCACATTACCAAATTGGGTTGTAATCAAATTTTTGCACAAAATACAAAATGTAACACTGCTACATTCATTTTGGTGCCAACTGCAAATTATCCTGAGGTCACTAAATTGTAATGACGTCACTACACAAAGCAGCTTTATATTTATGTTTTTAAATCATAGTTTGTCTTACCAACCAACATTATGTACCAATTCTAATAAACATAGGCATACTCTAAAGTTTAATTTACAAATTATATGGATTATTCTCTACATCTTCCATACATAAAGTGATACATACACCTTACACCCTACATCTTCCATACATAAAGTGATACACCCTACATCTTCCATACATAAAGTGTTACACCCTACATCTTCCATACATAAAGTGTTACACCCTACATCTTCCATACATAAAGTGTTACACCCAAACATCTTCCATACATAAAGTGTTACACCCAAACATCTTCCATACATAAAGTGTTACACCCAAACATCTTCCATACATAAAGTGTTACACCCTACATCTTCCATACATAAAGTGTTACACCCAAACATCTTCCATACATAAGTGTTATACCCTACATCTTCCATACATAAAGTGTTACACCCTACATCTTCCATACATAAAGTGTTACACCTACATCTTCCATACATAAAGTGTTACACCCAAACATCTTCCATACATAAAGTGTTACACCCTACATCTTCCATACATAAAGTGTTACACCCAAACATCTTCCATACATAAAGTGTTACACCCAAACATCTTCCATACATAAAGTGTTACACCCAAACATCTTCCATACATAAAGTGTTACACCCAACATCTTCCATACATAAAGTGTTACACCCAAACATCTTCCATACATAAAGTGTTACACCCAAACATCTTCCATACATAAAGTGTTACACCCAAACATCTTCCATACATAAAGTGTTACACCCAAACATCTTCCATACATAAAGTGTTACACCCAAACATCTTCCATACATAAAGTGTTACACCCAAACATCTTCCATACATAAAGTGTTACACCCAAACATCTTCCATACATAAAGTGTTACACCCAAACATCTTCCATACATAAAGTGTTACACCCAAACATCTTCCATACATAAAGTGATACACCCAAACATCTTCCATACATAAAGTGTTACACCCAAACATCTTCCATACATAAAGTGTTACACCCAAACATCTTCCATACATAAAGTGTTACACCAAACATCTTCCATACATAAAGTGTTACACCAAACATCTTCCATACATAAAGTGTTACACCCAAACATCTTCCATACATAAAGTGTTACACCCTACATCTTCCATACATAAAGTGTTACACCCAAACATCTTCCATACATAAAGTGTTACACCCTACATCTTCCATACATAAAGTGTTACACCCTACATCTTCCATACATAAAATGTTACACCCAAACATCTTCCATAAATAAAGTGTTACACCCAAACATCTTCCATACATAAAGTGTTACACCCAAACATCTTCCATACATAAAGTAACACACCCTACATCTTCCATACATAAAGTGTTACACCCTACATCTTCCATACATAAAGTGTTACACCCAAACATCTTCCATACATATAAAGTGATACACCCTACATGTTCCAAACATAAAGTGATACACCCAAACATCTTCCATACATAAAGTGATACACCCTACATCTTCCATACATAAAGTGTTACACCCAAACATCTTCCATACATAAAGTGTTACCTACACCTTACACCCTACATCTTCCATACATAAAGTGTTACACCCAAACATCTTCCATACATAAAGTGTTACACCCAATCATCTTCCATACATAAAGTGTTACCTACACCTTACACCCTACATCTTCCATACATAAAGTGTTACACCCAAACATCTTCCATACATATAAAGTGATACACCCTACATGTTCCAAACATAAAGTGATACACCCAAACATCTTCCATACATAATGTGATACACCCTACATCTTCCATACATAAAGTGTTACACCCAAACATCTTCCATACATAAAGTGTTACCTACACCTTACACCCTACATCTTCCATACATAAAGTGTTACACCCAAACATCTTCCAGACATAAAGTGTTACACCCAAACATCTTCCATACATAAAGTGTTACCTACACCTTACACCCTACATCTTCCATACATAAAGTGTTACCTACACCTTACACCCTACATCTTCCATACATAAAGTGTTACCTACACCTTACACCCTACATCTTCCATACATAAAGTGTTACCTACACCTTACACCCAAACATCTTCCATACATAAAGTGTTACACCCAAACATCTTCCATACATAAAGTGTTACACCCTACATCTTCCATACATAAAGTGTTACACCCAAACATCTTCCATACATAAAGTGTTACACCCTACATCTTCCATACATAAAGTGTTACACCCAAACATCTTCCATACATAAAGTGTTACACCCTACATCTTCCATACATAAAGTGTTACACCCAAACATCTTCCATACATAAAGTGTTACACCCAAACATCTTCCATACATAAAGTGTTACACCCAAACATCTTCCATACATAAAGTGTTACACCCAAACATCTTCCATACATAAAGTGTTACCTACACCTTACACCCTACATCTTCCATACATAAAGTGTTACACCCTACATCTTCCAGACATAAAGTGTTACCTACACCTTACACCCTACATCTTCCATACATAAAGTGTTACCTACACCTTACACCCTACATCTTCCATACATAAAGTGTTACACCCAAACATCTTCCATACATAAAGTGTTACACCCAAACATCTTCCATACATAAAGTGTTACCTACACCTTACACCCTACATCTGCCATACATAAAGTGTTACACCCTACATCTTCCAGACATAAAGTGTTACCTACACCTTACACCCTACATCTTCCATACATAAAGTGTTACCTACACCTTACACCCTACATCTTCCATACATAAAGTGTTACACCCAAACATCTTCCATACATAAAGTGTTACACCCAAACATCTTCCATACATAAAGTGTTACACCCAAACATCTTCCATACATAAAGTGTTACACACCTTACACCCAAACATCTTCCATACATAAAGTGTTACACCCAAACATCTTCCATACATAAAGTGTTACACCCAAACATCTTCCATACATAAAGTGTTACACCCTACATCTTCCATACATAAAGTGTTACACCCAAACATCTTCCATACATAAAGTGTTACACCCTACATCTTCCATACATAAAGTGTTACACCCAAACATCTTCCATACATAAAGTGTTACACCCAAACATCTTCCATACATAGTGTTACACCCTACATCTTCCATACATAAAGTGTTACACCCACATCTTCCATACATAAAGTGTTACACCCTACATCTTCCATACATAAAGTGATACACCCTACATGTTCCAACATAAAGTGATACACCCAAACATCTTCCATACATAAAGTGTTACTACACCTTACACCCTACATCTTCCATACATAAAGTGTTACACCAAACATCTTCCATACATAAAGTGTTACACCCAAACATCTTCCATACATAAAGTGTTACCTACACCTTACACCCTACATCTTCCATACATAAAGTGTTACACCCTACATCTTCCAGACATAAAGTGTTACCTACACCTTACACCCTACATCTTCCATACATAAAGTGTTACCTACACCTTACACCCTACATCTTCCATACATAAAGTGTTACACCCAAACATCTTCCATACATAAAGTGTTACACCAAACATCTTCCATACATAAAGTGTTACACCCAAACATCTTCCATACATAAAGTGTTACACCTACATCCTCCATACATAAAGTAACACACCAAACATCTTCCATACATAAAGTGTTACCAAACATCTTCCATACATAAAGTGTTACACCAAACATCTTCCATACATAAAGTTTTACACCCAAACATCTTCCATACATAAAGTGTTACACCCTACATCTTCCATACATAAAGTAACACACCAAACATCTTCCATACATAAAGTGTTACACCTACATCTTCCATACATAAAGTAACACACCAAACATCTTCCATACATAAAGTGTTACACCTACATCCTCCATACATAAAGTAACACACCCTACATCTTCCATACATAAAGTAACACACCAAACATCTTCCATACATAAAGTGTTACACCCAAACATCTTCCATACATAAAGTGTTACACCCTACATCGTACATACATAAAATGAATACCTGTAACAGTGCCTTGAACAATCGACTTGCGTTTCTTCCTTCGTGGTAATGGAACAGGTTTTCCTGCTACTTTATTGGAATGTACTTCTGCTGGCATAATACCAAATATAATAACATGTCATGCAAGCATGTTCAACATATTGGATAACACATTACAATTGCTATCAATTCAAGGGCAATAACTGTGTACTAATAAAATGAATCGGGATATAAAAAATGGATCATGCCAGGATTGAGATACATACGGTATTTGCACATCTGTTATATCAAAGTCTGTTATGTCAAATTGTAGTCGCGTCAAAGTCCAGTTTCAAGTACTACCATTTTGCATATAACTGGCTCCGTTTATGTCAAATTTCGTTAAGTCAAATTTTCCGTTATATCAAATTCCTTTTCTGGTCCGTGAAGCTTAAATGTGCAGTATTTCACACTCGTCGTGTCTGTCGCCAAATTTACTTGGATCAAAGACATACTGCCATGTCTGTGCAAACAATCGATAAAGCTGGTTGAAGGTGTTTATCGTGACAGTAGTTAGAATGTGTTTACTACAAGTGTTACAAGCAACGACAAGACTGGACCAGCAATGACAAGAATGGACTGTTATGTTACCAGCAATGATAAGAATGGACCATTATGTTACCAGCAATGACAAGAATGGTTCGCTATGTTACCAGCAATGACAAAAATGGTTCGTTATGTTACCAGCAATGACAAGAATGGACCATTATGGTACCAGCAATGACAAGAATGGACCATTATGTTACCAGCAATGACAAGAATGGACCATTATGTTATGAGCAATGACAAGAATGGACCGATATGTTACCAGCAATGACAAGAATGGACCGATATGTTACCAGCAATGACAAGAAAAATGGACCATTATGTTACGAGCAATGACAAGAATGGACCGCTATGTTACCAGCAATGACAAGAATGGACCGATATGTTACCAGCAATGACAAGAATGGACCATTATGTTACCAGCAATGACAAGAATGGACCATTATGTTACCAGCAATGACAAGAATGGACCATTATGTTACCAGCAATGACAAGAATGGTTCATTATGTTACCAGCAATGACAAGAATGGTTTGTTATGTTACCAGCAATGACAAGAATGGATCATTATGTTACCAGCAATGACAAGAATGGACCATTATGTTACCAGCAATGACAAGAATGGTTCGTTATGCTACCAGCAATGACAAGAATGGATCGTTATGTTACCAGCAATGACAAGAATGGACCATTATGTTACCAGCAATGACAAGAATGGATCATTATGTTACCAGCAATGACAAGAATGGACCACTATGTTACCAGCAATGACAAGAATGGACCATTATGTTACCAGCAATGACAAGAATGGACCGTTATGTTACCAGCAATGACAAGAATGGATCGTTATGTTACCAGCAATGACAAGAATGGTTCGTTATGTTACCAGCAATGATAAGAATGGACCATTATGTTACGAGCAATGACAAGAATGGATCATTATGTTACCAGCAATGACAAGAATGGACCGTTATGTTACCAGCAATTACAAGAATGGTTCGTTATGTTACCAGCAATGATAAGAATGGTTCGTTATGCTACCAGCAATGACAAGAATGGACCATCATGTTACCAGCAATGACAAGAATGGACCGCTATGTTACCAGCAATGACAAGAATGGTTCGTTATGTTACCAGCAATGATAAGAATGGTTCGTTATGCTATCAGCAATGACAAGAATGGACCATCATGTTACCAGCAATGACAAGAATGGACCGCTATGTTACCAGCAATGACAAGAATGGTTCGTTATGTTACCAGCAATGATAAGAATGGTTCGTTATGCTACCAGCAATGACAAGAATGGACCATCATGTTACCAGCAATGACAAGAATGGACCATTATGTTACCAGCAATGACAAGAATGGACCGTTATGTTACCAGCAATGACAAGAATGGATCGTTATGTTACCAGCAATGACAAGAATGGACAGATATGTTACCAGCAATGACAAAAATGGTTTGCTATGTTACCAGCAATGATAAGAATGGACAATTATGTTACCAGCAATGACAAGAATGGAACATTATGTTACCAGCAATGACAAGAATGGTTTGTTATGTTACCAGCAATGACAAGAATGGACCGTTATGTTACCAGCAATGACAAGAAGGGACCGTTATGTTACCAGCAATGACAAGAATGGACCGTTATGTTACCAGCAATGACAAGAATGGATTGTTATGTTACCAGCAATGACAAGAATGGACCATTATGTTACCAGCAATGACAAGAATGGACCGTTATGTTACCAGCAATGACAAGAATGGACCATTATGTTACCAGCAATGACAAGAATGGTTCGTTATGTTACCAACAATGACAAGAATGGACCATCATGTTACCAGCAATGACAAGAATGGTTCGTTATGTTAACGGCAGCAAAATCCATCTTTCCTGTGTACATTCTAAGCAATCGTACATTCTTCAGAAAGGTGGACATGATCGAATTGGACAGAGAGTGTAGACATGTGGAAATTCAACAGAAGACAGCAGACTACATTCTGCTATCATTTTATAGCTGTACCTCACCGTTATTATTACAGCAATTGTTATCACAGTTTCGTATATAAATATTATTTACATGTATTTGCGCAATTTATTAAATATTAATTACGATATTACGGTGTTTTTGTGCCCATATCACGCTGCAACAGAAAATGATAACTTGAAAAATTATTAAAATGGGACATGTGTAGTCAGCAGGGTTATTAAAAATTGGTCAAGTAAATTGTTGAAAAAGCCACGCTATTGGTCAAATACATGTATATTTTTCTAACAAACCTAAGTTGGTAAATATAATCCTCGATAATCGTTTGATCACACACATTTCCGGCTAACACAATAAACACATCACACTGGCTAATTGCCACCTGGGGCTATGAATATGCCCAATGTATCCATGCCGATCAAACTTTCAATGCATGTCATGTCTATTACATGCAATTTGATGTTTACAACTAAGCTACAATGTAAGGACAGTTTTTAATTTCTTTGAAGTGGAATGAATGATTGACAGTCAATTATATAGGAAAGAAAATTGTTTTTAAAATGTTTGCATTAACTTAACGAAGTGTGTGAGGATTAGATTTGCAATTAAATAATAATTAATATTTCAAACAGAAAGCTGAAAAGTTTGATAACGAAAAGAAAAGTGTGAGAGGATTAAGTATCATTCTAACACGACCCAGCTAATACATACTTGCCCGGGTTATTCTGCGATATACCTACCTTGAACTATGCTGCGCGCGCACCGTGTTTGGGCTATTCCATTTATACAATGCGTGTAAAGTTTTATGAATGAAAGTCACGTGATGTTTGTAAATACTACCGTGGGAATTCGCGGAAGTGAGCTATTTTTAGAATCAGATAATCTCTTGTCAGTCTTGTTTTTCTGTTAAGTAACGTTTCAGTTACTATTCTGTACAGTTTTATTTGACAAAATAAATAAAATTATTGATCAGTTACAACTTTTGTTCATTTATGCACTAGATTGATATTTTCCATAAAAAATAACGTCATCACCCCTTACGCGGGAAGAAATTTCAAAAGCCAAATGCAGCAGCAGAGTAGCACGGCATTTGAAGAAAATACTCCTTTGATTCTCGTCTAAAATTATTAGAAGTAAGTCGTGTTAGAATCGAAATAATAAGTATCAACCGTGGCATATCGCAGAATAACCCGAGTTTGAAGTTCTTATGCGTAGAAATAGATCACGAAGGCCGGTTGATACTTATTATTTCTTACTTAAATATGTAAATAATTAATAACTAAATATTTCAAACAGAAAGCCGAATATCAGCTAGGACAAGAGCTTGTCTAAAAAATAGATATGGAAATTCCGTGTTTGTCTAGAAAATTGATTTTAGCTAACCATGCAGTACATGGTTATGTATGGTTATGTGCAGATATTAGTAGAATTATATGCTTATAGATTCTAGACATTCTCGAGACAAATTCTATAAATGAGAACAATTCTATAAGACCTAGTCCTTCATTCTTGTATTTTATTTTGTATGCCGCTGGTTCCATTTTAGTAGATTTAAGAAGATTTGTGGTCATGAAATTTGCTAATGACTTCAAATGAAAAACGCAATTGGAGATTAAAAATTAATGAAACAGATTGGATAGCCGATTGGACAATCAATTTAAATGAGGTAATTGGTTAATTTACGTACTATAGGAAGTTCAATTCATGTTTTGCTTGAATGAAATAAACCCATCAGTCAAGTGTAACATATACCGTACATTGTGTACACTGCATGTTACTGCATGGCATGTTGTTAATTGGATGCAATTATGCCAACACGTAAGCCTGTCTGTACATGATCGATCGTGAAATTCCTTCACATTTCAAATTAACTGGTCCCCAATCACCTACATATATACTAATGCCAGATACAAATGCCAGGTCACAGCTATGACCCCGGAATCGGTGACCCTATAGCATACATGAAATAAGACTGAAAAGGCATGTGTTTACCGAAAAATACTTGCTGGCGACTATGCCAGTTGTAAAGGATGCGGGTGTATCGTGAGTTAACTGTACATGTGTTTGAAATTAGCGGACCATGAAGTACACACAAATCATGTATATTAAGTGCTAAATACATTGACAAGAATTTAGTCCTCTAAGTCACCAAGTGTAAATCCCATATATATATAGTGAACTGTATCAACTAGTAGAATCATAACTCATCAATGTATCAATTAAAGAAATCAATATACATGGTGGTATGCACACACGTGACTATGTTACACTTACTGTGTAGTCACTGAGAGTGATATAGGCGATATATAAATAATTGTTTTGGGTTCAAAGCCGCACAAACAGCTTAGGTCATTTGGCGACTCTCCAACTAATATTGGAACAACCCTGGGTGCTCAGGCACGGAGAGTACCTGGATACAACCACTGACCTTCCAAAAGTGAGCTGGATAGCTTTCTCACGTGAAAGAATTTGATAACCCAAGTTTGATTCAACCTACAGTGGTGAGGTGAGGGGCAAGCGATCTTAGAAACTCGGACACAGAGAATAAATTTGACACTTAGCAAATACATCAAATATATCTTCGCTAAACAACAAGTACACTGTCGCATAGGAACGCAATCAAATATGTAAATACCTGTTTCAGGACGAACAATAAAATATAGAGTAGATCCATCCACAATCTTGTAATGTGACAGAGTATATCCATCTTCTAGTTGGTTTCCAGCTACTATTAACACAACATTTTCAGGAGCATTGAATGTTTCAGTAGCGATCCTAACTTTAATACTCTTAATGGTGTCTGTGGGAAGTACACTCATGTCAATTGTGTTTCCGTCAGTACTTCTAACAACAATCTGCATACCTTTAACGATAAAAAGATCAAAATATTAAAATCTATACTTTTGGCATGGGAAATGTTATGTCATTTGTTTACACGCATTTATTTCAGCTCAATTTAGAAACAAGTTCTTACAACATTTTCTTAATCACTCTTGAGACCTCATTCCTGATGGAATCCATCACCATGAGGGAGAGTGAAGAGGCAATGTGGAAATGATGTGCCTTTCCTAAGGGCACAATCGTAATGGCTACAGCTGGGCGAAAACTCAAGATCCTAGTCTGAATAAAACCTTCATATTATTTACAATAGCGTGCAGTCCATTCATGTTAAGTTTCTCAGTAGCAGCACATTAGAGTAGAGTCAACGTTTCTAAATTTTGCTATTCGAGTATTTGTATCACTGATTTAAAAGAGAAACTTGAATTATTAAACCATTTTCCTACATTGAAAAATGAAAAACGCAAACCGTATGGTAAATTTATTATCACATAGTTGAAGTGTCCTTTATTAGCACATAGTTGAAGTGTCCTTTATTAGCACATAGTTGAAGTGTCCTTTATTAGCACATAGTTGAAGTGTCCTTTATTAGCACATAGTTGAAGTGTCCTTTATTAGCACATAGTTGAAGTGTCCTTTATTAGCACATAGTTGAAGTGTCCTTTATTATCACATAGTTGAAGTGTCCTTTTTTCACATCCTTCGATTACATTTAGGACGTGTGCAAATAAAAGAAACTTTTCTTTCATGCTTTCCAATGAATGATAAAGTTTTCTCACTGTTTCAAAAGTATTTTCTCTGCCACTAGTTGCATTTCGTATTCCTGCGCGGTTAGTTGTAGGCCTACTTGTGTATTTTAGCTATATTCTGACTAGAACAGTTAATTATAAAGTAATATATTCTAATAAATTTGTTTTGTCTGTAGTTGCCTGACAAGGGCAGTTAAAATGAATTAAATTTGAAAACTGTTATATTAGCCAAATTCATTGGAATTCATAAAAGAAAAAGATTTATGTCATTTTTATTTCATCTCGTGATGGCCAACGCCACTCGTGGATAATACAAATTTCGGTGATCACTCGATGAAATAAAATCCTATCTTACACTAATAAACACAAATATTCTCTACATCATCTCGGTACTATTCAATTTGTCATGCATGCATATCAGAAGAATAAAAATAAACTTTTGAAACTTTAAATATTCAACTTACAGGCGCCTGTATCAGTTTCTGTTGTCATATTGATCATTACCATTGAGGAGCTCAGGTCAGTCATCTGAATATCTTGGTATCCTTGCTTGTCTCTATTCACAGAGTCTGCTTGTGGCTGCTCATCCGACAAACATGTCATGCTATCCTTACTGGATGACCCCTTATTTCTCCTCTTTCCACCAGTAAATCCATCCCCTTTCTCACTATCAGTCCTATTTTCGTCTTTTTCAGGTATATACCCTTCATCAAACTTTTCACCATCAGTTTTATCAATGTGTTGTTTATCTGGATGATGTCTAGGCTCATGCAGATCCAATTCCTTATCAGGTCGTAGCTCTGTCTTCATTGCAGTTGTTTTCTTTGGCCTATCTCTCTCATACTTTGCTGGTTTTTCAATATCTGAAGTTTTCTGGTATGAGACATACGTACCGGTATTCTTTGTGTGTTCAGCTTGGCTAAGTTTAATCACTGTTTCATCTCGGTTCTTGTGTTCACTCTGATTGAAATAGATAAACACATGGACTCAGAATTGACTTTGTCACAATAAATGATGTTTCAGTCAAACCTGTGCAAGTGGTCATCTCTATTTAGCAGCTGATCTGTATTTAAATAACCAGCTTCCAAACTCAGTTACAAGCAAAATTATTATAGCTGACCTCTTGATGCAGTCACCTGTGTTAAACACCCACTTTTTGTACCTTAATTGCATATATATAATATAATGTAAGTAACTTTGTGACAGTTGATCTCAAAATGTGGCCTTGTCACACACATCAGTTAGAAGTGTTACACACAACATCACTCGAGACAATGTGACACACAACATCAGTGAGACAATGTGACACACAACATCAGTGTGACAATGTGACACAGCATCAGGGAGACAATGTGACACACAACATCAGGGAGACAATGTGACACACAACATCAGGGAGACAATGTGACACACAACATCAGTGAGACAATGTGACACACAACATCAGTGAGACAATGTGACACACAACATCAGTGAGACATTGTGACATACAACACCAGTGAGACACACAACATCAGTGAGACAATGTGGCATACAACATCAGTGAGACAATGTGACATACAACATCAGTGAGACAATGTGACACACAACATCAGTGAGACAATGTGACATACAACATCAGTGAGACAATGTGACATACAACATCAGTGAGACAATGTGACACACAACATCAGTGAGACAATGTGACATACAACATCAGTGAGACAATGTGACACACAACATCAGTGAGACAATGTGACATACAACATCAGGGAGACAATGTGACATACAACAGCAGTGAGACAATGTGACATACAACATCGGTGAGACAATGTGACATACAACATCAGTGAGACAATGAGACACACAACATCAGTGAGACAATGTGACACACAACATCAGTGAGACAATGTGACATACAACATCAGTGAGACAATGTGACGCACAACATCAGTGAGACAATGTGACACACAACATCAAGTAGACAATGTGACACACAACATCAGTGAGACAATGTGACACACAGCATCAGTGTGACAATGTGACACACAACATCAGGGAGACAATGTGACACACAACATCAGGGAGACAATGTGACACATCAGTGAGCCAATGTGACATACAACATCAGTGAGACAATGTGACACACAACATCAGTGAGCCAATGTGACATACAACATCAGGGAGACAATGTGACACACAACATCAGTGAGACAATGTGACATACAACATCAGTGAGACAATGTGACACACAACATCAGGGAGACAATGTGACACACAGCATCAAGGAGACAACTGTCACATGGAGCTAAAGACAACTGTCACATGGAGTTAAAGACAACTGTCACATGGAGTTAGACAACTGTCACATGGAGCTAAAGACAACTGTTACATGTAGCTAAAGACAGCTGTCACATGGAGCTAAAGACAACTGTCACATGGAGCTAAAGACAACTGTCACATGGAGCTAAAGACAACTGTCACATGGAGTTAGACAACTGTCACATGCAGCTAAAGACAAATGTCACATGGAGCTAAAGACAACTGTCACATGGAGTTAAAGACAACTGTCACATGGAGTTAAAGACAACTGTCACATGGAGCTAAAGACAACTGTCACATGGAGCTAAAGACAACTGTCACATGGAGCTAAAGACAACTGTCACATGGAGCTAAAGATTAAGAAATTCCATATGGGTGGAACTAGCTGGGAACATGTGTCTTGGCCAGTAGGTGTGCGAGAAATGTTAATCCATTGAGGACCGAAAATTTGAAGGTATGTGTTGTTTTCATAACATTGTGCATATTTATGAATTTTCAGTTTCATTCATAATGAATTCGTTATGAGCAAGGCATCTTCTACGGGGTGTCATTTTAAAACATGCTTGGATATGGCCTAAACAATCTGAATCTATAGTGTCAAGGCTATGGAATATTATAATGTTCTTAACCCATTCAACACCAAGTAACTCACATGGACTGGTCCATGATATTCTTAA
This sequence comes from Archivesica marissinica, assembly GCA_014843695.1. NCBI lineage: Eukaryota > Metazoa > Mollusca > Bivalvia > Venerida > Vesicomyidae > Archivesica > Archivesica marissinica. The sequence goes on from CM026393.1 coordinate 1,195,870, forward strand.
ACCAATAAATGAATCAGAAAATCACATTTGGACAAGTTCATTTATGAAAATGGGTAATTTTTGTCTAAAAATAGTAATATTACTGGCAAAAAGTGCAGATCCTGATGAGACGGCTCGTCATGAGCCGGCTCATCTGGATCTACACTTTTTGTAAGCCTATTTAGAGGTCTGTGGTGTTGAAAGGGTTAAAAGAGAATTTAAAAAACTTTTAGTGTTTTCGCGAAACCGTTTGTCCAGACCCCCCAAGCGTCTGTGATCAAACCAATATTATATCATGATAATGACTCATAAGTTAGAACACTACTAATAATACAATTAAAGTTGACCTATGGTCAAGTATATACAATAACCATACCAGAATTAAATCCAACTTTAACCCTTTGCATGCTAGCGGCAAATAAAATCACTTTTACAAACAACATAGAGCCAGAAGAACAGGAGAACGTGCCGTCTGATCACACTCTATGCTGTTTGCTATTCGGATAGTGGAGTTAAAATACTTGGCTGATCTGGATCTATGTTGTTTGCAAATGTGATTTATTTACTCAGCAAGCAAAGGGTAACAGTTATCAGGAAATGCAAAAATGGTGGATTATTCATGTCCCAATTATCCATAAACGTTCAGTCAACCAGAACGTACTAACAAACGGCCGCCGTGGTCGAGTGGTTATGGTCGCTGACTTGTATACCACTGTAAGATATCATCACTGATGGTCTCGGGTTCGAACCCAAACTGTGTCTCATTTATATGAAAAAGTTGGCAGTTTCTTACGGAGGTTAATGCACCAAGTACTGGTTAACCGCTGGAGCCTGCCCAGGAAAGGAAGTTAGGTATAATGCCCATTGCTCAACCAGTAGCGACGTTAAATAAATTTAAATGTTAAAAAACCGGGAATAACAATATACACAACCATAATCAATATCAATTCCTAACAAATATGATTAGGAATAAAATCGTAGAATATTAATTATTATGTATTCACAACAATACATTTCATGAAATATGCGTTCTTGCCTTTGTATCTTTGGTTTTCTGTTCGAGTATCTCACGGGATCCTTTCTGCGCAGGATTGTCTTCATGTACAGGTGCGGGCTGTGATCTGCCTCTATGTACATTCTCTTGGGTACCTGTATTAAGAAGTGCATATGTATAACAATACAACAAAGGAGGGAGTATAACCACCAGTTTCCTAAATACCTGGAACAAAGAGTGAGGCTATATCACGCCATGACATAACAATTATTGGTAGTTTACCTGGATATGTAATATTGCTATTATTGGTAGTTTACCTGGATATGTAATACTTTATTGGTAGTTTACCTGGATATGTAATACTTTATTGGAAGTTTACCTGGATATGTAACACTGCTATTATTGGTAGTTTACCTGGATATGTAATACACGTATTATTGGAAGTTTACCTGGATATGTAATACTTGTATTATTGGTAGTTTACCTGGATATGTAATACT
>CM026393.1:1198342-1223563 GCA_014843695.1 Archivesica marissinica
AAACGTAAAACACAAGACTGTAATTTGCAGACTGCAGTGTTATGAAATACAGGTGTATAAAACGCAGACTAAAACTGCAGACTGTAATTTGCAGACCAGTTATTGATTTTCCACAAATTGAAAAACATAAATAATGTAATAAATAGATATACTTATTACATACTTTTCGCAAACAATGTATATAACCGTCATCACTTGTGTGTTTGGTGATAGGCAATGTAAAATGTTTTTGCCAATAACATATTGAACTTTTTGGTTTTATAGAGGAAAAATATATATGTAGAAAGGATTTTCTCTGAGGTTTTTGAAGATGTGACATATTTACAAAATAAAAAATAGTTTCATTTGCTCACAAAATATCTGTAATTTAAAACAAGAAACCTTCATCACATGCAATTTATGCTAATTAACTTATTCAGGTAGATTTGCCATTCCAAATGTGATTGTATTCCATAAAACACGAATAATAAATAAATAAAACATATAAATTGACCACGTTATTCACTAATGCGGCATTAATACGTACATTGTATATGTGGCAAATTGATCACGTTATTCACTAATGCGGCATTGTATATGTGGCAAATTGATCACGTTATTCACTAATGCGGCATTAATACGTACATTGTATATGTGGCAAATTGATCACGTTATTCACTAATGCGGCATTAATACGTACATTGTATATGTGGCAAATTGATCACGTTATTCACTAATGCGGCATTAATACGTACATTGTATATGTGCCAAATTGATCACGTTATTCACTAATGCGACATTAATACGTACATTGTATATGTGGCAAATTGATCACGTTATTCACTAATGCGGCATTAATACGTACATTGTATATGTGCCAAATTGATCACGTTATTCACTAATGCGGCATTAATACGTACATTGTATATGTGGCAAATTGATCACGTTATTCACTAATGCGGCATTAATACGTACATTGTATATGTGGCAAATTGATCACGTTATTCACTAATGCGGCATTAATACGTACATTGTATATGTGCCAAAACCTGCTTTAATAGTTTACAGCGTCGTAATTCTTATCTATGTAAATAATGTGTACATTATTTTATTTGTGAACAAATGTTTATGTGAACTATGTAAAAGCTGCTAATCCATGGATCCATCACTGATCTGGTCATAGGTGAGCTGAGCATAGGTGATCTGAGCATAGGTGATCTGAGCATAGGTGATCTGTGCATAGGTGAGCTGATCATAGGTGAGCTGATCATAGGTGAGCTGATCATAGGTGAGCTGATCATAGGTGATCTGAGCATAGGTGATCTGGTCATAGGTGATCTGAGCATAGGTGATCTGAGCATAGGTGAGCTGATCATAGGTGATCTGGTCATAGGTGATCTGAGCATAGGTGAGCTGATCATAGGTGAGCTGATCATAGGTGATCTGAGCATAGGTGATCTGAGCATAGGTGAGCTGATCATAGGTGAGCTGATCATAGGTGAGCTGATCATAGGTGATCTGTGCATAGGTGAGCTGATCATAGGTGAGCTGATCATAGGTGATCTGAGCATAGGTGATCTGAGCATAGGTGAGCTGATCATAGGTGAGCTGATCATAGGTGAGCTGATCATAGGTGATCTGTGCATAGGTGAGCTGATCATAGGTGAGCTGATCATAGGTGAGCTGATCATAGGTGATCTGAGCATAGGTGATCTGGTGAGCTGATCATAGGTGATCTGATCATAGGTGATCTGAGCATAGGTGATCTGGTGAGCTGATCATAGGTGATCTGATCATAGGTGATCTGAGCATAGGTGATCTGTGCATAGGTGAGCTGGTCATAGGTGATCTGGTCATAGGTGATCTGGTCATAGGTGAGCTGGTCATAGGTGATCTGGTCATAGGTGATCTGGTCATAGGTGATCTGGTCATAGGTGATCTGAGCATAGGTGAGCTGGTCATAGGTGATCTGAGCATAGGTGATCTGAGCATAGGTGATCTGAGCATAGGTGAGCTGAGCATAGGTGAGCTGAGCATAGGTGAGCTGGTCATAGGTGATCTGGTCATAGGTGATCTGGTCATAGGTGATCTGGTCATAGGTGATCTGGTCATAGGTGATCTGATCATAGGTGAGCTGGTGAGCTGAGCATAGGTGATCTGAGCATAGGTGAGCTGGTGAGCTGAGCATAGGTGATCTGAGCATAGGTGAGCTGGTGAGCTGAGCATAGGTGATCTGATCATAGGTGATCTGCTGAGCATAGGTGAGCTGATCATAGGTGAGCTGAGCATATGTGAGCTGAGCATAGGTGATCTGAGCATAGGTGAGCTGATCATAGGTGATCTGGTCATAGGTGAGCTGAGCATAGGTGATCTGTGCATAGGTGAGCTGAGCATAGGTGATCTGAGCATAGGTGATCTGAGCATAGGTGAGCTGATCATAGGTGATCTGAGCATAGGTGAGCTGATCATAGGTGATCTGAGCATAGGTGATCTGAGCATAGGTGAGCTGAGCATAGGTGTTGTGTTGAGCATAGGTGATCTGAGCATAGGTGATCTGGTGCATAGGTGATCTGATCATAGGTGATCTGAGCATAGGTGAGCTGTCATAGGTGATCTGGGTTGGTGTTGTCATAGGTGATCTGATCATAGGTGATCTGAGCATAGGTGAGCTGATCATAGGTGATCTGAGCATAGGTGAGCTGAGCATAGGTGATCTGAGCATAGGTGAGCTGAGCATAGGTGATCTGAGCATAGGTGATCTGAGCATAGGTGATCTGGTCATAGGTGATCTGAGCATAGGTGATCTGGTAGCATAGGTGATCTGAGCATAGGTGATCTGCATAGGTGATCTGAGCATAGTGATCTGTGCATAGGTGATCTGATCATAGGTGATCTGAGCATAGGTGATCTGAGCATAGGTGATCTGAGCATAGGTGATCTGCATAGGTGATCTGAGCATAGGTGATCTGGCATAGGTGATCTGTGCATAGGTGATCTGAGCATAGGTGATCTGAGCATAGGTGATCTGTGCATAGGTGATCTGAGCATAGGTGATCTGAGCATAGGTGAGCTGGTGAGCTGAGCATAGGTGATCTGGTGAGCTGAGCATAGGTGATCTGAGCATAGGTGATCTGAGCATAGGTGAGCTGAGCATAGGTGAGCTGGTGAGCTGAGCATAGGTGAGCTGATGAGCTGAGCATAGGTGAGCTGAGCATTGGTGAGCTGAATTCTTAAAACATATTCTTTTTTTTTCCATATATATTCCTTTTATTTTCATTTAATTATAGATATTTTTATAAACACACACAACAAAAATATACACTGATTATACATAGTATGGGTTACAGACATGTTTATACATTATGTTTTACAAATGTGTTCATAGATATATAATTACGCGAGAGAGAGAGTTTGGAGGGAGAGAGAAAAAGGTGAACTTAGTTTATACAAATTTATTTTAGCTCGATTGCGAAACAAGTTCTTATAACTTATATTAATCACTCTCGAGTCCTCATTCCTGATGGAATCCATCGCCACGAGGGAGAGAGAAGAGGCAACGTGGAATTTAAATGCCTTGCCTAAGGACACAATCGCAACAGCTCCAGCGGGGCTCGAACTCCCGACCTTTTCGCACCTGAAGCGAACGCGTATCCACTGAGCTATCACGACTTCCACGTGAACTTGAGGTAAAAGAGAAGAATAGAGAGACATTGAAGACAGAGCGAATGAGTTGCTAACAGTGTTTGTATCGTTATTTTAATTAATATTGCCATGGATATGGGACATTATAAATTTACCCTCTAGGAGATTACTTCCTGACTTTGCTTACCTTTGCTCAATGGAGTTGGCAGAGCTCGTGATTTGGGGTCAAATAAAGTGTAAATACGTTACCTTTGCTCAATGGAGTTGGCAGAGCTCGTGATTTGGGGTCAAATAAAGTGTAAATACGTTACCTTTGCTCAATGGAGTTGGCAGAGCTCGTGATTTGGGGTCAAATAAAGTGTAAATACGTTACCTTTGCTCAATGGAGTTGGCAGAGCTCGTGATTTGGGGTTATCATCTACGCATTTCTGACCTCCTGCTTCCTCTTGTGTCTTTCCTACAATGGAATATACATGTACTGATGCACATTATTGTGTACTGACAACTATATACATGTACTGACAACTATATGACATTATTGTGCACTGACAACTATATGCATGTACTGATGCACATTATTGTGTACTGACAACTATATGACATTATTGTGTACTGACAACTATATGACATTATTGTGTACTGACAACTATATGCATGTATTGATGCACATTATTGTGTACTGACAACTATATGACATTATTGTGCACTGACAACTATATGCATGTATTTATGCACATGATTGTGTACTGACAACTATATGACATTATTGTGTACTGACAACTATATGCATGTATGATGCACATTATTGTGTACTGACAACTATATGACATTATTGTGTACTGACAACTATATGCATGTACTGATGCACATTATTGTGTACTGACAACTATATGCATGTACTGATGCACATTATTGTGTACTGACAACTATATGCATGTACTGATGCACATTATTGTGTACTGACAACTATATGCATGTACTGATGCACATTATTGTGTACTGACAACTATATGCATGTACTGATGCACATTATTGTGTACTGACAACTATATGCATGTACTGATGCACATTATTGTGTACTGACAACTATATGCATGTACTGATGCACATTATTGTGTACTGACAACTATATGCATGTACTGATGCACATTATTGTGTACTGACAACTATATGCATGTACTGATGCACATTATTGTGTACTGACAACTATATGCATGTACTGATGCACATTATTGTGTACTGACAACTATATGCATGTACTGATGCACATTATTGTGTACTGACAACTATATGCATGTACTGATGCACATTATTGTGTACTGACAACTATATGCATGTACTGATGCACATTATTGTGTACTGACAACTATATGCATGTACTGATGCACATTATTGTGTACTGACAACTATATGCATGTACTGATGCACATTATTGTGTACTGACAACTATATGCATGTACTGATGCACATTATTGTGTATTGACAACTATATGCATGTACTGATGCACATTATTGTGTACTGACAACTATATGCATGTACTGATGCACATTATTGTGTACTGACAACTATATGCATGTACTGATGCACATTATTGTGTACTGACAACTATATGCATGTACTGATGCACATTATTGTGTACTGACAACTATATGCATGTACTGATGCACATTATTGTGTATTGACAACTATATACATGTACTGATGCACATTATTGTGTACTGACAACTATATGCATGTACTGATGCACATTATTGTGTACTGACAACTATATGCATGTACTGATGCACATTATTGTGTACTGACAACTATATGCATGTACTGATGCACATTATTGTGTACTGACAACTATATGCATGTACTGATGCACATTATTGTGTACTGACAACTATATACATGTACTGATGCACATTATTGTGTACTGACAACTATATACATGTACTGATGCACATTATTGTGTACTGACAACTATATACATGTACTGATGCACATTATTGTGTACTGACAACTATATGCATGTACTGATGCACATTATTGTGTAATGACAACTATATGACAGTATTGTGTACTGACAATTATATGATATTATTGTGTACTGACAACTATATGCATGTACTGATGCACATTATTGTGTACTGACAACTATATGCATGTACTGATGCACACTATTGTGTACTGACAACTATATGCATGTACTGATGCACATTATTGTGTACTGACAACTATATGCATGTACTGATGCACATTATTGTGTACTGACAACTATATACATGTACTGATGCACATTATTGTGTAATGACAACTATATGACAGTATTGTGTACTGACAATTATATGATATTATTGTGTACTGACAACTATATGCATGTACTGATGCACACTATTGTGTACTGACAACTATATGCATGTACTGATGCACATTATTGTGTACTGACAACTATATACATGTACTGATGCACATTATTGTGTAATGACAACTATATGACAGTATTGTGTACTGACAATTATATGATATTATTGTGTACTGACAACTATATGCATGTACTGATGCACATTATTGTGTACTGACAACTATATGCATGTACTGATGCACATTATTGTGTACTGACAACTATATGACATTATTGTGTACTGACAACTATATGATATTATTGTGTACTGACAACTATATGCATGTACTGATGCACATTATTGTGTACTGACAACTATATGCATGTACTGATGCACACTATTGTGTACTGACAACTATATGCATGTACTGATGCACATTATTGTGTACTGACAACTATATGCATGTACTGATGCACATTATTGTGTACTGACAACTATATGCATGTACTGATGCACATTATTGTGTACTGACAACTATATGCATGTACTGATGCACATTAGTGTGTACTGACAACTAGAAGGAAAGGATTAATATAGATCTAAACAAAAACAGACCTGGAGTTCCTTTGTCCAAAGACTGTCGTCCATCATCACTATCATTGTCAGAGTCCCCACTTGGCATAGTTTCTGCTATAACCTTGCGACATTCAATAAACTCATCTAAATCGCTCAAACATATCTCAAACACCACAGGAATGTCATTGGTCATATATACTGCAACACTTTTGAGAATCTGTTTCGTCAAATCTCTTATAGACCATCCAAAGCGTTCATCTAGTGAAATACACACGTGTGTGCAATCGTACGCCTTCGCTTGCAATAACAATGCTTTAGTGGCTTCTTGTACAATATGTTTCCATTTTCCATCTGCATTTGTACATTGTGGTACATACAACTGGGTAGACTTCCTTTCTCCATCACTCTTCACAATTGAAGGACATTCTACAATGTAACACAAACACTTGTTTAATTTGACTCTAAGTGTGTGCAACCTATGATGATCCTCAATTATGTAGTCCCTAATTATGTTTCTCGCTGTAGGAAAACAAGCATAATGGTCGAGACAACACAATCGGTATTCAAGCAATGTTAACCTTTGCTACCTTCGGTAAGTTCTCAAAAATACCAAAACAGTACCATACATACTCGCCTATAAGACAACCCCACCATAAATCAGTGGCATTTTGCATAGACCCGCATATAAGACGGGTTGAGAAAATGGAAACCACTAGGAAGTAAAGATCAAACAAATTAATTAAGCACTGTAAAATATGTCAAATCTTAAAGACAGCACAGATGCACATTTGATTTGCTAAAATGCTAATGACAAGTCCAGTTTGCAGACAGAGCTCTGAATGTCTATGCTTATGTTACACCCTTTGAATTATGTCAATATACGGTCATCATTTTTTGAGTGAGAACAATTTGATTTTTAAAAAAAAAATATATCACTCGCTTGTAAGACTGGAAGTCAATTTGAGGCCATAATCTGATGATGAAAACCCGTCTTATAGGTGAGTATGTATGGTATTATATTTCTCAGCACTGCCTAGTAGTCATTTAAACCTTTCCTAGAAGCATCTCTTGACGTCATTACCAATACGACATAAATTGACAATGTAGTAGCCATACAAATGTTCATAATAAAGGCCAGAATCTCGTGTAGTCCCAGTAATATCTATAGAGGTGGGTTAGTTTAAGCATATTTTATTTCCCAATATAATACATATTGAACAATGCATACATCACACATAATCAAAATACAGAAAAAGGATTAGAATGAAAGACAGAGTCTTATATAATTCTTCTCCTCTGTGAGTGGGATAGATATGGCGACTACATATCCACTGTATGATAGCTAAATGTCTGTCATGTGTATGGAGATATAATAGTATATTAACCTAAATCTCTATGAGGGAAAGGGTTAATATCTAGCATTTTAGGGAGGGCTGTAACTAATGTTGTTAAAACTTGTGGCCCAACCCATTTGCTTCAACATTTATCGACAATTCTTGTGCACATCAATGACACAAATCGTATATACTGTGCATAATTATACAAGTGTGTTCATTTGTTTTGTTCTGTACATATATATATATATAGAATGAATGCAATAAAATATGATTAAACTAAGTAGTCATTTAATTAGGTATAAGATATAAGCCGAAAATGATCCAATATGTAAAATATTGGACTGTGTGAAGTGCTACGAGCCAAGCATAGTACCAATATTTTACATATTGTATCCGTTTGAGGCTTGTATCTTACTTAAAGCACACACTTATACAACAAGATCTTACTAACTAAAATTGTTAATTTCGTTTGAAAGCAGTCCAATATTAATAATAATGGACTGCAAGTACAATGGTATAACGTCACCCAGTGTTTTACGGTAACGTGTGTCACGTGCACATTGTATGCAAATTCTGAATGCGATGGATGGTCTGTGAACAGTGTAATACAGCATAGTCCAATGTGATGGATGGTCAGTGAACAGTGTAATACAGCATAGTCCAATGCGATGGATGGTCTGTGAACAGTGTAATACAGCATAGTCCAATGCGATGGAGGGTCTGTGAACAGTGTAATACAGCATAGTCCAATGCGATGGATGGTCTGTGAACAGTGTAATACAGCATATTCCAATGCGATGGATGGTCTGTGAACAGTGTAATACAGCATATTACAATGCGATGGATGGTCTGTGAACAGTGTAATACAGCATAGTCCAATCATCCATCAATGTCAGGCCACATTTGTATGTCAAATGAAACATGTATTTTCTTGGCTTTATCTTACTAAATCTGCTATTGCATTAAAAACTATGATTTGGAACTAATTAAATCGGGCTTTTTTTCACATTCCAGTTTATCTAAAGTACATTTGTACTGTTTCGAGAGTGACCTCGTCTCTCGAGAATGACCTTGTTTTTTTTCTTTCGGTATTACAGCAATTCATGACTTATTGTTGATTTCACATTCATTACAATCAATATACTGTTTTTATTACCTAGCAGAAATAATTTATACCCAGGTAAACTTTTGACCTCAGAATTGTATTATTATTGATACATGCTCTTAAATGAAAACTTACAGCGTTTGATATATTATTTAATTTACATGAAAGTCTCTTAAAAATTATGCTATTGTACTTCAAAATATAAAACCTAAATTATAGTCTTGTCTTTTCTTTCGAATAAGACTTCTGTTTCTAGAAGACTTATCTTTGTTTTGGATATAATACTTCAATATTCTATAAATTTTAAATCAAAATATTACAAACGATTTTTTTTTTTATCTCTTTATTGGTAAAGGGAGACAACTCATTAACCCTTTGCATTTTCAAATTAAATAGACTACTATGTTAAATCAAGGTCATTGTGTATAATTACTATGTGTTGAATGTGATATCTATGACTATGTATATGCTACATTAAAATAAATAAACGGGGTTACCCACTTTTGGGGCCTCAAATATTTTTTTTTAAAATTCGGGCTTTGGAATTTTATGTCGAGTTTAGAAAGCAAGACAGAGTTGTCCAGCTCATATCATACTGGTTCATTAACAAAAGATAAACCTTTCTTTTGGCATTTTAGTGGTAAAAGGTAGGCAGTAGTATGAGATATTAAGAATATTCATCCTTCATAATACATCGTATTACATTTCTATTTCAACGTAATGCACCAGTATTTACGTGTGGAGGTTGGGGAATTACAACAACAACAACAACAACAAAGAAACAACAGTATAATTATATATATATATATATATACAGTAAGTATATATATGTATATATAAGAGTCTAATATTATGGTATAGCGCAACGTTGTTGGGAGCTACGAGCCGGATCCTGAGCTCTTTTGGTATAGCGCAACATTGTTGGGAGCTATGAGCCGGATCCTGAGTTCTTTTGGTATAGCGCAATGTAGTTGGGAGCTACGAGCCGGATCCTGAGCTCTTATGGTATAGCGCAACGTTGTTGGGAGCTACGAGCCAGATCCTGAGCTCTTATGATATAGCGCAACATTGTTGGGAGCTATGAGCCGGATCCCTGAGCTCTTTTGGTATAGCGCAACATTGTTGGGAGCTACGAGCCGGATCCTGAGCTCTTTTGGTATAGCACAACGTTGTTGGGAGCTACGAGCTGGATCCTGAGCTCTTATGGTTATAGCGCAACGTTGTTGGGAGCTACAAGCCGGATCCTGAGCTCTTATGGTATAGCGCAACGTTGTTGAGAGCTACGAGCCGGATCCTGAGCTCTTTTGGTATAGCGCAACGTTGTTGGGAGCTACGAGCCGGATCCTGAGCTCTTATGGTATAGCGCAACGTTGTTGGGAGCTATGAGCCGGATCCTGAGCTCTTATGGTATAGCGCAACGTTGTTGGGAGCTATGAGCCGGATCCTGAGCTCTTTTGGTATAGTGCAACGTTGTTGGAGAGTTACGAGCTGGATACTGAGCTCTTATGGTACTTTTTGTCACGTTAACGTTCGCGACCTAACGGAAGTGACATTACATTCTTGAAATTGTTATAATAAATATTCACAATTTGTGCGTTGACTTGATTTTTTACTTTATTCTATTATAACATCACAAACTTTTAACCTTTGACTCATATGATCTTAACCTTTGTGGTACAAGCCTGACTGAACACGTGTCACAATGTCACAATGTCACAATGAATTCTCCCAGTACATATCAGTTAAATGACAAACATAAAATTCCCATTAGCACTTTTAGAGTTCTAGTTGAAAACTTCACTTAATTGACATTAATACTTCATTCTTATATGAGACTTTTATCAGGAAGTTCGCAAATATATTCGATATATAAACTGGAGATTTGGCTTTAAGGTGCTCACACGAGTATCCTGCATGGCACATCTGTAACATTTCTTGATTCAAAAAATGTATACTTTTGAGTTATGACTATCTTTTTGTCATCCAGAAATTTGATGGAAGTACTACGTCGACATATGACTGAGAAACAAGCAAATCAATCTTTTGAACAAAAAATGTGTTGAATTTTATTTGTTGAAAGTTATTTATTTATGTCTGTTTGTTTATTTTATTTTATTTAATATAACAATTTGCATAGACAATTATTTACATTATGAACCATAGACAGGCTGATAAACAAACATACATTATTGTTGTGCATTTTTGTATCATGTCAACCAGATATCTTAAATTGAGTTCAGTTTCATTAAAAAATGAGATAAAAAAACCATTGCCATAACTCCAAAGTACAATCGACTTATACATGTAGGAGGATCCACCTTAAAATCACTTATACATGTAGGAGGAGGATCCAGCTTAAAATCACTTATACATGTAGGAGGAGGATTCACCTTAAAATCACTTATACATGTAGGAGGATCCACCTTAAAATCACTTATACATGTAGGAGGATCCAGCTTAAAATCACTTATACATGTAGGAGAATCCACCTTAAAATCACTTATACATGTAGGAGGATCTAGCTTAAAATCACTTATAAATGTAGGAGGATCTAGCTTAAAATCACTTATACATGTAGGAGGATCCAGCTTAAAATCACTTATACATGTAGGAGGATCCACCTTAAAATCACTTATACATGTAGGAGGAGGACCCACCTTAAAATCACTTATACATGTAGGAGGATCCAGCTTAAAATCACTTATACATGTAGGAGGAACCACCTTAAAATCACTTATACATGTAGGAGGATCCAGCTTAAAATCACTTATACATGTAGGAGGAGCCACATTAAAATCACTTATACATGTAGGAGGATCCAGCTTAAAATCACTTATACATGTAGGAGGGTCCACCTTAAAATCACTTATACATGTAGGAGGATCCACCTTAAAATCACTTATACATGTAGGAGGATCCAGCTTAAAATCACTTATACATGTAGGAGGATCCAGCTTAAAATCACTTATACATGTAGGAGGATCCACCTTAAAATCACTTATACATGTAGGAGGAGGATCCACCTTAAAATCACTTATACATGTAGGAGGAGGATCCACCTTAAAATCACTTATACATGTAGGAGGAGGATCCACCTTAAAATCACTTATACATGTAGGAGGAGGTCCACCTTAAAATCACTTATACATGTAGGAGGACCCACCTTAAAATCACTTATACATGTAGGAGGATCCACCTTAAAATCACTTATACATGTAGGAGGATCCACCTTAAAATCACTTATACATGTAGGAGGATCCACCTTAAAATCACTTATACATGTAGGAGGAGGATCCACCTTAAAATCACTTATACATGTAGGAGGATCCAGCTTAAAATCACTTATACATGTAGGAGGAGGATTCACCTTAAAATCACTTATACATGTAGGAGGATCCACCTTAAAATCACTTATACATGTAGGAGGAGGATCCACTTTAAAATCACTTATACATGTAGGAGGAACCACCTTAAAATCACTTATACATGTAGGAGGAGGATCCAGCTTAAAATCACTTATACACGTAGGAGGAACCACCTTAAAATCACTTATATATGTGGGAGGATCCACCTTAAAATCACTTATACATGTAGGAGGATCCACCTTAAAATCACTTATACATGTAGGAGGAGGATCCAGCTTAAAATCACTTATACATGTAGGAGGATCCACCTTAAAATCACTTATACATGTAGGAGGAGGATCCACTTTAAAATCACTTATACATGTAGGAGGAACCACCTTAAAATCACTTATACATGTAGGAGGAGGATCCACCTTAAAATCACTTATACATGTAGGAGGATCCACCTTAAAATCACTTATACATGTAGGAGGAGGATCCAGCTTAAAATCACATATACATGTAGGAGGATCCACCTTAAAATCACTTATACATGTAGGAGGAGGACCCACCTTAAAATCACTTATACATGTAGGAGGATCCACCTTAAAATCACTTATACATGTAGGAGGAGGATCTGCCTTAAAATCACTTATACATGTAGGAGGAGGACCCACCTTAAAATCACTTATACATGTAGGAGGACCCACCTTAAAATCACTTATACATGTAGGAGGATCCACCTTAAAATCACATATACATGTAGGAGGATCCAGCTTAAAATCACTTATACACGTAGGAGGAGGATCCACCTTAAAATCACTTATACATGGAGGAGGATCCACCTTAAAATCACTTATACATGGAGGAGGAGGATCCACCTTAAAATCACTTATACATGTAGGAGGATCCACCTTAAAATCACATATACATGTAGGAGGATCCAGCTTAAAATCACTTATACATGTAGGAGGATCCAGCTTAAAATCACATATACATGTAGGAGGATCCACCTTAAAATCACTTATACATGTAGGAGGATCCAGCTTAAAATCACATATACATGTAGGAGGATCCAGCTTAAAATCACATATACATGTAGGAGGATCCACCTTAAAATCACTTATACATGTAGGAGGATCCACCTTAAAATCACTTATACATGTAGGAGGATCCACCTTAAAATCACTTATACATGTAGGAGGATCCAGCTTAAAATCACTTATACATGTAGGAGGAGGATCTGCCTTAAAATCACTTATACATGTAGGAGGAGGACCCACCTTAAAATCACTTATACATGTAGGAGGATCCACCTTAAAATCACTTATACATGTAGGAGGATCCAC
This sequence comes from Archivesica marissinica, assembly GCA_014843695.1. Classification (NCBI taxonomy): domain Eukaryota; kingdom Metazoa; phylum Mollusca; class Bivalvia; order Venerida; family Vesicomyidae; genus Archivesica; species Archivesica marissinica. Next base: position 1,212,003 of record CM026393.1, read on the forward strand.
CTTAAAATCACATATACATGTAGGAGGATCCAGCTTAAAATCACTTATACACGTAGGAGGAGGATCCACCTTAAAATCACTTATACATGGAGGAGGATCCACCTTAAAATCACTTATACATGGAGGAGGAGGATCCACCTTAAAATCACTTATACATGTAGGAGGATCCACCTTAAAAGCACATATACATGTAGGAGGATCCAGCTTAAAATCACATATACATGTAGGAGGACCCACCTTAAAATCACTTATACATGTAGGAGGATCCAGCTTAAAATCACATATACATGTAGGAGGATCCACCTTAAAATCACTTATACATGTAGGAGGATCCAGCTTAAAATCACATATACATGTAGGAGGATCCAGCTTAAAATCACATATACATGTAGGAGGACCCACCTTAAAATCACTTATACATGTAGGAGGATCCAGCTTAAAATCACTTATACATGTAGGAGGGTCCACCTTAAAATCACTTATACATGTAGGAGGATCCACCTTAAAATCACTTATACATGTAGGAGGATCCAGCTTAAAATCACTTATACATGTAGGAGGATCCACCTTAAAATCACTTATACATGTAGGAGGAGGAACCACCTTAAAATCACTTATACATGTAGGAGGAGGATCCACCTTAAAATCACTTATACATGTAGGAGGAGGATCCACCTTAAAATCACTTATACATGTAGCCACCTTAAAATCACTTATACATGTAGGAGGATCCACCTTAAAATCACTTATACATGTAGGAGGACCCACCTTAAAATCACTTATACATGTAGGAGGATCCACCTTAAAATCACTTATACATGTAGGAGGATCCACCTTAAAATCACTTATACATGTAGGAGGATCCACCTTAAAATCACTTATACATGTAGGAGGAGGACCCACCTTAAAATCACTTATACATGTAGGAGGATCCAGCTTAAAATCACTTATACATGTAGGAGGAGGATTCACCTTAAAATCACTTATACATGTAGGAGGATCCACCTTAAAATCACTTATACATGTAGGAGGAGGATCCACTTTAAAATGACTTATACATGTAGGAGGAACCACCTTAAAATCACTTATACATGTAGGAGGAGGATCCAGCTTAAAATCACTTATACACGTAGGAGGAACCACCTTAAAATCACTTATATATGTGGGAGGATCCACCTTAAAATCACTTATACATGTAGGAGGATCCACCTTAAAATCACTTATACATGTAGGAGGAGGATCCAGCTTAAAATCACTTATACATGTAGGAGGATCCACCTTAAAATCACTTATACATGTAGGAGGAGGATCCACTTTAAAATCACTTATACATGTAGGAGGAACCACCTTAAAATCACTTATACATGTAGGAGGAGGATCCACCTTAAAATCACTTATACATGTAGGAGGATCCACCTTAAAATCACTTATACATGTAGGAGGAGGATCCAGCTTAAAATCACATATACATGTAGGAGGATCCACCTTAAAATCACTTATACATGTAGGAGGAGGACCCACCTTAAAATCACTTATACATGTAGGAGGACCACCTTAAAATCACTTATACATGTAGGAGGAGGATCTGCCTTAAAATCACTTATACATGTAGGAGGAGGACCCACCTTAAAATCACTTATACATGTAGGAGGACCCACCTTAAAATCACTTATACATGTAGGAGGATCCACCTTAAAATCACATATACATGTAGGAGGATCCAGCTTAAAATCACTTATACACGTAGGAGGATCCACCTTAAAATCACTTATACATGGAGGAGGATCCACCTTAAAATCACTTATACATGGAGGAGGAGGATCCACCTTAAAATCACTTATACATGTAGGAAGATCCACCTTAAAATCACATATACATGTAGGAGGATCCAGCTTAAAATCACATATACATGTAGGAGGACCCACCTTAAAATCACTTATACATGTAGGAGGATCCAGCTTAAAATCACATATACATGTAGGAGGAACCACCTTAAAATCACTTATACATGTAGGAGGATCCAGCTTAAAATCACATATACATGTAGGAGGATCCAGCTTAAAATCACATATACATGTAGGAGGATCCACCTTAAAATCACTTATACATGTAGGAGGATCCACCTTAAAATCACTTATACATGTAGGAGGATCGACCTTAAAATCACTTATACATGTAGGAGGATCCAGCTTAAAATCACTTATACATGTAGGAGGATCTGCCTTAAAATCACTTATACATGTAGGAGGAGGATCCACCTTAAAATCACTTATACATGTAGGAGGAGGATCCACCTTAAAATCACTTATACATGTAGGAGGAGGATCCACCTTAAAATCACTTATACATGTAGGAGTATCCACCTTAAAATCACTTATACATGTAGGAGTATCCACCTTAAAATCACTTATACATGTAGGAGGAGGACCCACCTTAAAATCACTTATACATGTAGGAGGATCTACCTTAAAATCACTTATACGTGTAGGAGGATCCAGCTTAAAATTACTTATACATGTAGGAGGATCCACCTTAAAATCACTTATACATGTAGGAGGACCCACCTTAAAATCACTTATACATGTAGGAGGATCTGCCTTAAAATCACTTATACATGTAAGAGGATCCACCTTAAAATCACTTATACATGTAGGACGACCCACCTTAAAATCACTTATACATGTAGGAGGATCTACCTTAAAATCACTTATACATGTAGGAGGATCCAGCTTAAAATCACTTATACATGTAGGAGGATCCAGCTTAAAATCACTTATACATGTAGGAGGATCCAGCTTAAAATCACTTATACATGTAGGAGGTCCACCTTAAAATCACTTATACATGTAGGAGGATCCACCTTAAAATCACTTATACATGTAGGAGGAGGACCCACCTTAAAATCACTTATACATGTAGGAGGAGGATACACCTTAAAATCACTTATACATGTAGGAGGAGGATCCACCTTAAAATCACTTATACATGTAGGAGGATTCACCTTAAAATCACTTATACATGTAGGAGGAGGATCCACCTTAAAATCACTTATACATGTAGGAGGACCCACCTTAAAATCACTTATACATGTAGGAGGACCCACCTTAAAATCACTTATACATGTAGGAGGATCCAGCTTAAAATCACTTATACATGTAGGAGGAGGATCCACCTTAAAATCACTTATACATGTAGGAGGATCCACCTTAAAATCACTTATACATGTAGGAGGAGGATACACCTTAAAATCACTTATACATGTAGGATGATCCAGCTTAAAATCACTTATACATGTAGGAGGAGGATCCACCTTAAAATCACTTATACATGTAGGAGAAGGATCCACCTTAAAATCACTTATACATGTAGGAGGAGGATCCACCTTAAAATCACATATACATGTAGGAGGATCCACCTTAAAATCACTTATACATGGAGGAGGATCCACCTTAAAATCACGTATACATGTAGGAGGAGGATCCACCTTAAAATCACTTATACATGTAGGAGGAGGATCCACCTTAAAATCACATATACATGTAGGAGGATCCACCTTAAAATCATATATACATGTAGGAGGATCCACCTTAAAATCACTTATACATGTAGGAGGATCCACCTTAAAATCACTTATACATGTAGGAGGATCCACCTTAAAATCACATATACATGTAGGAGGATCCACCTTAAAATCACATATACATGTAGGAGGACCCACCTTAAAATCACATATACATGTAGGAGGAGGATCCACCTTAAAATCACTTATACATGTAGGAGGAACCACCTTAAAATCACATATACATGTAGGAGGATCCACCTTAAAATCACTTATACATGTAGGAGGATCCAGCTTAAAATCACTTATACATGTAGGAGGAGGATCCAGCTTAAAATCACTTATACATGTAGGAGGATCCACCTTAAAATCACTTATACATGTAGGAGGATCCACCTTAAAATCACATATACATGTAGGAGGATCCACCTTAAAATCACATATACATGTAGGAGGATCTACCTTAAAATCACCTATACATGTAGGAGGATCCAGCTTAAAATCACTTATACATGTAGGAGGACCCACCTTAAAATCACATATACATGTAGGAGGAGGATCCACCTTAAAATCACTTATACATGTAGGAGGAACCACCTTAAAATCACATATACATGTAGGAGGATCCACCTTAAAATCACTTATACATGTAGGAGGATCCACCTTAAAATCACTTATACATGTAGGAGGAGGATCCAGCTTAAAATCACTTATACATGTAGGAGGATCTACCTTAAAATCACTTATACATGTAGGAGGAGGATCCAGCTTAAAATCACTTATACATGTAGGAGGACCACCTTAAAATCACTTATACATGTAGGAGGACCACCTTAAAATCACTTATACATGTAGGAGGAACCACCTTAAAATCACTTATACATGTAGGAGGACTACGTTAAAATCAGCATTTTCAAGAAAATATTTAACCTGCGATTTATGGCCAACATGTATGGCTGGGAGTATAAGGTAGTATACAAATTATGACATACTTACCTCTTCCAGAAGGCTTGCATTTCAATTCTATCAACAGATCTTTCCAGCAGTCTTGTCGCTGTCCACATGTAATCCTCAAAGTCTGGCCACCTTTATAAATCCAATCTTTGCTAGCGGATTGTGTCTCCTGTTCTTCTACGTTTGTTGTGTTCTGCTTTAATGTGTTAATGATGACATTGCAATGCTGTTCTGTCTTGGATTTTACAGTTTCATAATCAGCCTGCTGCTCATCAGACATTTCAACAGTTAGTTGTTCTTCTTTCATTTCTTTCTGTAATGACCGAATTTTGTTTTCTGTTGCAACAACTAATTGATCATCCTGTCCAACAATCATGAATCCAAACTTTCCATTATTGTTTAATGGTGTAATGTCAATACCCTCTCTGATACCGATTTTCTTCTGAATCAACTTTAACAAATTTGAACTTGTGACCTCAATTGTTCTTGTTTTCTGCCCTTTCTCGGGTAGATAAGGTTTCAAGCTCAGATCCTGCTCATCACTTCTATTACGTCTCTTCTCAACAGATGTTTGGTGCTTAAGCTTAGTCTCAAGCTTTTTAACAATATCGGTACTGCCCACACAATGATATTTATTTCCAACTACAGATGTGAATAGTCTGCCTCTGTTTTGTGACTGAATATCAGATATATTTTTCTGCATCTCTTCATTAGATGTATCTAGTTCAAATGCTTTGTATGTAATACATGACCTGACCCGTGAGCAGACATGATCCACAATAGTTTGAGAATTCCCAACAACTACAATCCTCTTTGCCTCCTCATTTATCTGAAAATGCATTTCATGAGGACAGCTTGTATCCGAAATTATGTTCTTTAGCTCTGTCTCCAAAAACATTCTAATTGAGCCAGCATCCATGCAGTTAGTGTGTCTTACATCAGAAAAGGCCATGCTATTACATGGACATTTATCTATCACTTCTGTTTGAAGGAACACTTTTACTTCATCAAGAATTGCATCATCTCTTCCACTTAATGAACACTCACATCTTTGCTTACTGTAGTTTGCCACACAATGCATCTGTACACTGGGAAACCTTGATGATATCAATGTTTGTACATGATAGCAGTCACAAACAAAGTCAAACCCCATTGGACATGGAAAGTTTATTGTAGCCATTTCATGTTTATCTGTAGTTATTCGTTTCCATGCATCTGCATATTCTTGCTTCGCACGTTCCTGCATTTGACTACGACAGACAAAAACATAAATCTTATCTTCCTGGATGTATTCAACATACACCTGCCTTTGCTTTGCAAACTCAGAACTCATTACCACTTTTTCTATTTCGGGAACATCATTCTTCAACTCAAACTGACCGACATATAAATCTGTTATTGCTAATGCCCGTTCCATAATTTTAACTACATTATATTCTTTCACGTCTTCCTCTAGTTGTATAACAATGCCATCATTGGCTACCTTCCATCCTTTACAGTCTAACTGGTTTGCAAATTCTCGATTATGAAGCAAGAACATCCACTTCATGTAGGACGCTGTAGATGAGGGATCAACACTATATAACTGACTTCCTTTGCCATGGTTCACTCTCACAGGAATAGAATACTTTCTAGATCGTCTCCCTGAAAACCATATATAAGTTTTTTTGAGTGCGACTGCACATAGGAAAGGTGTGGTGTGGGTGTTGGTGTGGTTTTCGTGTGGTGTGGGTGTTGGTATGGTTTTCGTGTGGTGTGGGTGTTGGTATGGGTGTTGGTGTGGTTTTCGTGTGGTTTTCGTGTGGTGTGGGTGTAGTGAGGTTAGGCATGGTGGATTCTTTTACTTGCACAGTGTAAAGCCCCGATCACAGGTAAATCATGCAACATAACAAATTTCGTAACTTTCTAACATTGGTTCAAGAAAGACCGTTAAAGGTTATCATCCTTCTAATTGAATAAGAGACCAAGGTTTTCACCCCAGTCACAACATTTGTGTTCACTGGTTTATATCATTCATGAACAAAATATGTCAGAAGTCATCGGAGCTTGTTGCTGGACATGATGGAAACGGCAAGCCATTAGGAATGCAAAATCAAATACATGTACCTTGATGAAAGACATGAAACAGAATGGGTGCACACAGTACAGAAGTGTGCTAAAACAGTACAGAAGTGTGCTAAAACAGTACAGAAGTGTGCTAAAACAGTACAGAAGTGTGCTAAAACATCACATTACACTACACTCAACATAATTCCTAATCGGTCAAGGGCCCCGTTTTATCAACGGTCGTAAGTCAGTCTTAGTTAAGATTATTGCTTAAGACCAAGTTACGCCGTCGTAACCTCTTAATTAAGACCACGGTCCGTTTTATCAACAAAGTCGCAGCTAAGATATCGTAAATAAAGTCTTAACTTTACGACTGGTTCGATGCAGTCGCAACTTCGGAAAAAGTCTTAAAAATGGCGGCCGAATCAGCAGAATCCGTGCATCAGAGACGTGATGCAAGAATATTCAGGGCCGGTAGAGACATTGGAGACGTGTGACACCAATATCCTTTCCCGATATCGCAGGACGAGGCTATGGGTTGTATTGCTTGTGGATATGGTGGGGGAATGACTTGGACAAGGGGACGAACCGCTCTCATTCGATACCCGGTTTGACCTAGGTAAAGTGAAATTGATATATTTCTACATCTTGCATTATTAAGGTGCAAATCAATGTTATTTGCGTACACATTTCTGTACAGTAGGCCCTTATTTCTATTTTAAGATTACAAGGGACGCTACTTCCATAAGAATCTATCGCTATTTATACAATTATGTTTTTGGAACTGAATGACGATACGTATTATGTTTCTGCAACACAGTAACTAAGTAAATTGATACAGTGTGCAGGTAGGGAATTAAATGCTTGTGTTTATAATGTCGTCTGTTTGTTTTTAAATGCTCGTGTATTGCTACAGTATTCGTACACATAATTAAACGTCCCCACGTGTCCAAATGCAAATGTTTTTCTGGACAGGCTTAGCCGACCTAAGCGGTTAACAAGTACTAAACTATGTCTGTGAGGTGACTTGCTCAATGACACTACATACGTGGACTGACCCGAGTATCGAACATGGGACAGTTTGATTCCAAATCCGACACCATACCACGGACGCCCGGAGGAAATCGTCCTGTTCAATATGTCACCGTATCATATCACATACTGTCCATCGAACCAGGGTTGAATTGGTGAGAAGCGAGCATGTCTTAACTACTGCGCAAATTGGACAGCCAAAAAAAGTGTAATCCATATTACAAGATGTCATGATTGATCTTAATGCGATGATAATTGATAGACACGATGAGTCGGGATGACCATAATTATATAATATAGATACACTGTCCAGTTTGAAATCAATCGGAATATATCGAACTCTGTGTTTACATGTATATTGGGTTACAAACTACTACCACAACCAATGACCACAAAGTTGCATTGTAATATAATTATAGTGTGTTGAAAACACTGACTGGTTTATGTATCAATAATAGTTGAAACGTTTTGTTCATTTCAGATGCTTATTGATTTAGATACCTATCAACGGGTGATGTATTGTCCAAAGTTGCAGATTTTCATGGCATCAACAGGTAGGTGAACTCTTGTCGACATGATCATTAATTGCTAAGTTTATTCGATTAGCTGTCTGATTAGCGTAGTGATTAGCACGCTCGCTTCTAGTCAATGCATTCCGGGTTCCTTATACTGACTGAGAAGTGTGTGAGATGGTACGGTGGTCCCCAAATCGGACATGTGAGTTTTCTTCGGTTATGTCCCACACGAATGACTACATAATTATACGCTTTCAACGAGAGTGCTTAATATTATAATCTTGTTTCGAAAATGTTGTAAAGTAAATAATATTTATACAGTTGATTATTCTAACATTAACAATGAAGAACGATGTAAAAACACAAAAGTTAACCATAGTTTTTTCAAAAACAGAATTAGGCCGAACTCCAAATATATTTAGTTTCGTCACAGCAACCCAGATTTATGGAATACATATTAATGTACATACACTGTACTAATCACTTATACATGGTTCTTAAACAAATTAATATCTGTCTGGTCCACCCTCACAAATGCTTAATATTAATGATGCATGTCCAAATTTTGTTCACAATCATTCCAGTGTTCAAATTTAACAGATAGAAATGTATAAGTTTGATGATAATAGAGTTTTTATATGTTATTTCTTGCAGATTCCCTGATGATATGGCTTTAATTGATGTACAACAGCTGGATTTTTATCGGAAGTGCCATATTATACAGAATGCAGTTGGATCAGTTGATGGTCTATTGATCTATGATTGTGTGATAGCATGGCCAAGAATATCAAGAGTGGACAACAATATTTCAACAGATCAGTTCATGCCTCTGTCAACACCACTTGATTTAAGGATACTAATCTTAGCTGTCATATTTACAGTTTAGAAATCTTGAAAACTGATGAAAACTGAGCAACTATCCAGTGATACAAATGCATATTGTTTGGTACTTTCCTTTTATAGACTATTAAGATTTAATTTTGACAAGTGGCACAGTTTTAAAAATTATGAAAGAAATGTCCGGTCTTAATTTTTGTGATATAAGGTTTCCACAAATAAAGCAAACAATAGAGATATATATATATATGTATGCCAAACAAGCAAAATTAGATGTGCATGAAAACACCCTGGTAATTATATGGTATTGAAGCCTGTGTACAAACAAGATTGTCTATCATACTGTGTTCACTACAGATCTTCAATCTATATCTTGTGCAACAATTCTTCTTTTACTATGAAATCAGAAATGTTGATGCAACAAAACACGAAAATAGATTCACAGTAAATATAATTTGTTGTATCAGATTGCATAGGGTGCGACAGACAGACTTTGGTGTGAAAATGTAACTGCTTCAATATACTTCCCACTACACTGTAACAGAAGCTGTAACATTACACAAAGCAACCAGATACAATAATGTTGATATACATAATACATGAATACCTGTGAGTGTTTTACGTTTATTTATCATAGTTACCAATTGCCCAATTTAGCGACTCCTCGAACGGGGTAAAAAGCCCATGTGATCTAGTTTTTTATTGTTTTTTCTTTCATGGGCTAAATCGTACTTAGACAACAATATGTGACGTCATAAAAGACGTAATAAATGACATTGCTTGAGTCCTTAAACGTACGTGCTGCCAACATTTCAACAAACACATTCTTTGTACCACAAATTCAAAGCATTGTTACTTTTAGCTTCCTACTTAATCCTTTTCCTTTTCATTATGTATGTTATATGTGTTTTATGGTTTGCAATAAATATTGTTTAAACCAATTCATCTTGGCAATTCTATGATAATTCTATTCCATATAATGCGAGGATTAAAAACTGCATTACCCATATTATCAGTAATGTTACAAGTGTCAATATGTATCTCTATATGCATTATAAAATTATATTGGGGTATATTTGCAGTGACATTATAAATAATGAAATTTAGAATAGTTCCGTTGTTTTATTTCTACTTCCTAACATCCATGATTGTGCTGGTTATAATTAGTTTCAATATAACTTACCGACCAAGTTAACTTGACAACAATGTGGTAGTTAAAGCGACCATTTATCATCGTCTTTGATCTATTGTGTTTTTGAGCTTAATTATCGTCGCTACCAGTTGCCCATATGAGCGACGCCTCTTGAAGAGATTAGTCATTTTAGATTTTTGAGGATATTGCAGTGATAGAGACAGAGACGGAGTATGTGGTCAATTGGTTAATGTTGTTGACTTCGAATCACTTGCCTCTCACAGCTGATGTTTAGACTCTCACCAGGGGTGTCGGATTATTTCGTGCAAGGAAACTATTTGGAATGTTTGTGGTTCTACCCAGGCAGGTGACCTTTCACACTTGACATACTGTATGGAGGGGCGCCCAGGATCTTCCTCCACCAATAATAGCTGGAAAGTCACCATATTACTTGAGCTGTTGGTGATACATTAAACCCCAAAAACAGAGACCCATGCCAGAGTATTATCTGGGTTTTTTACGTGAACGGTGTTATTCACTGACTTAAAGACTGATGATCGAACCTTGGATCTACAGACCAATGTGTTCACCACTGGACTATTGACCCGTCTGTATTTGATCTATTAATCTCACACAAATATATACGACTAATGTATGACCAGTCTATGACAGCCTGTATATTATATATGCTAGAATCGCCGTTGCTGATACAAAAGTGTGTATTAATGAATGGAGTCTATTCAGTATTTACATCACTAGATATTGTGGTAACATGTAAATACTGTTCAATTGCCTCAACATTATTTACAGACACAAATCTGGAACATAGCCTTGAAAATGAAATAATATTTAACAACATAATCCTATTGGCAAAGAAGTTTTGGGGTGGGAGCACTGTTTTGCATTTACGCAAAAACTATGTATAAGTATAATAAAAAGTCTGACATGTTTAACAATTCAATATATGAAAACAACGTATCAGATTTAAAATATTGTTGCACGATGGAAGCATACCAGTTATACTGAAATAGATTATACATTCACAGTAACAAGGAAGATTTAGTGGGGCCGTGTTTTCCTTTCCAATACCGGCGTGTTAAAAAATCTCTACGGATTTGACCCACTACGTCATATTTGATTTAATATAGATTTCATGTCTGGAGAGGCCTGCGCGTAAGGTTTAATTCGATATAAGAAATATTAACATATTCCAAGAAATAAAGAAGTTATGAATAATATATACAGGGGCGCCGTGTTTTAAACACGTCCGATGTTGACATTTGCGCGCGAAGATGAGTGCACCGGAAGTTTACATTTCGGACTGTGTCACTGTTTTTAAGGTCGTACGACGAAAGAAAATCTTAGCTGCGACCGAAGACTTACGACCGTGTTGATAAAACGGTCGTACGATTGTCGCAGGAAACGTCGCAAGTAGCGGTCTTAAGATAAGACCGACTTGCGACCGACGTTGTTGATAAAACGGGGC
>CM026393.1:1224563-1241154 GCA_014843695.1 Archivesica marissinica
GTGTAATACAGCATAGTCCAATGCGATGGATGGTCTGTGAACAGTGTAATACAGCATAGTCCAATGCGATGGATGGTCTGTGAACAGTGTAATACAGCATAGTCCAATGCGATGGATGGTCTGTGAACAGTGTAATACAGCATAGTCCAATGCGATGGATGGTCAGTGAACAGTGTAATACAGCATAGTCCAATGCGATGGATGGTCTGTGAACAGTGTAATACAGCATAGTCCAATGCGATGGATGGTCTGTGAACAGTGTAATACAGCATAGTCCAATGCGATGGATGGTCTGTGAACAGTGTAATACAGCATAGTCCAATGCGATGGATGGTCAGTGAACAGTGTAATACAGCATAGTCCAATGCGATGGATGGTCTGTGAACAGTGTAATACAGCATAGTCCAATGCGATGGATGGTCTGTGAACAGTGTAATACAGCATAGTCCAATGCGATGGATGGTCTGTGAACAGTGTAATACAGCATAGTCCAATGCGATGGATGGTCTGTGAACAGTGTAATACAGCATAGTCCAATGCGATGGATGGTCTGTGAACAGTGTAATACAGCATAGTCCAATGCGATGGATGGTCTGTGAACAGTGTAATACAGCATAGTCCAATGCGATGGATGGTCTGTGAACAGTGTAATACAGCATAGTCCAATGCGATGGATGGTCTGTGAACAGTGTAATACAGCATAGTCCAATGCGATGGATGGTCTGTGAACAGTGTAATACAGCATAGTCCAATGCGATGGATGGTCAGTGAACAGTGTAATACAGCATAGTCCAATGCGATGGAGGGTCAGTGAACAGTGTAATACAGCATAGTCCAATGCGATGGGGGTCAGTGAACAGTGTAATACAGCATAGTCCAATGCGATGGATGGTCTGTGAACAGTGTAATACAGCATAGTCCAATGCGATGGATGGTCTGTGAACAGTGTAATACAGCATAGTCCAATGCGATGGATGGTCAGTGAACAGTGTAATACAGCATAGTCCAATGCGATGGAGGGTCAGTGAACAGTGTAATACAGCATAGTCCAATGCGATGGGGGTCAGTGAACAGTGTAATACAGCATAGTCCAATGCGATGGATGGTCTGTGAACAGTGTAATACAGCATAGTCCAATGCGATGGATGGTCTGTGAACAGTGTAATACAGCATAGTCCAATGCGATGGATGGTCTGTGAACAGTGTAATACAGCATAGTCCAATGCGATGGATTGTTAGTGAACAGTGTAATACAGCAAAGTCCAATGTGATGGATGGTCTGTGAACAGTGTAATACAGCATAGTCCAATGCGATGGATGGTCTGTGAACAGTGTAATACAGCATAGTCCAATGCGATGGATGGTCTGTGAACAGTGTAATACAGCATAGTCCAATGCGATGGATGGTCAGTGAACAGTGTAATACAGCATAGTCCAATGCGATGGAGGGTCAGTGAACAGTGTAATACAGCATAGTCCAATGCGATGGAGGGTCAGTGAACAGTGTAATACAGCATAGTCCAATGCGATGGATGGTCTGTGAACAGTGTAATACAGCATAGTCCAATGCGATGGATGGTCTGTGAACAGTGTAATACAGCATAGTCCAATGCGATGGATGGTCTGTGAACAGTGTAATACAGCATAGTCCAATGCGATGGATGGTCTGTGAACAGTGTAATACAGCATAGTCCAATGCGATGGATGGTCTGTGAACAGTGTAATACAGCATAGTCCAATGCGATGGATGGTCTGTGAACAGTGTAATACAGCATAGTCCAATGCGATGGATGGTCAGTGAACAGTGTAATACAGCATAGTCCAATGCGATGGATGGTCAGTGAACAGTGTAATACAGCATAGTCCAATGCGATGGAGGGTCAGTGAACAGTGTAATACAGCATAGTCCAATGCGATGGATGGTCTGTGAACAGTGTAATACAGCATAGTCCAATGCGATGGATGGTCTGTGAACAGTGTAATACAGCATAGTCCAATGCGATGGATGGTCAGTGAACAGTGTAATACAGCATAGTCCAATGCGATGGAGGGTCAGTGAACAGTGTAATACAGCATAGTCCAATGCGATGGAGGGTCAGTGAACAGTGTAATACAGCATAGTCCAATGCGATGGATGGTCTGTGAACAGTGTAATACAGCATAGTCCAATGCGATGGATGGTCTGTGAACAGTGTAATACAGCATAGTCCAATGCGATGGATGGTCTGTGAACAGTGTAATACAGCATAGTCCAATGCGATGGATTGTTAGTGAACAGTGTAATACAGCATAGTCCAATGTGATGGATGGTCTGTGAACAGTGTAATACAGCATAGTCCAATGCGATGGATGGTCTGTGAACAGTGTAATACAGCATAATCCAATGTGATGGATGGTCAGTGAACAGTGTAATACAGCATAGTCCAATGCGATGGATGGTCTGTGAACAGTGTAATACAGCATAGTCCAATGCGCTGGATGGTCTGTGAACAGTGTAATACAGCATAGTCCAATGCGATGGATGGTCTGTGAACAGTGTAATACAGCATAGTCCAATGCGATGGATGGTCTGTGAACAGTGTAATACAGCATAGTCCAATGTGATGGATGGTCAGTGAACAGTGTAATACAGCATAGTCCAATGCGATGGATGGTCTGTGAACAGTGTAATACAGCATAGTCCAATGCGATGGATGGTTAGTGAACAGTGTAATACAGCATAGTCCAATGCGATGGAGGGTCTGTGAACAGTGTAATACAGCATAGTCCAATGCGATGGATGGTCTGTGAACAGTGTAATACAGCATAGTCCAATGCGATGGATGGTCTGTGAACAGTGTAACACAGCATAGTCCAATGCGATGGATGGTATGTGAACAGTGTAATACAGCATAGTCCAATGCGATGGATGGTCAGTGAACAGTGTAATACAGCATAGTCCAATGCGATGGAGGGTCTGTGAACAGTGTAATACAGCATAGTCCAATGCAATGGATGGTCAGTGAACAGTGTAATACAGCATAGTCCAATGCGATGGATGGTCAGTGACCAGTGTAATACAGCATAGTCCAATGCGATGGAGGGTCTGTGAACAGTGTAATACAGCATAGTCCAATGCAATGGATGGTCAGTGAACAGTGTAATACAGCATAGTCCAATGCGATGGATGGTCTGTGAACAGTGTAATACAGCATAGTCCAATGCGATGGATGGTCTGTGAACAGTGTAATACAGCATAGTCCAATGCGATGGATGGTCTGTGAACAGTGTAATACAGCATAGTCCAATGCGATGGATTGTTAGTGAACAGTGTAATACAGCATAGTCCAATGTGATGGATGGTCTGTGAACAGTGTAATACAGCATAGTCCAATGCGATGGATGGTTAGTGAACAGTGTAATACAGCATAGTCCAATGCGATGGATGGTCAGTGAACAGTGTAATACAGCATAGTCCAATGCGATGGATGGTCTGTGAACAGTGTAATACAGCATAGTCCAATGCGATGGATGGTTAGTGAACAGTGTAATACAGCATAGTCCAATGCGATGGATGGTTAGTGAACAGTGTAATACAGCATAGTCCAATGCGATGGATGGTCAGTGAACAGTATAATACAGCATAGTCCAATGCGATGTATGGTCAGTGAACAGTGTAATACAGCATAGTCCAATGCGATGGATGGTCTGTGAACAGTGTAATACAGCATAGTCCAATGCGATGGATGGTCAGTGAACAGTGTAATACAGCATAGTCCAATGCGATGGAGGGTCTGTGAACAGTGTAATACAGCATAGTCCAATGCGATGGATGGTCAGTGAATAGTGTAATACAGCATAGTCCAATGCGATGGATGGTCTGTGAACAGTGTAATACAGCATAGTCCAATGCGATGGATGGTCTGTGAACAGTGTAATACAGCATAGTCCAATGCGATGGAGGGTCTGTGAACAGTGTAATACAGCATAGTCCAATGCAATGGATGGTCAGTGAACAGTGTAATACAGCATAGTCCAATGCAATGGATGGTCTGTGAACAGTGTAATACAGCATAGTCCAATGCGATGGATGGTCTGTGAACAGTGTAATACAGCATAGTCCAATCATCCATTAATGTCAGGCCACATTTGTATGTCAAATGAAACATGTATTTTCTTGGCTTTATCTTACTAAATCTGCTATTGCATTAAAAGCTATGATTTGGAACTAATTAAATCGGGCTTTTTTCACATTCCCGTTTATCTAAAGTACATTTGTACTGTTTCGAGAGTGACCTCGTCTCTCGAGAATGACCTTGTTTTTTTTCTTTCGGTATTACAGCAATTCATGACTTATTGTTGATTTCACATTCATTACAATCAATATACTGTTTTTATTTCCTAGCAGAAATAATTTATACCCAGGTAAACTTTTGACCTCAGAATTATATTATTCTCGATACATGCTCTTAAATGAAAACTTACAGCGTTTGATATATTATTTAATTTACATGAGTCTCTTAAAAATTATGCTATTGTACTTCAAAATATAAAACCTAAATTATAGTCTTGTCTTTTCTTTCGAACAAGACTTCTGTTTCTAGAAGACTTATCTTTGTTTTGGATATAATACTGCAATATTCTATCAATTTTAAATCAAAATATTACAAACGATTTGGTTTTTATCTCTTTATTGGTAAAGGGAGACAACTCATTAACACTTTGCATTTTCAAATTAAATAGACTACTATGTTAAATCAAGGTCATTGTGTATAATTACTATGTGTTGAATGTGATATCTATGACTATGTATATGCTACATTAAAAAAAATAAACGGGGTTACCCACTTTTGGGGCCTCAAATATATATTTTTTTTAAATCAGGCTTTGGAATTTTATGTCGAGTTTAGAAAGCAAGACATAGTTGTCCAGCTCATATCATACTGGTTCATTAACAAAAGATAAACCTTTCTTTTGGCATTTTAGTGGTAAAAGGCATTAGTATGAGATACTAAGAATATTCATCCTTCACAATACATCGTATTACATTTCTATTTCAACGTAATGCAACAGTATTTACGTGTGGAGGTTGGGGAATTACAACAACAACAACAAAGAAACAACAGTATAATTATATATATATACAGTAAGTATATATATGTATATGTGTATATATATATATATATATATATATAAGAGTCTAATATTTTATATAGCGCAACGTTGTTGGGAGCTACGAGCCGGATCCTGAGCTCTTTTGGTATAGCGCAACATTGTTGGGAGCTACGAGCCGGATCCTGAGCTCTTTTGGTGTAGCGCAACGTTGTTGGGAGCTACGAGCCAGATCCCTGAGCTCTTATGGTATAGCGCAATGTTGTTGAGAGCTACGAGCCGGATCCTGAGCTCTTTTGGTATAGCGCAACGTTGTTGGGAGCTACGAGCCGGATCCTGAGCTCTTATGGTATAGCGCAACGTTGTTGGGAGCTATGAGCCGGATCCTGAGCTCTTATGGTATAGCGCAACGTTGTTGGGAGCTATGAGCCGGATCCTGAGCTCTTTTGGTATAGTGCAACGTTGTTGGGAGCTATGAGCCGGATCCCTGAGCTCTTTTGGTATAGCGCAACATAGTTGGGAGCTATGAGCCGGATCCCTGAGCTCTTATGGTATAGTGCAACATTGTTGGGAGCTACAAGCCAGATCCTGAGCTCTTATGGTATAGCGCAACGTTGTTGGGAGCTATGAGCCGGATCCTGAGCTCTTATGGTATAGTGCAACATTGTTGGGAGCTACGACCGGATCCCTGAGCTCTTTTGGTATAGCGCAATGTAGTTGGGAGCTACGAGCCGGATCCTGAGCTCTTTTGGTATAGCGCAACATTGTTGGGAGCTATGAGCCGGATCCTGAGCTCTTTTGGTATAGCGCAACATTGTTGGGAGCTATGAGCCGGATCCTGAGTTCTTTTGGTATAGCGCAATGTAGTTGGGAGCTACGAGCCGGATCCTGAGCTCTTATGGTATAGCGCAACGTTGTTGGGAGCTACGAGCCAGATCCTGAGCTCTTATGATATAGCGCAACATTGTTGGGAGCTATGAGCCGGATCCCTGAGCTCTTTTGGTATAGCGCAACATTGTTGGGAGCTATGAGCCGGATCCTGAGCTCTTTTGGTATAGCGCAACATTGTTGGGAGCTATGAGCCAGATCCTGAGCTCTTTTGGTATAGCACAACGTTGTTGGGAGCTACAAGCCCGATCCTGAGCTCTTATGGTATAGCGCAACGTTGTTGGGAGCTACGAACCGGATACTGAGCTTTTTTGGTATAGCGCAACGTTGTTGGGAGCTACAAGCCGGATACTGAGCTCTTATGGTACTTCTTGTCACGTTAACGTTCGCGACCTAACGGAAGTGACGTTATATTCTTGAAATTGTTATAATAAATATTCACAATTTGTGCGTTGACTTGATTTTTTACTTTATTCTATTATAAGATCACAAACTTTTAACCTTTGACTCATATGATCTTAACCTTTGTGGTACAAGCCTGACTTAACCTTTGTGGTACAAGCCTGACTGAACCTTTGTGGTACAAGCCTGACTGAACCTTTGTGGTACAAGCCTGACTTAACCTTTGTGGTACAAGCCTGACTTAACCTTTGTGGTACAAGCCTGACTGAACCTTTGTGGTACAAGCCTGACTTAACCTTTGTGGTACAAGCCTGACTTAACCTTTGTGGTACAAGCCTGACTGAACCTTTGTGGTACAAGCCTGACTGAACCTTTGTGGTACAAGCCTGACTGAACCTTTGTGGTACAAGCCCGACTTAACCTTTGTGGTACAAGCCTGACTGAACCTTTGTGGTACAAGCCTGACTGAACCTTTGTGGTACAAGCCTGACTTAACCTTTGTGGTACAAGCCTGACTTAACCTTTGTGGTACAAGCCTGACTTAACCTTTGTGGTACAAGCCTGACTTAACCTTTGTGGTACAAGCCTGACTTAACCTTTGTGGTACAAGCCTGACTTAACCTTTGTGGTACAAGCCTGACTTAACCTTTGTGGTACAAGCCTGACTTAACCTTTGTGGTACAAGCCTGACTGAACCTTTGTGGTACAAGCCTGACTGAACCTTTGTGGTACAAGCCTGACTTAACCTTTGTGGTACAAGCCTGACTGAACCTTTGTGGTACAAGCCTGACTGAACCTTTGTGGTACAAGCCTGACTGAACCTTTGTGGTACAAGCCTGACTGAACCTTTGTGGTACAAGCCTGACTGAACCTTTGTGGTACAAGCCTGACTTAACCTTTGTGGTACAAGCCTGACTTAACCTTTGTGGTACAAGCCTGACTTAACCTTTGTGGTACAAGCCTGACTTAACCTTTGTGGTACAAGCCTGACTTAACCTTTGTGGTACAAGCCTGACTGAACACGTGTCACAATGTCACAATGTCACAATGAATTCTCCCAGTACATATCAGTTAAATGACAAACATAAAATTCCCATTAGCACTTTTAGAGTTCTAGTTGAAAACTTCACTTAATTGACATTAATACTTCATTCTTATATGAGACTTTTATCAGGAAGTTCGGAAATATATTCGATATATAAACTGGAGATTTGGCTTTAAGGTGCTTACACGAGTATCCTGCATGGCACATCTGTAACATTTCTTGATTCAAAAAATGTATACTTTTGAGTTATGACTACCTTTTTGTCATACAGAAATTTGATGGAAGTACTACATCGACATATGACTGAGAAACAAGCAAATCAATCTTTTGAACAAAAAATATGTTGAATTTTATTTGTTGAAAGTTATTTTTTATGTTTATTTTATTTAATATAACAATTTGCATAGACAATTATTTACATTATGAACCATAGACAGGCTGATAAACAAACATACATTATTGTTGTGCATTTTTTTATCATGTCAACCAGATATCTTAAATTGAGTTCAGTTTCATTAAAATATGAGATAAAAAAACCATTGCCATAACGAACTCCAAAGTACAATCGACTTATACATGTAGGAGGATCCACCTTAAAATCACTTATACATGTAGGAGGATCCACCTTAAAATCACTTATACATGTAGGAGGATCCACCTTAAAATCACTTATACATGTAGGACGACCACCTTAATATCAGCATTTTCAAGACAAAATTTAACCTGCGATTTATGGCCAACATCGACTTGTAAACATGTATGGCTGGGAGTATACAAATTATGACATACTGACCTCTTCCAGAAGGCTTGCATTTCAATTCTATCAACAGATCTTTCCAGCAGTCTTGTCGCTGTCCATATGTAATCCTCAAAGTCTGGCCACCTTTATAAATCCAATCTTTGCTAGCGGATTGTGTCTCCTGTTCTTCTACGTTTGTTGTGTTCTGCTTTAACGTGTCAATGATGACATTGCATTGCTGTTCTGTCTTGGATTTTACAGTTTCATAATGAGCCAGCTGCTCATCTGACATTTCAACAGTTAGTTGTTCTTCTTTCATTTCTTTCTGTAATGACCGAATTTGGTTTTCTGTTGCAACAATTAATTGATCATCCTGTCCAACAATCATGAATCCAAACTTTCCATTATTGTTTAATGGTGTAATGTCGATACCCTCTCTGACACTGATTTTCTTCTGAATCAACTTTAACAAATTTGAACTTGTGACCTCAATTGTTCTTGTTTTCGGACCTTCCTCGACTAGATAAGGTTTCAAGCTCAGATCCTGCTCATCACTTCTATTACGTCTCTTCTCAGCAGATGTTTGGTGCTTAAGCTTAGTCTCAAGCTTTTTAACAATAACGGTACTGCCCACACACTGATATTTATTTCCAACTACAGATGTGAATAGTCTGCCTCTGTTTTGCGACTGAATATCAGATATATTTTTCTTAATCTCTTCATCAGATGTATCTAGTTCAAATTCTTTGTATGTAATACATGCCCTGACCCTTGAGCAGACATGATCCACAATAGTTTGAGAATTCCCAACAACTACAATCTTCTTTGCCTCCTCATTTATCTGAAAACGCATTTTATGAGGACGGCTTGTTTCCGAAATTATGTTCTTTAGCTCTGTCTCCAAAAACATTCTAATTAAGCCAGCATTCATGCAGTTATTGTTTCTTATATCAGAAAAGGCCATGCTATTACATGGATATTTATCTATCACTTCTGTTTGAAGGAACACTTTTACTTCATCAAGAATTGCATCATCTCTTCCACTTAATGAACAATCACATCTTTGCTTACTGTAGTTTGCCACACAATGCATCTGTACACTGGGAAACCTTGATGATATCAATGTTTGTACATGATAGCAGTCACAAACAAAGTCAAACCCCATTGGACATTGAAAGTTTATTGTAACCGTTTCATGTTTATCTGTAGTTATTCGTTTCAATGCATCTGCATATTCTTGCTTCGCACGTTCCTGCATTTGACTACGACAGACATAAACATAAATCTTATCTTCCTGGATGTATTCAACATACACCTGCCTTTGCTTTGCAAACTCAGAACTCATTACCACTTTTTCTATTTCGGTTACATCATTATTCAACTCAAACTGACCGACATATAAATCTGTTATCGCTAATGCCCGTTCCATAATTTTAACTACATTATTTTCTTTCACGTCTTCCTCTAGTTGTATAACAATGCAATCATTTGCTACCTTCCATCCTTTACAGTCTAACTGGTTTGCAAATTTTCGATTATGAAGCAAGAACATCCACTTCATGTAGGACGCTGTAGATGGGGAATCAACACTATACAATTGACTTCCTTTGCCATGGTTCACTCTCACAGGAATAGAATGCTTTCTAGATCGTCTCCCTGAAAACCATATATAAGTTTTTTGGAGTGCGACTGCACATAGGAAAGGTGTGGTGTTGGTGTGGTTTTCGTGTGGTGTGGGTGTTGGTGTGGTTTTCGTGTGGTGTGGGTGTTGCTGTGGTTTTCGTGTGGTGTGGGTGTTGGTGTGGTTTTCGTGTGGTGTGGGTGTTGGTATGGGTATTGGTGTGGTTTTGGTGTGGTTTTCGTGTGGTGTGGTTTTCGTGTGGTGTGGGTGTTGGTATGGGTATTGGTGTGGTTTTGGTGTGGTGTGGGTGTGGTTTTCGTGTGGTGTGGGTGTTGGTATGGGTGTTGGTGTGGTGTGGGTGTTGTTTTGGTGTGGTGTGGGTGTTGGTGTGGTTTTGGTGTGGTGTGGGTGTTGTTTTCGTGTGGTGTGGGTGTAGTGGGGTTAGGCATGGTGGATTCTTTTACTTGCACAGTGTAAAGCGCTATGAAATATAGGTGTATAAAACGCAGACTAAAATTGCAGACTATAATTTGCAGACCAGTTATTGATTTTCCACAAATTGAAAAACATAAATAATGTAATAGATAGATATACTTATTACATACTTTTCGCAAACAATGTATATAACCGTCATCACTTGTGTGTTTGGCGAT
Organism: Archivesica marissinica; assembly: GCA_014843695.1. NCBI lineage: Eukaryota > Metazoa > Mollusca > Bivalvia > Venerida > Vesicomyidae > Archivesica > Archivesica marissinica. The sequence goes on from CM026393.1 coordinate 1,235,003, forward strand.
AGGCAATGTAAAATGTTTTTGCCAATAACATATTGAACTTTTTTGTTTTATAGAGGAAAAATATATATGTAGAAAGGATTTTCTCTGAGGTTTTTGAAGATGAATTTACAAAATTTATTTACAAAATAAAAAATAGTTTCATTTGCTCACAAAATATCTGTAATTTAAAACAAGAAACCTTCATCACATGCAATTTATGCTAATTAACTTATTCAGGTAGATTTGCCATTCCAAATGTGATTGTATTCCATAAAACACAAATAATAAATAAATAAAACATATAAATTGATCACGTTATTCACTAATGCGGCATTAATACGTACATTGTATATGTGGCAAATTGATCACGTTATTCACTAATGCGACATTAATACGTACATTGTATATGTGGCAAATTGATCACGTTATTCACTAATGCGGCATTAATACGTACATTGTATATGTGGCAAATTGATCACGTTATTCACTAATGCGGCATTAATACGTACATTGTATATGTGGCAAATTGATCACGTTATTCACTAATGCGGCATTAATACGTACATTGTATATGTGGCAAATTGATCACGTTATTCACTAATGCGGCATTAATACGTACATGCCAAATTGATCACGTTATTCACTAATGCGACATTAATACGTACATTGTATATGTGGCAAATTGATCACGTTATTCACTAATGCGGCATTAATACGTACATTGTATATGTGGCAAATTGATCACGTTATTCACTAATGCGGCATTAATACGTACATTGTATATGTGCCAAATTGATCACGTTATTCACTAATGCGACATTAATACGTACATTGTATATGTGGCAAATTGATCACGTTATTCACTAATGCGGCATTAATACGTACATTGTATATGTGGCAAATTGATCACGTTATTCACTAATGCGACATTAATACGTACATTTTATATGTGGCAAATTGATCACGTTATTCACTAATGCGGCATTAATACGTACATTGTATATGTGGCAAATTGATCACGTTATTCACTAATGCGGCATTAATACGTACATGCCAAATTGATCACATTATTCACTAATGCGACATTAATACGTACATTGTATATGTGGCAAATTGATCACGTTATTCACTAATGCGGCATTAATACGTACATTGTATATGTGCCAAATTGATCACGTTATTCACTAATGCGGCATTAATACGTACATTGTATATGTGGCAAATTGATCACGTTATTCACTAATGCGGCATTAATACGTACATTGTATATGTGGCAAATTGATCACGTTATTCACTAATGCGACATTAATACGTACATTTTATATGTGGCAAATTGATCACGTTATTCACTAATGCGGCATTAATACGTACATTGTATATGTGGCAAATTGATCACGTTATTCACTAATGCGGCATTAATACGTACATGCCAAATTGATCACATTATTCACTAATGCGACATTAATACGTACATTGTATATGTGGCAAATTGATCACGTTATTCACTAATGCGGCATTAATACGTACATTGTATATGTGCCAAATTGATCACGTTATTCACTAATGCGGCATTAATACGTACATTGTATATGTGGCAAATTGATCACGTTATTCACTAATGCGACATTAATACGTACATTGTATATGTGGCAAATTGATCACGTTATTCACTAATGCGGCATTAATACGTACATTGTATATGTGGCAAATTGACCACGTTATTCACTAATGCGGCATTAATACGTACATTGTATATGTGCCAAATTGATCACGTTATTCACTAATGCGACATTAATACGTACATTGTATATGTGCCAAATTGATCACGTTATTCACTAATGCGGCATTAATACGTACATTATATATGTGCCAAATTGATCACGTTATTCACTAATGTGGCATTAATACGTACATGCCAAATTGATCACGTTATTCACTAATGTGGCATTAATACGTACATTGTATATGTGGCAAATTGATCACGTTATTCACTAATGTGGCATTAATACGTACATGCCAAATTGATCACGTTATTCACTAATGCGACATTAATACGTACATTGTATATGTGGCAAATTGATCACGTTATTCACTAATGCGGCATTAATACGTACATTGTATATGTGCCAAATTGATCACGTTATTCACTAATGCGACATTAATACGTACATTGTATATGTGGCAAATTGATCACGTTATTCACTAATGCGGCATTAATACGTACATTGTATATGTGGCAAATTGATCACGTTATTCACTAATGCGGCATTAATACGTACATTGTATATGTGGCAAATTGATCACGTTATTCACTAATGCGGCATTAATACGTACATTGTATATGTGCCAAATTGATCACGTTATTCACTAATGCGACATTAATACGTACATTGTATATGTGGCAAATTGATCACGTTATTCACTAATGCGGCATTAATACGTACATTGTATATGTGGCAAATTGATCACGTTATTCACTAATGCGGCATTAATACGTACATTGTATATGTGGCAAATTGATCACGTTATTCACTAATGTGGCATTAATACGTACATGCCAAATTGATCACGTTATTCACTAATGTGGCATTAATACGTACATGCCAAATTGATCACGTTATTCACTAATGCGGCATTAATACGTACATGCCAAATTGATCACGTTATTCACTAATGCGGCATTAATACGTACATGCCAAATTGATCACGTTATTCACTAATGTGGCATTAATATGTACATTGTATATGTGCCAAAACCTGCTTTAATATAATATTGTACAGTGTCGTAATTCTTATCTATGTAAATAATGTGTACATTATTTTATTTGTAAGGATGGCAACAAATAGCGTTTTCGGTCGGGACGATATTCGAATATTTGGTATAGTTCTGTGAAAAACTCAAAATATCTCATAACACATAAATTTTCACAATTAATCTAATCTCTGTTTTATGCCCTTCTTCCTGTAAATTCGGCGATGACTCAAATCAGTTATTGTTATCGTCCACTGTACACGCTACCATTCCCGATGAGACTTAAGTTAGTACACCAAATTAATACTGCTACTATATATAATAAATGAAGAATTCTATATAAGAACATGCTAAACTTTATTCAAATTCAATTACTTGGAAACATTTCAATGTGTACTAAATTTAACACATACAATATATATGTAATAGTATCCGATTATTCGTTGCCATCCCTATTTATTTGTGAACAAATGTTTATGTGAACTATGTAAAAGCTGCTAATCCATGGATCCATCACTGATCTGAGCATAGGTGATCTGTGCATAGGTGATCTGTGCATAGGTGATCTGTGCATAGGTGATCTAGTGAGCTGGTCATAGGTGATCTAGTGAGCTGGTCATAGGTGATCTAGTGAGCTGGTCATAGGTGATCTAGTGAGCTGGTCATAGGTGATCTGTGCATAGGTGATCTAGTGAGCTGGTCATAGGTGATCTAGTGAGCTGGTCATAGGTGATCTGGTCATAGGTGATCTAGTGAGCTGGTCATAGGTGATCTGGTCATAGGTGATCTGTGCATAGGTGATCTGTGCATAGGTGATCTGTGCATAGGTGATCTGGTCATAGGTGATCTGTGCATAGGTGATCTGTGCATAGGTGATCTGGTCATAGGTGATCTGGTCATAGGTGATCTGGTCATAGGTGATCTGGTCATAGGTGATCTGGTCATAGGTGATCTGAGCATAGGTGAGCTGGTCATAGGTGATCTGACCATAGGTGAGCTGGTCATAGGTGATCTGATCATAGGTGAGCTGAGCATAGGTGATCTGAGCATAGGTGATCTGAGCATAGGTGATCTGAGCATAGGTGATCTGAGCATAGGTGATCTGAGCATAGGTGATCTGAGCATAGGTGATCTGAGCATAGGTGATCTGTGCATAGGTGATCTGGTCATAGGTGATCTGGTCATAGGTGAGCTGGTCATAGGTGATCTGGTCATAGGTGATCTGGTCATAGGTGATCTGGTCATAGGTGATCTGAGCATAGGTGAGCTGGTCATAGGTGATCTGAGCATAGGTGATCTGAGCATAGGTGATCTGAGCATAGGTGAGCTGAGCATAGGTGAGCTGAGCATAGGTGAGCTGGTCATAGGTGATCTGGTCATAGGTGATCTGGTCATAGGTGATCTGGTCATAGGTGAGCTGGTCATAGGTGATCTGGTCATAGGTGATCTGGTCATAGGTGAGCTGGTCATAGGTGATCTGGTCATAGGTGATCTGGTCATAGGTGATCTGGTCATAGGTGATCTGAGCATAGGTGAGCTGGTCATAGGTGATCTGAGCATAGGTGATCTGAGCATAGGTGATCTGAGCATAGGTGAGCTGAGCATAGGTGAGCTGAGCATAGGTGAGCTGGTCATAGGTGATCTGGTCATAGGTGATCTGGTCATAGGTGATCTGGTCATAGGTGATCTGAGCATAGGTGATCTGAGCATAGGTGATCTGAGCATAGGTGAGCTGAGCATAGGTGAGCTGAGCATAGGTGAGCTGGTCATAGGTGATCTGGTCATAGGTGATCTGGTCATAGGTGATCTGGTCATAGGTGATCTGGTCATAGGTGATCTGATCATAGGTGAGCTGGTGAGCTGAGCATAGGTGATCTGAGCATAGGTGAGCTGGTGAGCTGAGCATAGGTGATCTGAGCATAGGTGAGCTGGTGAGCTGAGCATAGGTGATCTGAGCATAGGTGATCTGAGCATAGGTGATCTGGTGAGCTGAGCATAGGTGAGCTGAGCATAGGTGATCTGAGCATAGGTGAGCTGGTGAGCTGAGCATAGGTGATCTGAGCATAGGTGAGCTGGTGAGCTGAGCATAGGTGATCTGAGCATAGGTGATCTGAGCATAGGTGAGCTGAGCATAGGTGAGCTGAGCATAGGTGATCTGAGCATAGGTGATCTGAGCATAGGTGAGCTGATCATAGGTGATCTGGTCATAGGTGATCTGAGCATAGGTGATCTGGTGAGCTGAGCATAGGTGATCTGAGCATAGGTGAGCTGGTGAGCTGAGCATAGGTGATCTGAGCATAGGTGAGCTGGTGAGCTGAGCATAGGTGATCTGAGCATAGGTGAGCTGGTGATCTGAGCATAGGTGATCTGAGCATAGGTGAGCTGAGCATAGGTGATCTGAGCATAGGTGAGCTGGTGAGCTGAGCATAGGTGATCTGATCATAGGTGATCTGGTGAGCTGAGCATAGGTGATCTGAGCATAGGTGATCTGAGCATAGGTGATCTGAGCATAGGTGATCTGAGCATAGGTGATCTGAGCATAGGTGATCTGTGCATATGTGAGCTGGTCATAGGTGATCTGAGCATAGGTGATCTGTGCATAGGTGATCTGAGCATAGGTGAGCTGGTCATAGGTGATCTGAGCATAGGTGATCTGAGCATAGGTGAGCTGGTCATAGATGATCTGAGCATAGGTGAGCTGGTCATAGGTGATCTGAGCATAGGTGATCTGAGCATAGGTGAGCTGGTCATAGATGATCTGAGCATAGGTGAGCTGAGCATAGGTGATCTGAGCATAGGTGATCTGAGCATAGGTGATCTGATCATAGGTGAGCTGAGCATAGGTGAGCTGAGCATAGGTGATCTGGTGAGCTGAGCATAGGTGATCTGAGCATAGGTGATCTGGTGAGCTGTGCATAGGTGATCTGAGCATAGGTGATCTGGTGAGCTGAGCATAGGTGATCTGAGCATAGGTGATCTGGTGAGCTGAGCATAGGTGATCTGGTCATAGGTGAGCTGAGCATAGGTGATCTGAGCATAGGTGATCTGAGCATAGATGATCTGGTGAGCTGAGCATAGGTGATCTGATCATAGGTGATCTGAGCATAGGTGATCTGAGCATAGGTGATCTGAGCATAGGTGATCTGGTGAGCTGAGCATAGGTGATCTGAGCATAGGTGATCTGAGCATAGGTGATCTGAGCATAGGTGATCTGGTGAGCTGAGCATAGGTGAGCTGTGCATATGTGATCTGAGCATAGGTGATCTGGTGAGCTGAGCATAGGTGATCTGAGCATAGGTGATCTGAGCATAGGTGATCTGAGCATAGGTGATCTGGTGAGCTGAGCATAGGTGAGCTGTGCATATGTGATCTGAGCATAGGTGATCTGGTGAGCTGAGCATAGGTGATCTGAGCATAGGTG
>CM026393.1:1242154-1309285 GCA_014843695.1 Archivesica marissinica
ATGTAATCCACTTATCCTTGTGCTTGCAATATATGAATCGTATCTTTTTAAGTCTTTTATAGAACTCATTTTCGAGGACTGTCCACTTCCTTTGAGTATCAGTTGAAAGAGGTACACATCTATATACGACTGCGACAGAGTCAGGCGTATTGCCAAGGTTATTCGATTTCTCAATGACTGTCTGCACAAGTCTACTATAGGCTCTTGGAAGAGCTTCTTTGATGAGAAATGTGTTCCAAAGAATAGATTTGTCATCTATTTTCTTGCCATGCTGTTCATCTGTTTCCCATTTCAAATGATGTCGATTTTGGCTGAGAGCGAAACATCCATGTACATGTACTGGAAGTCCCGACAATCTGGATCCTTCCCTTGGCAAAGGTAAAAAGCAAAACACGTGCCCTTCAAATTCACTAGAATGTCGTCGTAACTGCGTAGCCACAGCTACATGTGGACAATATCCTAGGCATTTGTCTTGGATCAATTTTTGGAAATCAGTAGTAGCGCTGTTTCCAACGAAGTAGTTTACTACCTGCCAGTCAACTGTTGCATGATTTCCATTTGATGTTGTTTGGATGGTCATTTGAAGATCGTTTGAAACATCTTCTTCTTTATAATCTAAAGTTAAAGCTTTTATCTTTTTTTTAAACTTGGTTCTGTTCTGTTTCACCTTCCCATCGCTATCTTCTATTTTCACGAGAACTATTTCTTGTACCTGGTCTATATTGCTACGGCTACACACCGATATCTTTTCCAAATTCTTCAGGAAAAGTAGTATACATGAAGCTTCTGACTGAAATCCATCAAACAGAGCAAGAACTTTTTCCTCGTCATACAAAGTGTCTGCAATCTTCGATGGTGTAGTGCGAAGTGGAAACCACATAACAGTACCCTGAAAGCGTCCGTTTTGAACGCAATCTCTGCTAAACCCAAATGAACCATCAAAAGCTCTCCAAAACGCATCCGCATTTAAACCTTCATTATTAAGATGTTCTATCCGACTAAGTTTAATCATAGCGTTAACCTTATCAGCTGATTGCTGCGGATCTATCATTAACACTTTGTCTCCACTGAGTACACACGGATAATCTGCAAATGAATGCATTCAATTAATACGAAATATCAAATACAGTGCTCATCAACATAACATGGTTCTAATTAACGTACACCAAAAACAGATATGCTCGAATATGTTTACTTGTTATTGGGTAAGTTTAAACTCTATTTATTGTACGATGATTGCGAAATAAGTTTTAAGGTGGAAAGGCAACAACAGAGTATGCCATATGGCGACCCTCCATTATTGGTGACATAACCCATCGGACAATAGATCATGTATGGGCGGATGTATTAGTAGAACAACGTCTTCTGCACGCCAAAAAGATAATTTTCTGACATGAAATAAATCGAGATCAGGACATATATATGGATTAGAACTGACAGCTGTGACATACACATATCCACAGTTGTACTAATAAATCGATGATGTGAACATATCTTAAAGATGTTTGTATTTGATGTCGTAGTTGTTGTTCCATTTTGTAACACTTGCTTTACGATGGCAGGATCGGAAGATATGTGATATCTAAAACACAATAACGACCTCGACAACTTCATGGGATTCGAACTAACGGCGATAAGGGATAAGTCAACGATCTTAACCACTCGGCCCCTTTGTGACACCATACATACTAGGTTCTAAGCAATGCCATGTAAAGTGCTTTGTTTAAGAACAGCAAGAGTTTCGATCGGGATGTGAATTCAGCAATCCACCATCAGTTAATGTACGTCTGCAACAATACACCCTGCGTCTTGTAATGTGCTGTTTCGTCGCACAACCTAACTCAATTATCAATATTACCTTTTGATTCGATACATCTCATTAAGAGTAGCATTAGTTTATGGACATACTAATTTATATGATTGACTTGCTTTGTACACTAATTCCAATGCTTACCTGTGATATGGAAGACGGACTTGAAGCCCAGACCGAATCTGCCAACCTTGAGTGGATCATCTTCCTTCACACTACTGTATATCATTTGTATGCCATCCCAGTCCCTCTCCGTGAACACTGCATCATTGTAGACACAAAGGGCCGGAGCCTGGAATAATTATATGTGCACTATTACCCTTGATGAACACAAAAGTGACACACTTCACCCAAGCGAGCTGGGAATCAGAAGTACTTACTTGCCAGTCGTGACACACTCAAATCCAATACCAAATTGTTCAACATTAAACTATCTTGTCTTGTGCTAAGTGAAGACTGTATCATTGTAGACATAAATGGCCCTGGAGCAAACTCATTGTTTGTGCGCAAACATTATTCAGAGAGTGCAATAAGTATTTCTATCTGTAATGTTTTTTTGTTTCTATTTAAGTTTATTTAACATCGCTACCGGTTTCCCATTTGAGCGACTGGCAGTTTACCTAACAACAACGTTCCTGGGCAGGCTCCAGCGGTTAACCAGTACTTGGTGCACCAACCTCCGTAAGAAACTGCCATCTTTTTCATATAAATGAGACACGGTCTGAACGGAGATGATAGGTTACAGTGGTATACAAGTCAGCGACCGTAACCACTCGACCACGGAGGCGGTCTAATGGTATATTTGTAATAGGGTCGTATTTTATACTTTTATCATAACAATAGCTAATACGAGTTGAGACGCATTCAAGCGTAGATTTCGCTCACCTGTATTAATCAACCGGAATGGTTCCCGCACATTTCCATCGAGAGAGTTAATATTACACATTGCAGAAGGTTGACTTTAGATCCATTGTATGATATACAGAGATATTCTATAGATACGTTTATTTGAGGATCTACAAAGGTATTGTTGGTTGTAGTGTTACTGTAGAATGAATTGTCACTTGTAGTTTGTTATAATGTCGCATTGTTGCTGTAGAATGAATTGTCGCTTATAGTTTGTAATGTCGTATTGTTGCTGTAGAATGAATTGTCGTCGCTCGTTATTAACTTTATTTCTGCACTGCATAATAATTTATATACTGTTAATTTCAACAACTTTTGATTTCAAACAGCTGCTGATTTATACACCTTAATAAAATATAAATGATTATGTGATCCCATGTGTTACTTCTAAAAATAATAGGAAAATAAAAGTAAAATGTTTGTTTATTATAGTGTCGGACATAAAGAGACACCAGTACTTCCTATGCTTGTATGCCAGGCGCCAGGCTGGTAGACAATAACTAGACATTATTTAACTAGCTGGCGGCTCACCAACCGGCCATATCAGAACGAACCCCTGACGAGGTTCGAACCTTCGACCCCCCGCTCCGAGGAGGGCGGCTTAATCACTAGGCCACGGAGACGGTTATAAAATAAATACTCACAAAATGTATTCAATACATACCCTGAAGAATTTGTTATATATCTGAGGCGTTTCGCTTGTTTCGTCATTAATTCGTCGTCCGTCATACATGATTCTGACTTCATTCGCATCAGCATCTTCGGCGTTCTGGATCAATTCCTAAAGGTAAACAATACTATAGAATTATTTAATATTACAACAATTATATTTCCTAATATGAGGAAACTGAGAAAACACAAGTACGTGCAGAAATATCTTCGATTGAGATACAGTAATAATAATCTCCACAATGTCCGTGTGTCCGTATGTTTAAACTTGATATATTTTACAACGATTGCGAAGCAAGTGTTAACAACTTATATTAACCACTCTCGTTGGCACGGATGAAAGTGTAAATGTGGTCATTCGTGTGGGAGGATACCAGAGTACCCGAAGAAAACCCACCTGTCCGATCTGGCGACCACCTTAATATCTAACATACTTCCCGGTCCGAGGATCGAACCTAGGTTGCATTGGTGAGAAGCGAGCGCACTAGTTAACCACTGCGCTAATTGGACAGTGTGTTTTACGGAAGCCATAACAGTATGTAGGTTGGCAAATCTGTTTTGAAAGTGTCTTTTAAGTGTTCTTTATGTTACAAGATCAAGTTTGCAAACAATAACGTACTGTCGTACTGTTTACAATACGCTTGATACCGTACTTTACCGTTCTCACCCATTGCCTATGTGGACGCAATGGACGCCGACTGTAGTTGCCATGACTGAAACTCATAGAAACGTAGCAAGGACGGGATTGGCTGCCCTTGAACGGGTAAAGAACGATATACAACTGCGCATAGACGCATTAACATATCCGACGCATAACATTAAATCGTGATCGTCATGGCCACGTTTCATTAATGTTTTATGTACTTCAATAATGTACAAGGAACGCCATAAGATGACGTGTAGGTGAGCGTCACATGACCTTTATATGTTATCTACTTATGAAAGTATACCTTTAAAATTTGTCCTCCATCCGGGTATTCTGAGAGAATTCCTTTCAACTGTTTGATGAGTGGTGGCTGTCTCATTGACGAGAAGACAATCCCATCATCCAGCGCACCATCACTCGTTGATTCTATTATAATAATGTATATAAAAGTGCCATGTTTCAATATAAATAAAAGGAATATTATTTTCGCGCCGTTTTGGAGGTATGAGATATGTCAAACCGGGTATACAATGGGACTACTATATGATAATTAGATATCACAAAGTCCGAGAGTTTCCGTTTATTTCCGGTAACTGGTAATTCAGGGATCGAAAGTTCGATCCCCCGTCTGACCCTAATAAAATTAACAGTCTTTCAGATGGGATTTAAAAAAAGAGGTATCGTGTCGGTGCTTTACACCATACAAATAAAAGAACCAGAGGAGACACTGGAATGGGTCGTCTGTATCATTGCACTATCCTCCAAAAATCTAAATGACTAATCTCTGCAGGAGGCGTCGCTCATAATATGGGCAACAGGTAAAACATACTAGCATTTAATTGCATAACGGTAACATCCGAAACTGCTACGTTGTTATTATTATATATATGAGAACAGCGACCGTGCAATCAATGGCGCACCGCTACCACCCATGCGTTGTTCACGTGACTACTATTACCCACTAACCTACACTACACCACCCATGCGTTGGATAACGGTAGCATCCGAAACTGCTGAGGCTACGTTGTTATCAGGCGCGTAGCTAGGCTATGAGGCTACGTTGTTATTATTATATATATGAGAACAGCGACCGTGCAATCAATGGCGCACCGCTACCACCCATGCGTTGTTCACGTGACTACTATTACCCACTAACCTACACTACACTTGCAGTGATTGTAAACATTCAGGGTCTATATACATCATGTACTGACCTTTCAGCTCTCTAGTTGTCTAACATTTTATACAGCAAAGGGATATTATTTGCATTTTATTTATTTGATTCTTGTTGTTTTTTTGCTTTGGAAATTTTAACCGAGGCGTCTGCCTCGGTGTGCCTCAGTGTGTCTACGAGCCTGGAATTGACTGTTTAGCATGGCAGAGTACATGGCGGTAGTGACAGATACACTTCCGCTTTTTTTAAAAAAATATATTTTTATACAAATTTATTTTAGCTCGATTGCGAAACAAGTTATTTCAACTTATATTAATCACTCTCGAGACCTCATTCCTGATGGAATCCATCGCCACGAGGGAGAGAGAAGAGGCAACGTGGAATTTAAATGCCTTGCCTAAGGGCACAATCGTAACGGCTCCAGCGGGGCTCGAACTCCGAACCTTTCGTACCTGAAGCGAACGCACTTCCGCTTGGTTGGAGCTGCTGTGTGTGTGATTTACGTTTATTTATCGTCGCTACCGGTTGCCTATATGAGCGACGCCTCCAGAAGAGATTAGCAATTTCAGATTTTCTGAGGATAGTACAATGATACAGACAGATACCCATTCCAGAGTCTCATCTGGTTCTTTTGCGTGCACGGTGTAGCCTACAGCACCGACACGAAAGTCGCATCTGAAAGATTGTTAATGTTATTAGGGTCAGACGGGGGATGAAACTTGCGATCCCTGGATTACAAGTCCAGCGTGTTACCACTGGACTACATATCCGTCTATATGGAGCTGTTATTCATTATACAGTATTGCTATATTCTGGGTATTTATAAAATATTTACATCGGTGTTGTGTCAATATAAAATTATAATCAATGTGCAGCACTAATTGTTTACTGAGACAACACTACCTACGATATCGGGGGCCCCATAGCACAGCGTGACAACATCAATTACATTAATTAAACATTAGTTGGCGATTCCGTGCGGGACTACCTTTATAGCGGGGCCCCATAGCACAGCGTGACAACATCAATTAAACATTAGTTGGCGATTCCGTGCGGGACGGCCTTTATAGCGGGGCCCCATAGCACAGCGTGACAACATCAATTACATTAATTACACATTAGTTGGCGATTCCGTGCGGGACTGCCTTTATAGCGGGGCCCCATAGCACAGCGTGACAACATCAATTACATTAATTAAACATTAGTTGGCGATTCCGTGCGGGACTGCCTTTATAGCGGGGCCCCATAGCACAGCGTGACAACATCAATTAAACATTAGTTGGCGATTCCGTGCGGGACTGCCTTTATAGCGGGTCCCCATAGCACAGCGTGACAACATTAATTACATTAATTACACATTAGTTGGCCATTCCCTGCGGGACTGCCTTTATAGCGGGGCCTCATAGCACAGCGTGACAACATCAATTACATTAATTAAACATTAGTTGGCGATTCCGTGCGGGACTGCCTTTATAGCGGGGCCCCATAGCACAGCGTGACAACATCAATTACACATTAGTTGGCGATTCCGTGCGCGACTGCCTTTATAGCGGGGCCCCATAGCACAGCGTGACAACATCAATTAAACATTAGTTGGCGATTCCGTGCGGGACTGCCTTTATAGCGGGTCCCCATAGCACAGCGTGACAACATTAATTACATTAATTACACATTAGTTGGCCATTCCCTGCGGGACTGCCTTTATAGCGGGGCCTCATAGCACAGCGTGACAACATCAATTACATTAATTAAACATTAGTTGGCGATTCCGTGCGGGACTGCCTTTATAGCGGGGCCCCATAGCACAGCGTGACAACATCAATTACATTAATTAAACATTAGTTGGCGATTCCGTGCGGGACAAGCTTTATAGCGGGGGGCCCCATAGCACAGCGTGACAACATCGATTGCATTAATTAAACATTAGTTGGCGATTCCGTGCGGGACTGCCTTTATAGCGGGGCCCCATAGCACAGCGTGACAACATCAATTGCATTAATTAAACATTAGTTGGCGATTCCATGCGGGACTGCCTTTATAGCGGGGGCCCCATAGCACAGCGTGACAACATCAATTACATTAATTAAACATTAGTTGGCGATTCCGTGCGGGACTACCTTTATAGCGGGGCCCCATAGCACAGCGTGACAACATCAATTAAACATTAGTTGGCGATTCCGTGCGGGACGGCCTTTATAGCGGGGCCCCATAGCACAGCGTGACAACATCAATTACATTAATTACACATTAGTTGGCGATTCCGTGCGGGACTGCCTTTATAGCGGGGCCCCATAGCACTGCTTGACAACATCAATTAAACATTAGTTGGCGATGCCGTGCGGGACTGTCTTTATAGCGGGGCCCCATAGCACAGCGTGACAACATCAATTACATTAATTAAACATTAGTTGGCGATTCCGTGCGGGACTGCCTTTATAGCGGGGCCCCATAGCACAGCGTGACAACATCAATTAAACATTAGTTGGCGATTCCGTGCGGGACTGCCTTTATAGCGGGTCCCCATAGCACAGCGTGACAACATTAATTACATTAATTACACATTAGTTGGCCATTCCCTGCGGGACTGCCTTTATAGCGGGGCCTCATAGCACAGCGTGACAACATCAATTACATTAATTAAACATTAGTTGGCGATTCCGTGCGGGACTGCCTTTATAGCGGGGCCCCATAGCACAGCGTGACAACATCAATTACACATTAGTTGGCGATTCCGTGCGCGACTGCCTTTATAGCGGGGCCCCATAGCACAGCGTGACAACATCAATTAAACATTTGTTGGCGATTCCGTGCGGGACTGCCTTTATAGCGGGTCCCCATAGCACAGCGTGACAACATTAATTACATTAATTACACATTAGTTGGCCATTCCCTGCGGGACTGCCTTTATAGCGGGGCCTCATAGCACAGCGTGACAACATCAATTACATTAATTAAACATTAGTTGGCGATTCCGTGCGGGACTGCCTTTATAGCGGGGCCCCATAGCACAGCGTGACAACATCAATTACATTAATTAAACATTAGTTGGCGATTCCGTGCGGGACAAGCTTTATAGCGGGGGGCCCCATAGCACAGCGTGACAACATCGATTGCATTAATTAAACATTAGTTGGCGATTCCGTGCGGGACTGCCTTTATAGCGGGGCCCCATAGCACAGCGTGACAACATCAATTAAACATTAGTTGGCCATTCCGTGCGGGACTGCCTTTATAGCGGGGCCTCATAGCACAGCGTGACAACATCAATTACATTAATTAAACATTAGTTGGCGATTCCGTGCGGGACTGCCATTATAGCGGGGCCCCATAGCACAGCGTGACAACATCAATTACACATTAGTTGGCGATTCCGTGCGGCACTGCCTTTATAGCGGGGCCCCATAGCACAGCGTGACAACATCAATTACATTAATTAAACATTAGTTGGCGATTCCGTGCGGGACTGCCTTTATAGCGGGGCCCCATAGCACATCGTGACAACATCAATTGCATTAAGTAAACATTAGTTGGCGATTCCGTGCGGGACTGCCTTTATAGCGCGACCCCATAGCACAGCGTGACAACATCAGTTACATTAATTAAACATTAGTTGGCGATTCCGTGCGGGACTACCTTTATAGCGGGGCCCCATAGCACAGCGTGACAACATCAATTACATTAATTAAACATTAGTTGGCGATTCCGTGCGGGACGGCCTTTATAGCGGGGCCCCATAGCACAGCGTGACAACATCAATTAAACATTAGTTGGCGATTCCGTGCGGGACGGCCTTTATAGCGGGGCCCCATAGCACAGCGTGACAACATCAGTTACATTAATTAAACATTAGTTGGCGATTCCGTGCGGGACTAGCTTTATAGCGGGGGGCCCATAGCACAGCGTGACAACATCGATTGCATTAATTAAGCATTAGTTGGCGATTCCGTGCGGGACTGCCTTTATAGCGGGGCCCCATAGCACAGCGTGACAACATCAATTGCATTAATTAAACATTAGTTGGCGATTCCGTGCGGGACTGCCTTTATAGCGGGGGCCCCATAGCACAGCGTGACAACATCAATTACATTAATTAAACATTAGTTGGCGATTCCGTGCGGGACTACCTTTATAGCGGGGCCCCATAGCACAGCGTGACAACATCAATTACATTAATTAAACATTAGTTGGCGATTCCGTGCGGGACGGCCTTTATAGCGGGGCCCCATAGCACAGCGTGACAACATCAATTAAACATTAGTTGGCGATTCCGTGCGGGACGGCCTTTATAGCGGGGCCCCATAGCACAGCGTGACAACATCAATTACATTAATTACACATTAGTTGGCGATTCCGTGCGGGACTGCCTTTATAGCGGGGCCCCATAGCACAGCTTGACAACATCAAGTAAACATTAGTTGGCGATTCCGTGCGGGACTGCCTTTATAGCGGGGCCCCATAGCACAGCGTGACAACATCAATTACATTAATTAAACATTAGTTGGCGAGTCCGTGCTGCCTTTATAGCGGGGCCCCATAGCACAGCGTGACAACATCAATTACATTAATTAAACATTAGTTGGCGATTCCGTGCGCTTATAGCGGGGCCCCATAGCACATCGTGACAACATCAATTACATTAATTAAACATTAGTTGGCGATTCCGTGCGGGACTGCCTTTATAGCGGGGCCCCATAGCACAGCGTGACAACATCAATTACATTAATTAAACATTAGTTGGCGAGTCCGTGCCTTTATAGCGGAGCACCATAGCACAGCGTGACAACATTAATTACATTAATTAAACATTAGTTGGCGATTCTGTGCGCGACTGCCTTTATAGCGGGGCCCCATAGCACATCGTGACAACATCAATTACATTAATTAAACATTAGTTGGCGATTCCGTGCGGGACTGCCTTTATAGCGGGGCCCCATAGCACAGCGTGACAACATCAATTACATTAATTAAACATTAGTTGGCGAGTCCGTGCCCTGATAGCGGGCCCCATGTCACAGCGTGACAACATTAATTACATTAATTAAACATTAGTTGGCGATTTCCTGCGGAACTGCCTTTATAGCGGGGCCCCATAGCACAGCGTGACAACATTAATTACATTAATTAAACATTAGTTGGCGATTCCGTGCCTTTATAGCGGGGGCCCCATAGCACAGCGTGACAACATCAATTACATTAATTACACATTACTTGGCGATTCCGTGCCTTTATAGCGGGGGCCCCATAGCACAGCGTGACAACATCAATTGCATTAATTACACATTAGTTGGCGATTCCGTGCGGGACGGCCTTTATAGGGGTGCCCCATAGCACAGCGTGACAACATCAATTGCATTAATTACACATTAGTTGGCGATTCCGTGCGGGACGGCCTTTATAGCGGTGCCCCATAGCACAGCGTGACAACATCAATTACATTAATTACACATTAGTTGGCGAATCCGTGCGGGACGGCCTTTATAGCGGGACCCCATAGCACAGCGTGACATCAATTACATTAATTACACATTAGTTGGCGAGTCCGTACCCTAGGTAAATATTTACCAGAAAACAAAATGATTGTGTTATTTTACATACGTTACACCCAATGCTATCAATTTCGAGCCGTTTTTCTTATCTATTGTTTATTAAATTAATAAATTTCGACAGATATCCTACATACTTTACCATTACGGTAACAACTTCTTATTAAATAGATGGCATGATTTTTTGATGACATAAGATTTACAATCCCGCCACATCTTGTTAGGGAACAACCGTAAAAACAAAGGATTCCAACTAAAATGACCACTATGCAGTTTGGGATAAATGCGACTTCATCTGTCAAGGGAGACAATAGAAAAGAACAAGAACTATCTCATTAGTTCGTCTTCTGTCGAGAATCATTCACTGATCACGTGACTATGTAATCTTAATAATATATAGAGAATATTAGGTTACTGTCTTATAAATTTTAATTTATTAGGCGAGTCGGAGAAAAAATACAAGGCGAGGCTCTGCCGAGCCTTGTATTTTTTCGGAGACGAGCCTAATAAATTAAAATTTATAAAACAGTAACCTAATATTCTATTTATCCTACATTCAGAGTGTGCACCCGACACAAAAACAAACAAACTAGCCATGACAGCTTATAAACTCGCTACGCACTTGGTAATATATTGCGCATTGATATTTCTATTTATAGATAAATGATAAATGACATTTCTCTGACAACAGTAGTTTCCAGAGGGGTCTCATCGAGTGCTGATAATTCATCCCAAACAACCTGAAAGTTTGCCTGTACACGACTTTCTTTTTGAGACATTTTCCAAACTCAGCAGACAACACAATGTGACAATAGACGCTTTGTTTATTTACAAACCGTAATCTGGGTCATAAAAGCTTTATTAGGCACTGACTAATAAAGCAAAAATTATTAGGCAGGCCGTTTTTGTACGTTATTTCACATGAAGGTAGGATAAACACATATTAGATACTAATTTGATATGCGCAGCTCACATCATTCGAACCATGCGTTCAGAAACGTTAATGTCTATTTAAAAAAGGATGCATTGGATAAGTTGTTGTATGTTTATATTAAGTTTATGTGTATACAGTCAAACTTGTGTTAAGCAGCCAGCCAATGGAATCACAGAAAGTGGCTGCTTAACACAGGTGGCTGCTTAATATAGGTCAAATGTATAGCAAAACAACATATTGGGAATCTGGCTGCTTAATGCAGGTTGACTGCGGGACTGCCTTTATAGCGGGGCCCCATAGCACAGCGTGACAACATCAATTACATTAATTAAACATTAGTTGGCGATTCCGTGCGGGACTGCCTTTATAGCGGGGCCCCATAGCACATCGTGACAACATCAATTGCATTAAGTAAACATTAGTTGGCGATTCCGTGCGGGACTGCCTTTATAGCGGGGCCCCATAGCACAGCGTGACAACATCAGTTACATTAATTAAACATTAGTTGGCGATTCCGTGCGGGACTAGCTTTATAGCGGGGGGCCCATAGCACAGCGTGACAACATCGATTGCATTAATTAAGCATTAGTTGGCGATTCCGTGCGGGACTGCCTTTATAGCGGGGCCCCATAGCACAGCGTGACAACATCAATTGCATTAATTAAACATTAGTTGGCGATTCCGTGCGGGACTGCCTTTATAGCGGGGGCCCCATAGCACAGCGTGACAACATCAATTACATTAATTAAACATTAGTTGGCGATTCCGTGCGGGACTACCTTTATAGCGGGGCCCCATAGCACAGCGTGACAACATCAATTACATTAATTAAACATTAGTTGGCGATTCCGTGCGGGACTACCTTTATAGCGGGGCCCCATAGCACAGCGTGACAACATCAATTACATTAATTAAACATTAGTTGGCGATTCCGTGCGGGACTGCCTTTATAGCGGGGCCCCATAGCACAGCGTGACAACATCAATTAAACATTAGTTGGCGATTCCGTGCGGGACGGCCTTTATAGCGGGGCCCCATAGCACAGCGTGACAACATCAATTACATTAATTACACATTAGTTGGCGATTCCGTGCGGGACTGCCTTTATAGCGGGGCCCCATAGCACAGCGTGACAACATCAATTACATTAATTAAACATTAGTTGGCGATTCCGTGCGGGACTGCCTTTATAGCGGGGCCCCATAGCACAGCGTGACAACATCAATTGCATTAATTAAACATTAGTTGGCGATTCCGTGCGGGACTGCCTTTATAGCGGGGCCCCATAGCACAGCGTGACAACATCAATTACATTAATTACACATTAGTTGGCGATTCCGTGCGGGACTGCCTTTATAGCGGGGCCCCATAGCACAGCGTGACAACATCAATTACATTAATTACACATTAGTTGGCGATTCCGTGCGGGACTGCCTTTATAGCGGGGCCCCATAGCACAGCGTGACAACATCAATTACATTAATTAAACATTAGTTGGCGATTCCGTGCGGGACTGCCTTTATAGCGGGGCCCCATAGCACAGCGTGACAACATCAATTACATTAATTACACATTAGTTGGCGATTCCGTGCGGGACTGCCTTTATAGCGGGGCCCCATAGCACAGCGTGACAACATTAATTAAACATTAGTTGGCGATTCCGTGCGGGACTGCCTTTATAGCGGGGCCCCATAGCACAGCGTGACAACATCAATTAAACATTAGTTGGCGATTCCGTGCGGGACTGCCTTTATAGCGGGTCCCCATAGCACAGCGTGACAACATTAATTACATTAATTACACATTAGTTGGCGATTCCGTGCGGGACTGCCTTTATAGCGGGGCCTCATAGCACAGCGTGACAACATCAATTACATTAATTAAACATTAGTTGGCGATTCCGTGCGGGACTGCCTTTATAGCGGGGCCCCATAGCACAGCGTGACAACATCAATTACACATTAGTTGGCGATTCCGTGCGCGACTGCCTTTATAGCGGGGCCCCATAGCACATCGTGACAACATCAATTACATTAATTAAACATTAGTTGGCGATTCCGTGCGGGACTGCCTTTATAGCGGGGCCCCATAGCACAGCGTGACAACATCAATTACATTAATTAAACATTAGTTGGCGAGTCCGTGCCTTTATAGCGGAGCACCATAGCACAGCGTGACAACATTAATTACATTAATTAAACATTAGTTGGCGATTCTGTGCGCGACTGCCTTTATAGCGGGGCCCCATAGCACATCGTGACAACATCAATTACATTAATTAAACATTAGTTGGCGATTCCGTGCGGGACTGCCTTTATAGCGGGGCCCCATAGCACAGCGTGACAACATCAATTACATTAATTAAACATTAGTTGGCGAGTCCGTGCCTTTATAGCGGAGCACCATAGCACAGCGTGACAACATTAATTACATTAATTAAACATTAGTTGGCGATTCTGTGCGCGACTGCCTTTATAGCGGGGCCCCATAGCACATCGTGACAACATCAATTACATTAATTAAACATTAGTTGGCGATTTCCTGCGGAACTGCCTTTATAGCGGGGCCCCATAGCACAGCGTGACAACATTAATTACATTAATTAAACATTAGTTGGCGATTCCGTGCCTTTATAGCGGGGGCCCCATAGCACAGCGTGACAACATCAATTACATTAATTACACATTAGTTGGCGATTCCGTGCCTTTATAGCGCGGGCCCCATAGCACAGCGTGACAACATCAATTGCATTAATTACACATTAGTTGGCGATTCCGTGCGGGACGGCCTTTATAGCGGGGCCCCATAGCACAGCGTGACAACATCAATTACACATTAGTTGGCGATTCCGTGCGGGACTGCCTTTATAGCGGGGCCCCATAGCACAGCGTGACAACATCAATTACATTAATTACACATTAGTTGGCGATTCCGTGCGGGACTGCCTTTATAGCGGGGCCCCATAGCACAGCGTGACAACATCAATTACATTAATTACACATTAGTTGGCGATTCCGTGCATATGAAAACAACATCGCAGTATATAACTACACACAGACGATATGAAAACAACATCACAGTATATAACTACACACAGACCATATGAAAACAACATCGTAGTATATAACTGCCTGCACATAGACGATATGAAAACAACATCTTAGTATATAACTACACACAGACCATATGAAAACAACATCGTAGTATATAACTGCCTGCACATAGACGATATGAAAACAGCATCGCAGTATATAACTACACACAGACCATATGAAAACAACATCGCAGATTCGAGCCCCCGTCTGACCCTGGTAAAATTGACAGTCTTTTAAATTGAGACTTTAAACCGAGATCTCGTGTCGGCGCTTTACACCGTGCACGTAAAAGAACCAGAGGAGATTCTGGAATAGGTATCTGTATCATTGCACTATCCTCCAAAAATCTAAAGTGACTGATCTCTCCAGGAGGCGTCACTCACATGGGCAACCGGTAACGACGATAAATAAAAACAGTAATCATTTTTAGATTTTGGAGGATAATGCAATGATACAGACATAGACCCGTTACAGAGTATCCTCTGGTTCATTTACATGTACAGCGTAAAGCAGCGACACGAGACCTCGGTTTAAAGTCCAATATGAAAGACTGTTAATATTAGTATTGTCAGTGACAGACGTGGGGTCGAACCTGCGATTGGATTCAAGGCCGAAAGCTCTTGCCACCGCGTCACCGGTATGTCGGTTTAAACAGTATTTATTGCAATAAATTATATGTACATACTTATTAGATGCACACTATTATATTGTACTGTATGATTAATGAATGTGGGTGAAGTTAGCAGTGAGCAGTGTACTGCTGTACTGCTGGCAGTGAGCAGTGTACTGCTGTACTGCTAGCAGTGAGCAGTGAGTAGTGTAATCCAGCAGTGAGTTATGTATTCTAGTAGTGTATGATGTGCAAATGTAAATTTTTGAATAAAATAATAAAAATAATAAAAATATTTTTTATCTTTTTCCGTACTTGCTGCGTTTCTAGCAGTGAGCAGTGGGGAATGTACGAGTAGTGTATTCCAGCAGTGGGTAGTGTAATCCAGCAGTGAGTGGTGTATTCTAGTAGTGTATGATGTGCAAATGTAAATTTTTGAATAAAATAATATTTTTCCGTACTTGCTGCGTTTCTAGCAGTGAGCAGTGGGGAATGTACGAGTAGTGTATTCCAGCAGTGGGTGGTGTATTCTAGTAGTGTATGATGTGCAAATGTAAATTTTTGAATAAAATAATAAAAATAATAAAAATATTTTTTTATCTTTTTCCGTACTTGCTGCGTTTCTAGCAGTGAGCAGTGGAGAATGTACCAGTAGTGTATTCCAGCAGTGGGTAGTGTTTTTTAACAGTTTGATTATATATGTATGCGCAGCGAGTCTTAGGGGGCGCGCACATGGTCCCCCCCCTGGACCCGCTAGTGCAACGGATATATGATTGAGCTCGCTTTGAGGATGTGTCTTATGCATAGTATATAAATAGTACATGTCAGTGTGTGTCGCATAGATGTTATCAATCCAAGAAAGAAAATGTCACACTTCCGTTTCATTTAACCGTGACACTTTGTTTCTCAGATTGATATATTCTAGTATAAGCACAGGAACTTGAAATGGTATCCATAAGCCACCAAAGGTCTCGTAACTCTATCCTAGGACACCCCCTCTCTCTTTTTTAATAGAGGGGGTGTCCTAGGATAGAGTTACGAGACCTTTGTTGGTATCATAAAATCAATTCCTTTTTTAGAGGGGGTGTCCTAGGATAGAGTTACGAGACCTTTGGTGGCTTATGGATACAATTTCACGTTCCTGTGGTATAAGATAACATAGCTTGTAATATTTATATAATGAAAGTAGATGATCTACATTTTTATTTTCAATACTATTTATAGATTTTCAGAAACTTTCACACTTAGACAATTTTCACAATTTGCCTTCAAATTATTTCTATTTTTCGAAAATGTTGCATGTTCCGATATGTCCTTACATTCGTACTTTCACTTTCAGATGCATGCCCTTATCTCTATTTCAACATACAGGTGATTATTCACAATTTGTAAAAAAAATGTATTAATCGTATGTTTAACATGTACATATAAGTTATTGGATTAAATACTGTTTAAACTGACATACCGGTGACGCGGTGGCAAGAGCGTTCGGTCTTGAATCCAATCGCAGGTTCGGGTGACCCCACGTCTGTCATTGACAATAATAATATTAACAGTCTTTCGTATTGGACTTTAAACCGAGGTCTCGTGTCGCTGCTTTACGCCTTACATGTAAATGAACCAGAGGATACTCTGTAATGGGTATATGTCTGTATCATTGCATTATCCTCCAAAATCTAAAAATGATTAATGTTTTTATTTATCGTCGTTACCGGTTGCCCATGTGAGTGACGCCTGGAGCGATCAGTCACTTTAGATTTTTGAACCTGCGATGTTGTTTTCATATCGTCTATGTGCAGAATCGACTGTGGTTGTTTTACTGCACGGTGTGTAGTTATATACTGCGATGTTGTTTTCATATCGTCTGTGTGTAGTTATATACTGCGATTTTATAGTCTGTGTGTAGTTATATACTGCGATGTTGTTTTCATATCGTCTGTGTGTAGTTATATACTGCGATGTTGTTTTCATATCGTCTGTGTGTAGGTAGTTATATACTGCGATGTTGTTTTCATATCGTCTGTGTGTAGTTATATACTGCGATGTTGTTTTCATATCGTCTGTGTGTAGTTATATACTGCGATGTTGTTTTCATATCGTCTGTGTGTAGTTATATACTGCGATGTTGTTTTCATATCGTCTGTGTGTAGTTATATACTGCGATGTTGTTTTCATATCGTCTGTGTGTAGTTATATACTGCGATGTTGTTTTCATATCGTCTGTGTGTAGTTATATACTACGATGTTGTTTTCATATCGTCTGTGTGTAGTTATATACTGCGATGTTGTTTTCATATCGTCTGTGTGTAGTTAAACTAGTTAATATACTGCGTTGTTGTTTTCATATCGTATGTGTGTAGTTATATACTGTGATGTTGTTTTCATATCGTCTGTGCGTAGTTATATACTGCGATGTTGTTTTCATATCGTCTGTGTGTAGTTATATACTATTTGGACACATGGTTGTTAATAATTTGTTTATAAATAACTTATTATGTTATGTTATATTTCGGGTTTTACGCCTGCATCAGCACCATTTCGGGCTATATCGCTTAACAACACCTTTCCTGGGCAGGCTCCAGCGGTTAACCAGTACTTGGGTACACCAACCTCCGTAAGAAACTGCCAACGTTTTCATATAAATGAGACACAGCTTGAGCGGGGCTCGAACCCATGCCAATCAGTGATGATAGGTTACAGTGGTATACAAGTCAGCGACCTTAACCACTCGACCACGAAGGCGGACTTATAAATAACTATGTTAAAAATCAAAATCTGTAATAGTTTGTGTCTTCGGCTATATTTTCATTTTTATTTCAGTCTCATATAATTATATACATTACAGCAAATATAAACACACCAAATTAACAACGTACATAGCCATTCAATAAGTAGAATTACAAGAGACTTTTATATGAAACCGAAAATAGAGTTCATCACTTCATACCACATGCACTAGACACATTGTATGCCCAATGTGCTTATAATAGTCGACTAGACTACTTCAACTACTATTATAAGCCAAGCCCAATGCGCATAAATAAACACATACTTTTGCCTGTGATTAACGCCTTTCGAAGCCGAAATGAAAAAACAATTCCAAAAACAATTGATGAATTTGATCATGTAAACCAATTTTTTAGTTTAGTGTAACCATATTTATTTTATTGATTTATACAACACATGGTTACACAACTATAGCATGATAATATAAATGGTTTGGGTCACAAGTTTTAACAACATTAGAAAATATAAAACCATTAAAAACTTACCCATATTTAATTTGTCGTTCTCTTCCGCAATGCAGACTGGTAGACATACGACATTCTGCACAACTGTGAGTGTGTATTGTAATTTTGACGATTTTTAGACGATCACGTGTCACACTACCCGGCTTGGAACTGTGCCAGATCAGTTTGCCACGTATGCAATTTTAATTACCATTTTCGGAAAATGAACACACACACGGTAGTTATCCAGTTTTTTGAAAATGATAACAATAGTTTAATGACAGGTTTATTGTTGCGTGCAGGCCCGTAGCCAGCTTTTTTATGAGGGGGTGTCGTTCCGAGGTCCCGAATGGACCGGTGCCGCTAGGGGATTACTGGCGTATGCCCCCTCAATTTTTGAAATCTAGATGGTCTGAAACGCCATTTCCTGCATTCTGGGCAATGACCAGGAACAATCAATGCAATTTTAATTGATATAATAGAGGATCTTACATGAGTTGTGAATTCATACAATAATTTTATGAAATGAGTGGTGAATTCATACAATAATTTTTATGAAACGAGTGGTGAATTCATACAATGATTTTATGAAACGAGTGGTGAATTCATACAATAATTTTTATGAAACGAGTGGTGAATTCATACAATAATTTTATGAAATGAGTGGTGAATTCATACACAGATTTTATGAAACGAGTGGTGAATTCATACAATGATATTATGAAACGAGTGGTGAATTCATACAATGATTTTTATGAAACGAGTGGTGAATTAATACAATGATTTTATGAAACGAGTTGTGGATTCATACAATGATTTTATGAAACGAGTTGTGAATTCATACAATGATTTTTATGAAACGAGTTGTGAATTCATACAATGATTTTATGAAACGAGTTGTGAATTCATACAATGATTTTATGAAACGAGTGGTGAATTCATACAATGATTTTATGAAACGAGTTGTGAATTCATACAATGATTTTATGAAACGAGTTGTGAATTCATACAATGATTTATGAAACGAGTGGTGAATTCATACAATGATTTTATGAAACGAGTTTCATAAAATATGGTGTGAAATCACCACTCATGTTAGATCCGTTTTATCACATAACCACAGTAACCACAGTAAACTTAAATTTGAACAAAGAAACATTATTGTTTCCTTGTATACGTTGAGCCTTATTACATCTCAAAGAAATCAGTACGGTGTATTCGTACGCTGTGGTAAATAGTCCCCCGAAAAAACTGAATACAAGCACATTAATGTGATAATATACAAATATTGCCTTTTGACAGAGTGGGCAATATGAAACATATCACCCCATGAACATTAACAGAGGCGTAAGCGGAACAATGCTAATATATATATGGAAACATTGAACCACTAGCCGTGGTATCCATGCAGGAAACATGTTAATATATATATGGGAACATTGAACCACTAGCCGTGGTATCCATGCAGGAACCATGATCATATATATATATGGAAACATTGAACCACTAGCCGTGGTATCCATGCAGGAAACATGATAATATATATATATGGAAACATTGAACCACTAGCCGTGGTATCCATGCAGGAAACATGATAATATATATATGGGAACATTGAACCACTAGCCGTGGTATCCATGAAAGAACCATGATAATATATATATATATATATATGGGAACATTGAACCACTAGCCGTGGTATCCATGAAGGAAACATGTTAATATATATAAGGGAACATTGAACCACTAGCCGTGGTATCCATGAAGGAACCATGATAATATATATATGGGAACATTGAACCACTAGCCGTGGTATCCATGCAGGAACCATGTTAATATATAATTATATGGGAACATTGAACTACTAGCCGTGGTATCCATGAAGGAAACATGTTAATATATATATGGGAACATTGAACCACTAGCCGTGGTATCCATGCAGGAAACATGATAATATATATGGGAACATTGAACCACTAGCCGTGGTATCCATACAGGAACCATGACAATATATATATATGGAAACATTGAACCACTAGCCGCGGTATCCATGAAGGAAACATGTTAATATATATATGGGAACATCGAACCATTAGCCGTGGTATCCATACAGGAACCATGATAATATATATATATGGAAACATTGAACCACTAGCCGTGGTATCCATGCAGGAACCATGATAATATATATATGGAAACATTGAACCACTAGCCGTGGTATCCATGCAGGAACCATGATAATATATATATATGGAAACATTGAACCACTAGCCGTGGTATCCATGCAGGAACCATGATAATATATATATGGAAACATTGAACCACTAGCCGTGGTATCCATGCAGGAACCATGATAATATATATATATGGAAACATTGAACCACTAGCCGTGGTATCCATGCAGGAACCATGATAATATATATATGGAAACATTGAACCACTAGCCGTGGTATCCATGCAGGAACCATGATAATATATATATATGGAAACATTGAACCACTAGCCGTGGTATCCATGCAGGAACCATGAGTATGTCTTTTCTTTTCGCTACGCCGTGTAGTTGTGCACGCGGTGCACGAGGTTTAGGTGCTATAGCGTGATATACGCTCGGAAGATTTTGGGGTAAAATATGGTCTGATTATCATTCGAAGGTCGGCTACCGTAGAGCTAGGAGAACTTCGGTGCAATTAATTATAAAATCGGAATTAACATGAGCGAGGACGAAAATATGGCAGGATTCAAGTCAAGTCGGATTTTAATTCTGAATTAGAAGCGGCTCTGGACAAGCAGAGAGGCATTTTTATGGATGAACTAGAAAACAGGTTTAGCAGTTTATCGAAAGCTAAGAGTTCAAGTGCTAGTCAGAGCTTGGCATTTAAGTTCAAGTCCGATGGTAACAAAGCTCAGTTTGATTTTAATCTAGAGAGAATAGAAGGACTACACAAAATAGACACAGTGGGGAAAGTTAGTTCTGAACTTGTGTCGGAAGTCGTCAAAAGCGAGATTGAAGAAGTAAACATACGCAACAAATTGATCAAAATTGCGGACAAGCATGGGTGGGACACGGTGCGAGAATACAGCGATAACCCTCTGGCTGACGATGCGGAGGATGCCGCTAAGCTGCGAGGGGCCGTCGCGCGCACGTTGCGCAATCGTAGATGCAAGCCTTACGATTCTAAACCCAGCAAGGCGAACGTTCCACAACTAGCGGGAGTGCAGCGTGATTTTCGGACTTTTCCGGCAAGAGACGACCGACAAATGCATAAACGGTTTGGAGTCGGGTCACAGGCCATCGGCGGCAGTCGCGAAAACGGCGCATCCTACGGAGCATGCTTCGCCTGCCACCTCTACGGGCACTTTGCCAAAGAATGTCCCTACGTGCAGCGCAACACTGTCGCATCCCAGGATCCAATTGCCGGAAGTAACAGGGACTCAGATGTCAAAGGAACAGAGAGAAATTGATTCAGTTGAGTATTTTTCTAATCATATTGATTGTCATATTTCAGACAGTCATGAATATACCTGCCTAAGCCAAGAACAACAGACCAAGGCTGTTAAAAACAGCCTGAACTCGTGTTTAGAAATTTGGATAAATGAGATAAAAGCCAATGCTTTCATTTTGTCCATTATTGAACAAGGGTACAGAATCCCATTTGAATCCGAACCAAGTCCCTGTCATGATAAAAACAATCGCTCGGCCCTAGATCACTCAAACTTTATAGATTCAGCTGTATGTAACCTCTTACAGAATGATTTTGCTATAGAGGTCGAAGAAAAACCTTTTTGCATTAACCCTTTGTCAGTAGCAACAAATAGTTCTGGGAAAGACAGATTGATTCTAGATTTAAGACACGTAAACAAGTATATTCACAAATTTAAGGTAACGTTTGAAGGTTGCAGAGAAGCTCTAGATTTTTGTAAACAAGGCAACATGATGTTCAAATTTGACCTCAAGAGCGGATACTATCATGTCAATATTCACGAATCATTTTATAAATTTTTGGGATTTAGCTGGTTTTATAGAGGGAAACTTAGATTCTTCGTTTTCAAAGTCTTACCTTTCGGACTGTCTTCAGCGCCCTATGTTTTTAACAGCTGGAATACACATTATTGTTTATCTGGACGATAGGTGGGGTATTGAGACCGTAAGGCTGTGCAAGATTATCAGCGATAAAGTGAGAGCTTGTTTTGAACCACGAGAAATGCATATGGGTGCCATGCTTAAATGTAGAATGGTTGGGGTTTATATGGAACATGGAGAAGGGTAGCATAGAACTTTCCCCAAAGAAATTAAGTAAGTTGATAAATCTGATAGAATCTGTTTTATACTTCCGCAAACGTTGCACAGCTAGGTTAATTGCTAGGATAGTCGGGAAAATCATTTCTATGTCGTTTAGCCTAGGGAATATATGTTACATTATGACTAGAACTATGCAAGTTTCTATAGCACAGAGAGAATTTTGGGACTCGCAGATTACTGTGCATACCAGCAATTTAGTAGAACTGAGTTTCTGGTTAGCCAATCTAGGGAAATTGCCTTTCAGAGCAATCACACCTGTTTCAAGAAAACCCGAACGCATTGTTTTTGTAGACGCCAGTAACAGGGCGGGAGCAGGGGTTTTGCTGTGTTCACAGAATAAAGTTTCGCACTGCATGTTTAGCGAGAGTGAAATCGCTTCAAGTTCCACATTCAGAGAGCTGCGAGCTTTAGAGCACGCTCTTCTAAGTTTTGCGCCAGAATTGAAAGGGAAGTTAGTTAAAGTATACACAGATAACCAAAACATTGTTAGAATAGTCAATTGTGGCAGCACGAAAGTCGACTTGCAGACGTTGGCTAAGAACATTTTTGATTTGGCTCTGGAATGCCAGTTTCTGCTAGAGGTGGCATGGATACCTAGGGAACTAAACGTTGAAGCAGACGGTTTAAGTAAAACGTTTGACTGGGACGATTGGGGCATCAGTCGTCACGTATTTCAGTTGTTCAATACCAAATGGGGCCCTTACGACGTTGACAGGTTCGCTGACGCTACAAACAAGCAGATATACACTTTTAACTCAAGGTTCTGGTCGCCAGGTACGGCAGGGGTAGACGCATTTGCTTTCAATTGGGGCGAAGTTAACAACTGGTTAGTGCCGCCTGTGTGTCTAGTTCCTAGAGTTATAAAACATATGGTCAAATGCAGGGCATTCGGTACATTAATTGTCCCAAAATGGCCTTCCAGCCTCTTCTGGCCTTTGATTGTAGAATTCGGCAGAGATAAATTCAGAGATTTCGTGCAGGAATACGTCGAATACGAACAGCCTAGTAATTGTTTCATAGCGGGGTCATGCAAAGACAACCTATTCGCTATATCGCCATTCTGTAGCAACGTTCTGGTATTGCGAATAAACTGTGCATAGCGATCGGGGTCAATACATTGCTTTTGTTTACCATATGCCATATTAGGAATGACATGTGCTTTAGCCATTTAGAGATTGGATAGCGTAGTATATTATGATATGTAAATTAGGTAAACTCCGATTTCATTGGTTGGGTTTATCGATAGCAAGCGTCTATGAGAAGGCCTAGCGGAAGTAATGACTCATAAAGTTCTACACGTACATGGATTTTTACAAATATAATTACGATACGATGGTAGATCTGGCCTTATTGTCGGATACAGAAGTAATCCTTTATCTTATGTCTACGCTCGTATGCTAACATGTATTATTTGCGTTAAGTTAGATCTTCAATAGCCTAGTACAGTAGAGGTGGTAATTCAACATTAAACTTGCGGCGAACAGTGTTCGACTTACAAGTTAAGTCGATACGGGGATAAATCATTAATGTGTTCACCTTTATAATATTTAAGCTGATACGGCGATAATTGTGTTCACCTTTACAAGTTAAGTTAATATGGCGATAACTGTGCTCACCTTTACAAGTTAAGTCGATCTGGTGATACCTGTGTTCGCCTTTACAAAGTTAAGTTAATAAGGTGACAACTGTGTTCACCTTTACAAAGTTAAGTTGATAAGGTGATAACTGTGTTCACCTTTACAAAGCTAAGTCGATATGGCGATAACTGTGTTCGCCTTTACAAAGTTAAGTTAATATGGTGATAACTGTGTTCACCTTTACAAAGTTAAGTTAATATGGTGATAACTGTGTTCACCTTTACAAAGTTAAGTTAATATGGTGATAACTGTGTTCACCTTACAAAGTTAAATCGATCTGGCGATAACTGTGTTCGCCTTTACAAAGTTAAGTTAATATGGTGATAACTGTGTTCACCTTTACAAAGTTAAGTTAATATGGTGATAACTGTGTTCGCCTTTACAAAGTTAAGTTAATATGGTGATAACTGTGTTCGCCTTTACAAAGTTAAGTTGATATGGTGATAACTGTGTTCACCTTTACAAAGTTAAGTTAATACGGTGACAACTGTGTTCACATTTACAAAGTTAAGTTGATATGGTGATAACTGTGTTCACCTTTACAGTAGTTAAGTTGATATGGTGATAACTGTGTTCACCTTTACAAAGTTAAGCTGATACGGTGATAACTGTGTTCACCTTTATAATAGTTAAGTTGATATGGTGATAAATGTGTTCACCTTTACAAAGTTAAGTTGTTATGGTGATAACTGTGTTCACCTTTACAAAGTTAAGTTGTTATGGTGATAACTGTGTTCACCTTTACAAAGTTAAGTTGATATGGCGGTAACTGTGTTCACCCTTACAAAGTTAAGCTGATATGGTGATAACTGTGTTCACCTTTACAATAGTTTTACAGAAGCGATAACTGTTTTCTCCTCTTACCTCGATACATTATTTTGCTATGCTGAGTGCTAGTTATACGACAACAGTTAGTTGTCGCTTACTTAAGTGTTGCAGACTACGTTGAGTGAAACTCGTTATTAGCTACAAACATTGTTTTTGTTTTTATGTTCGTGAAAAATATCTTATGCTTCAGAAACTGTACTCACACGGTGCATGGCTTGATGTTAAAAGACTAGAGAACTGCCCTAATCTTTGTAGCGCTGCCAAGAAGATACCGGACATTGTCAGAACCTCCAAATCCAAGAACACGAATAAGAAGTACGACGGCTACTTCCTTAAATTTGCTAAATGGTGTGAAACAAATAAACTACATTACTTACCTGCTAAAGCATCGACAGTCTGCGTATTTATGAGTGAACTAGTGACTAAGAAAAGCAGTTCTTCGGTTATAGACAGTTATTACCACAGTATAAAATGGAAACACGATGTGTCCTTATGTAGAGTTAATCATTGTGATAATAAATTAACAAAAATGACACACGAGGGTTGCAGGAGACTATGTGGACAAGCAGTTAAACAAAAGCAACCTGTAACAGTGGCCATCATGAACAAAGTCGTAGATCATTATATGTGCAAAGTAGACAGCAATTTAAAGAATTGTAGACTGTGTCTTATGTTTGTTCTTGGATTTCCAGGTTTTTTCCGTTACAGTGAGTTAGGCTCTATTAGAATGAACGACATTACTTTTAATGACGATCATGTTTGCATTCAAATCTGTAAAAGTAAAACAGATCAACGGAAAAAGGGGGAAGATGTTATTATAGCCAAAACAGACAATAAATTATGCACGGTATCTTGGCTTAAGAAATATATAGCTGCAGCTGGTTTAGCTTTTTCATCCGATGATTATTTATTTTCGAGACTCAGATTTTTTAAGAAAACCGGGAATTACGTCCTAGCAAATCCTGCAATTCCATTATCGTATACTAGGGCTAGGGAAATTTTATTGGAAGCACTGGGTTCCGTGGGAGAGGATCCACGTAACTTTGGACTACATAGTCTGAGAAGCGGCGGCGCGTCGGCCCTTGCCAACAGTGGCAATTGCGAAGATCCGACATTGTTGAACAAACATGGTCGATGGAAGTCCAGTGCTTCCTCGGACAGATACATACATTATAGTGTTAAGAATAGATTAAAGGCGTCACTAAATTTAGGAATATAACTGTCAACTTAGACTACCAAACCACTTCTTTGTGCTCGAACGGTAACGACCCGCATTCTAATTTAAAGCGTGTTTGTGTTTTAATCTAGACGGGGTTCAGGAAAGAAAATATTTATTTTCGGACGAACCCAGAGAGGGAGAAAATAATATATATATATGGAAACATTGAGCCTCTAGCCGTGGTATCCATACAGGAAACATGTTAATATATATATGGGAACATTGAACCACTAGCCGTGGTATCCATGCAGGAACCATGTTAATATATATATGGGAACATTGAACCACTAGCCGTGGTATCCATGAAGGAACCATGATAATATATATATATGGAAACATTGAACCACTAGCCGCGGTATCCATGAAAGAAACATGTTAAAATATATATGGGAACATTGAACCATTAGCCGTGGTATCCATGCAGGAACCATGATAATATATATATGGGGACATTGAACCACTAGCCCTGGTATCCATGCAGGAACCATGATAATATATATATATGGAAACATTGAACCACTAGCCGTGGTATCCATGCAGGAACCATGATTATATATATATGGAGGGTATATGTACAATGTACCTGTGTTACTATAGTATAAGTGTCACCTACTGAATGTTGCATAACGTTAAGTAAACACTAACACTGACGATGTTAAACATGTACCTGGAGATGCAGTCGCTGGAGTTGCTGAACTACCTGGAGATGCCGTCACTGGGTTTGCTGTACTACCTGGAGATACAGTCGCTGGAGTTGCTGTACAACCTGGAGATACAGTCGCTGGAGTTGCTGCTCTATCTATTGATTGTGGTTCAGGTGCATCGACAGCAGCACAAGCACCAGCTACACTTGCATCCATTAGATCATTTGAGTCCTTATGAAATATAGAAAACATTGCAATGAATGAATTTCAATCAGTCCCACTAATGTATGGAATCTAGATTGTTTGTTTTATTAGTAAACATATTTAAAATGTTACTATAATAACCGAAAAAAATATTTAGTAGAGAGGTGGGTAATATTAAGTTGTATCTCATATCGAATTTTAAAAAATGCAATTTTGTTATTTTTTCCAGATGCCGATTTCCAGAAATTCACAAAATAGTTATTTCAACGGCACATCATTTGGCATTACCACCAATAATATAATAGCTAATAATGATTCAAATGTGTTCATGTACATATAATTTTGTGACATAAATAACCATTTTGTGAATTTCTTCATGCAGTAGAAAAATAATATTTTGCACATATAAACAAACTAGTTTTAACTTCATCACACTATTTCTTGTAAATAAAAGGATAAAAGGATTTTCGGCACCTATTGCTTTTCATGTGAAATAAACACCTAGTGATCCGAGTTTTATATGAGATTTATGTTAATTCATAGGTTAACAAGCACTCCTAAGCATCAAGTAAAATAAACAGTAGTCCGAATAGCTTAATCAAAACTCAATCAATTAACAGATGTATGTGGGGTTAGAAATTCTTTTACCAGTATCCTAGATGAACGTGACCATTCTTTCAGCATTTGTTTCGCCATATCGATATCTTTGTCACATCCGGTAATATTTACATGCATGAAAATGCTAGCTTTCCTCTCATTCCATACTGTCAAATAATGAAATTATTTTAGTCATATGTGATGAATATTGAAAAGTATGCACATGTATTATCAGTTGTTTACAGGTACCGTATTGTTCCTATTTATAGTGCCCGGGCGAGATGCAAAACACAAAAGGGGCGCACTAATTAGAGTAATTAATTTCTGTAGTATACGTGTGAAAAATCTCTGTGTCAATATCGGTAATTGCCAACTAATTGGAAGAAACTGCTCAGTGACCTTGCCTTGTCATAATGCGGCGCCTACTACGTCATCGTCTGTTACCTAAATCGATCGATACGTTCTGTACATGCGGTACATGTACTATGTAGGAATGGCAAATGTGGCGAGTAGCTAAAAGTCTCGTGTTTCTGTTGATTGTTCCGCATTATAAACTGTTATGCAGTGTCTATGTAAATAACTATCCTTGTACTTTCGTCGGTTTGAATAGCGCGAGGCATTTTTAGATATTGTGTGAATTCTTCTGTGTAAATAAATACTTTTTATAGCGATACACATTCAACAAGTGATGCGCATATTATTCTTGCATACTTAGTGCCACAGTGATTCATGAGCTCGGAGTTTAAGGTTTTTAAGGCGCCATTTCATGTTGCATTTTTTCCTTGGGTCGCCTATATTAGAGGTGGCGTCTTAAATAGGAACAATACGGTATGTAATATTACATAAAACACTTGAATGAAATGAGAATATATATACACGAAAAAGCAAGCTATAGAAGTTCATATAAAACTGTAGAACGATTCCTTCGCATACACTAATAGGATCATTTTAAATATATAGTGTTTGTTTATTATAGTGTCACCCCTATTTAAAGGGCCAGCCATTTCTGACTTAAGAGACACCTTTTTTATGAACATCAGTACTTCCCGAATCCTATGCCAGTAGGCCAGGCGCCAGGCTGGTAGGCAATCGGTAACCATTATTTAACTAGCTGGCGGCTCAACAACCTGCCATATCAGAACGGACCCCTAACGAGATTCGAACCTTCGTCCTCCCGCTCCGTAGGCGTCCGCCTTAACCACTAGGCCACGGAGATGGTATATATTGCTGCTTTTTGTGTTATTTTAATGAAACAATATAACATTTTACATAAAACAGCTGTGTTTATCCGTTTAAGTGCAAGAAATAATTCAAACCACATTACCTTCCTCCACAGATTCTTGATCGTTTTCAAAGGCTTGGAAGATCTTTGCAGGGTTGGGCATACCTTCAACAACAAGCGTAACATGGCGCAGATATTTAAGACGTGCACCACAATCATTCACAGCTGCTATCAGTTCCTTTGCCAGTTGGTCTTGGTGGACAACAAATGGACCTAAATATGTTATATAAAATAAAAAAATTATTTTTCAAACTCCAGTAGGTCAATATGACCCATGAGGTACAACAATATGCATACAAACTATTAACAAATAGTGGTGACAATTATGTGGAGAAGGCAAAGTATGCAATACAACATGATTATATAATGATCGTATTACAATATCCCTGTACATAAACTCACTCAATTTCTAATTATTTCATCAATGTAAGATAAATACAAAGTCTCATTACATATTATTTAATGTCCGTATTTCAAAAGCTTTATAAATAAATATATACGTATTTAGGTGATATAAATTATGACTGTTGTGTTGCTGGACGGGTAATCCAGGGATCGCAGGTTCGATCCCCCATCTGAGCCTAATAAAATTAACAGTCTTTCAGATGGGACATGAAACCGAGGTCTCGTGTGGGTGCATTACACCGTACATGTAAAAGAACCAGAGGAGACTCTGGAATGGGTCTCTCTCTGTATCATTGCACTATCCTCCAAAAATCTAAAACGACTTCAGGAGATGTCGCTCATATGGGCAACCGGTAGCGACGATAAATAAATGTAACCGGTAGCGACGATAAATAAACGTAACCGGTAGCGACGATAAATAAACGTAACCAATAGCGACGATAAATAAACGTAACCGGTAGCGACGTTAAATAAACGTAACCGGTAGCGACAATAAATAAACGTAACCGGTAGCGACGTTAAATAAACGTAACCAATAGCGACGATAAATAAACGTAACCGGTAGCGATGTTAAATAAATGTAGCCGGTAGTGACGATAAATAAACGTAACCGGTAGCGACGATAAATAAACGTAACCGGTAGCGATGATAAAGAAACGTAACCGGTAGCGACGATAAATAAACGTAACCGGTAGCGACGATAAATAAACGTAACCGGTAGCGACGATTAATAAACGTAACCGGTAGCGATGATAAAGAAACGTAACCGGTAGCGACGATAAATAATATTCATATATTTCATAATATGTGCATGCAAAACTTTAGAAACTTCTCTCCGCTAGAACTTATTCCAGGATATTTCTGTAGTATCATCATGGGGAACTAGAGAACACTTACATGTATGTAGTATCATCATGTATCCTGGTGGGGAACTAGAGAACACTTACATGTATGTAGTATCATCATGTATACTGGTGGGGAACTAGAGAACACTTACATGTATGTATCATCATGTATCCTGGTGGGGAACTAGAGAACACTTACATGTATGTATCATCATGTATCCTGGTGGGGAACTAGAGAACACTTACATGTATGTAGTATCATCATGTATCCTGGTGGGGAACTAGAGAACACTTACATGTATGTAGTATCATCATGTATCCTGGTGGGGAACTAGAGAACACTTACATGTATGTAGTATCATCATGTATCCTGGTGGTGAACTAGAGAACACTTACATGTATGTATCATCATGTATACTGGTGGGGAACTAGAGAACACTTACATGTATGTATCATCATGTATCCTGGTGGGGAACTAGAGAACACTTACATGTATGTAGTATCATCATGTATCCTGGTGGTGAACTAGAGAACACTTACATGTATGTATCATCATGTATCCTGATGGGGAACTAGAGAACACTTACATGTATGTAGTATCATCATGTATCCTGGTGGGGAACTAGAGAACACTTACATGTATGTAGTATCATCATGTATCCTGGTGGGGAACTAGAGAACACTTACATGTATGTAGTATCATCATGTATACTGGTGGGGAACTAGAGAACACTTACATGTATGTATCATCATGTATACTGGTGGGGAACTAGAGAACACTTACATGTATGTATCATCATGTATCCTGATGGGGAACTCGAGAATATTTCTTATTTGAAAGAAGAGTAAGAATAGTGATGTTAAAGAAATTTACATATCTAATAATGTCATTAACCCATTCAACACCATGTAACTGACATGGACTGGTCCATGCTATTTTTAGACCAATACATTAATAAGAAAATTACATTTGGACCAGTTCATTAATCAAAATGGGTAATTTTGTCAAAAAATAGTAATAGTACTGGCAAAAAGTGCAGATCCTGCTGAGACGGCTCATCACTAGCAAGTTCAGCTGGATCTAAACATTTTTTGTACGTCTATTTAGAGGTGTTGAAAGGGTTAATATGTGGGTCCCACACTCGAAACTACCTACACTTACTGCATTTATCAAAATAGACTGCAGCAGAACAACATTTGTGAAAGTCTGCCTGCCGAACACCATCTCTGAATCCCTGCATCAAGGCCGTTGAAGAATTCTTTACTGGTATGTGTACAATTCTATGATTTTGAAGCTTTCTGCCTTCCGTTGAAAACACACTGGACAATCCTGTATGGGACATTAGTGAAAAGTAAAACAATGTCCCCGATTTGTGTTTTTTAACCTTTAACATGCTACAGGTTAAATGGTTGCTGCATACTATTTACTAAGTACACAAACTTGACCTTTGATCCATTGGTACCATAATCAATAGAGGTCATCTACTGACTGTGACCTTTACACGTAATACAAGACCACATGTGTGGTCAATCTTAAGTTATTGATTACAACCCATGTCTCAAGCTGACCAGAAACTGTTTCACCCCATAATGAGTATGAAAGTCAGAGCTCCAAATCTGCAACTAGATTGTTGACTAGGAACACTGATTCTAATAAACAGGAAGTGTTAAATTGATTCAGAATTCTTTCAAGAAACAGTCAAAACACACGATGAATCACGTGAATGGATTTATTACACATCTGGAACATCTGGAAGTCGTGATAGCGCAATGGATGCACGTTCGCTTCAGGTGCGAAAGGTCCGGAGTTCGAGCCCCGCTGGAGCCGTTACAATTGTGCCCTTAGGCAAGGTATTTAAATTCCATGATGCCTCCTCTGTCTCCCTCGTGGTGATGGATTCCATCAGGAATGAGGTCTCGAGTGTGATTAATACAAGTTGTAAGAATTTGTTTCGCAATCGAGCTAAAATAAATTTGTATAAATAAACATATACAACACGTTTTTGTTGCCGATAGTTAATAGGTTTCGGATGTAAATTAACTCTTAACTTTCAGCGCTGAATAAATTCAGAACATATGCAAACAACATAGATCCAGATCAGCCGTGGCATAACGCAGGGTCTGATCAGGATCTAATTTGATTGATATTCGGACAGGTGCTTTAGCTCCTCTGTCTGAAGAGCAATCAGCATACAGCCTGATCAGACGACACTTTCTGTTCTATATATACAACCGGTAGTGACTTGCTGTTTTTACTGCTTTGACTAGTTTGGTGAACATTTATAAGTCTTGGACAGTAAAATGTAATTTGTTTTGCATAACCCAATTAACCCATTTCATCCTGGATACATTTAAAGGCTTTTGCAAACAACATAGATCCAGATCAGCCGCAGCGTGACGCTGTGAGCTGATCAGGATCTATGTTGTTTGCTACATAGCCAAGTGTCTTAGCAAGATCATCTGAATAGCAAACAGCATAGAGCCTGATCAGACGGCACAATCCATGGTGGCTGATCTGGCTCTATGTTCTTTGCAAATACTGTTTGGAACGGTATCCTGAATGAAATAGGTTAAGCAACATAATAATGTATATATTTCCTTAGTCACAACAGTGACAGAGTTACACGTACCTGTCTTCTTACAACATAACAGATACAACACAAAATTGGTTAAAACCCAGGAGGGCAACAGTATATAAATATTTCATCTCGGTGAGTGTGACAGTGGATATTGTCAACCTGAAGAAAATAATGTAGCCTCGGTCGAGGGTTGACAATATACTGTCACACTAGGGTTGACAATATACTGTCACACTAGGGTTGACAATATACTGTCACACTAGGGTTGACAATATACTGTCACACTAGGGTTGACAATATACTGTCACACTAGGGTTGACAATATACTGTCACACTAGGATTGACAATACACTGTCACACTAGGGTTGACAATACACTGTCACACTAGGGTTGACAATACACTGTCACACTAGACTGTCACACTAGGGTTGACAATACACTGTCACACTAGGGTTGACAATACACTGTCACACTAGGGTTGACAATACACTGTCACACTAGGGTTGACAATACACTGTCACACTAGGGTTGACAATACACTGTCACACTAGGGTTGACAATACACTGTCACACTAGGGTTGACAATACACTGTCACACTAGGGTTGACAATATACTGTCACACTAGGGTTGACAATACACTGTCACACTAGGGTTGACAATATACTGTCACACTAGGGTTGACAATACACTGTCACACTAGGGTTGACAATATACTGTCACACTAGGGTTGACAATACACTGTCACACTATGGTTGACAATATACTGTCACACTAGGGTTGACAATACACTGTCACACTAGGGTTGACAATACACTGTCACACTAGGGTTGACAATACACTGTCACACTAGGGTTGACAATACACTGTCACACTAGGGTTGACAATATACTGTCACACTAGGGTTGACAATATATTGTCACACTAGGGTTGACAATATACTGTCACACTAGGGTTGACAATATACTGTCACACTAGGGTTGACAATATACTGTCACACTAGGGTTGACAATATACTGTCACACTAGGGTTGACAATATACTGTCACACTAGGGTTGACAATATACTGTCACACTAGGGTTGACAATATACTGTCACACTAGGGTTGACAATAACTGTCACACTAGGGTTGACAAACTGTCACACTAGGGTTGACAAAACCACACACTAGGGTTGACAATATACTGTCACACTAGGGTTGACAATATACTGTCACACTAGGGTTGACAATATACTGTCACACTAGGGTTGACAATATACTGTCACACTAGGGTTGACAATATACTGTCACACTAGGGTTGACAATATACTGTCACACTAGGGTTGACAATATACTGTCACACTAGGGTTGACAATATACTGTCACACTAGGGTTGACAATATACTGTCACACTAGGGTTGACAATATACTGTCACACTAGGGTTGACAATATACTGTCACACTAGGGTTGACAATATACTGTCACACTAGGGTTGACAATATACTGTCACACTAGGGTTGACAATATACTGTCACACTAGG
Source organism: Archivesica marissinica (assembly GCA_014843695.1). Lineage (NCBI taxonomy): Eukaryota > Metazoa > Mollusca > Bivalvia > Venerida > Vesicomyidae > Archivesica > Archivesica marissinica. The sequence goes on from CM026393.1 coordinate 1,276,832, forward strand.
GTTGACAATATACTGTCACACTAGGGTTGACAATATACTGTCACACTAGGGTTGACAATACACTGTCACACTGTCACACTGTCACACCGTCACACTCACCGAGATGAAATATTTATTTTGTTATACCGAACATTCGGCTGTTCTGGCTTTATATTGTTTGGCAATCCTGACATTTTCTCGTGACAAAGTTTCAGTTTATATTACAAAGTTACAGTGTATAAACAGTGGTTTAGTATACTCCTAAGTCTTAACAGTAAACAGTACATTGCAATTCACTGATAAAATAAGTATCGTTATTTACATTTTTCTGTTTTACCGAACAATTTTTCAACAAAACATTCATCAGGACTACACGAAAGCAAGATGGCGGCATAACAAAATAAAATAAAGTCTGAGTAGCGTGATTTTGTTCCAAATGAGGCTATTCAGAGGTGAGACATTGAAAAATGGCATGGTATGGTCACGTTAGGTATAAGAATCAAAACTATTGCCCACCTCTTCATGAATTGCTTGCTGCCCGCCTAGCTCGAGAATTACAAAAACAGTCAAAAATAACGAATTAACATTTACATAATTTATGTTAGGTAATAATATCAGCTAATAGTTCAGCTCGGATAATTAATAGGAAATATATTTATAGAATAAAATAAATAAATATTATGCGTGGTACATACCGGTGCGGTTCTTAAAAAAATCACTACGTTCATCTTTTCCAAGTTGTTGCAAGAACGGATGCTTTGCTGATACTGAAAACAAACCATATATGTAGGTAAATTTATTATTAAATAAAAAGTAATCAAAACTGCTATTCGATTGTTTAATAATATCGCAGGGAGATACAACGAGTTGTTCAGCAATAAATCTACTGCATAACGCTGGATTATCCCAAATATTGAACATGACTCAACGTTTACATTCACACCTCATTGTACTGAAAACAGTGTTCTCCACAGTAATATATGCAACACTAAATGGATGGACAAACATGTCTGTTGTCTACCGGTTGCCCATATGAGCAACGCCTCCTGAAGAGATTAGTCATTTTAGATTTTTGGAGGATAGTGCAATAATACAGACAGAGACTCATTCCAGAGTCTCCTCTGGTTCTTTTACAAATATGAGTATTTATTGAGTTACTACAGTGTTTAGGAAATGACAGATTTAACGTATGGAATCCAAGGATATTGAGGCACAGCAAAAACACTATTTATATTACCTATAAGAAATGAATACTTGGCTGACCTTTTACTGATTCATTGCTATCCATAAATTCAAATGAAACGAAATGATACATAATTGTTTATTTATATATTTTGAGAACAATATCATTGTTGAAACATGTATATAATAATAATATAAATTTGCAACGTTGATTTGATTTGAATTTTATTTTATTCAAAATGTGTAAGAATCACTGAACATTCAAATGTACCGGTAACAGAAGTACAGACTAACACACTTACCGCTATGAAAAGAAGTACTGTCCCAAAAATACAAAAGAGCATCTGCTGACCCACAAGTCTGTATTGAACCAATGTGTGCATTTACTGTTATACCAGAGCATGTTCTCTGTCTACTTGTTGGTAGTTCTGGCCCACTAGATAACTTGCTACATCCTTTAAAAAGAAAGAAAATCAACAGTCAAGATTCTAAAATATGCATGACACAATTATCAGCCAATCAAAAGCATTACAAAATATTGCAATATATCAGGAACTTAGATACGGAAGATTCTGGCTATATTTAGCAATTTTGGGGGAAGAAATATTACTTTAATTTAAATATACAAATTTCTTTTAGCTCGATTGCGAAACAAGTTCTTACAACTTATATAAATCACTCTCGAGACCTCATTCCTGATGGAATCCATCGCCACGAGGCAGAGAAGAGGCAATGTGGAATTTAAATGCGTTGCCTAAGGGTACAATTGTAACGGCTCCAGCGGGGCTCGAACTCTGGACCTTTCGCGCCTGAAGCGAACACGCTACAATTGCGCTATCACGACTTCCATGGGGGGGGGGCTGACTCCAGGTGACCCGCTGAGAAGTATATTTGGCACGGGCGGCATCGGGAAAGAACCACCAATCTGCTGCTAGCAGCTGGATAGTTTCCTCACGTGATGGGATTCGAACATGCAGTCGTGAGGGGGCCATTGTTTCTAAGTCAACAACCGTACCTACCAGCACTCAGGCAAGCCGCCAGCTGGATAGCTTCCTCACATGATAGGATTCGAACATGCAGTTGTGAGGGGGCCATTGTTTCTAAGTCAACAACCGTAACTACCAGCACTCAGGCAAGCCGTCAGCTGGATAGCTTCCTCACATGATGGGATTCGAACATGCAGTCGTGAGAGGGCTATTGTTTCTAAGTCAACAACCGTAACTACCAGCACTCAGGCAAGCCGCCAGCTGGATAGCTTCCTCACATGATGGGATTCGAACATGCAGCCGTGAGGGGGCCATTGATTCTAAGTCAACAACCGTAACTACCAGCACTCAGGCAAGCCAATGTGTTAAACTAAGTAATATGGATGGTAGTCCTGGGGAAGATGTGTCTACGGCACAACCTTAAAAAACTATTTACTAGCTGTGTTCGTATTTGTGCTCATCGGAACATAATGCAGCCAAACCTCAATTATTTGCGGTCACAAATCCACATCGGAATCAAGGAGGGCAACGGGACACATTTACCAACAACCTTATTTAGTTTGTCTCCGTCCATGGTATTGCCACACGGATTGACGGCAAACCAGGTAGTATATTATTTTGTAAACATTCATATAATACTGCCATAGAAACTATATGTAGACAAGCATTGAGCTAAAATAACATAGAAACTATATGTAGACAAGCATTGGGCTAAAATAACATAGAAACTATATGTAGACAAGCATTGGGCTAAAATAACATAGAAACTATATGTAGACAAGCATTGGGCTAAAATAACATAGACACTATATGTAGACAAGCATAGACACTATATGTAGACAAGCATAGAAACTATATGTAGACAAGCATTGGGCTAAAATAACATAGAAACTATATGTAGACAAGCATAGACACTATATGTAGACAAGCATAGAAACTATATGTAGACAAGCATAGAAACTATATGTAGACAAGCATAGAAACTATAGACAAGCATAGAAACTATATGTAGACAAGCATAGACACTATATGTAGACAAGCATATACACTATATGTAGACAAGCATAGAAACTATATGTAGACAAGCATATAAACTATATGTAGACAAGCATAGAAACTATATATAGACAAGCATAGAAACTATATGTAGACAAGCATAGACACTATATGTAGACAAGCATAGAAACTATATGTAGACAAGCATAGAAACTATATGTAGACAAGCATAGAAACTATATGTAGACAAGCATAGAAACTATATGTAGACAAGCATAGAAACTATATGTAGACAAGCATAGAAACTATATGTAGACAAGCATAGAAACTATATGTAGACAAGCATAGACACTATATGTAGACAAGCATAGAAACTATATGTAGACAAGCATAGAAACTATATGTAGACAAGCATAGAAACTATATGTAGACAAGCATAGAAACTATATGTAGACAAGCATAGACACTATATGTAGACAAGCATAGAAACTATATGTAGACAAGCATAGAAACTATATGTAGACAAGCATAGACACTATATGTAGACAAGCATAGACACTATATGTAGACAAGCATAGACACTATATGTAGACAAGCATAGACACTATATGTAGACAAGCATAGACACTATATGTAGACAAGCATAGACACTATATGTAGACAAGCATAGACACTATATGTAGACAAGCATAGACACTATATGTAGACAAGCATATACACTATATGTAGACAAGCATAGACACTATATGTAGACAAGCATAGAAACTATATGTAGACAAGCATAGAAACTATATGTAGACAAGCATAGAAACTATATGTAGACAAGCATTGGGCTAAAATAACATAGAAACTATATGTAGACAAGCATTGGGCTAAAATAACATAGAAACTATATGTAGACAAGCATTGGGCTAAAATAACATAGAAACTATATGTAGACAAGCATTGGGCTAAAATAACATAGAAACTATATGTAGACAAGCATTGGGCTAAAATAACATAGAAACTATATGTAGACAAGCATAGACACTATATGTAGACAAGCATAGACACTATATGTAGACAAGCATAGACACTATATGTAGACAAGCATAGAAACTATATGTAGACAAGCATAGACACTATATGTAGACAAGCATAGACACTATATGTAGACAAGCATAGAAACTATATGTAGACAAGCATAGACACTATATGTAGACAAGCATAGACACTATATGTAGACAAGCATAGACACTATATGTAGACAAGCATAGACACTATATGTAGACAAGCATAGACACTATATGTAGACAAGCATAGACACTATATGTAGACAAGCATAGAAACTATATGTAGACAAGCATAGACACTATATGTAGACAAGCATAGACACTATATGTAGACAAGCATAGACACTATATGTAGACAAGCATAGACACTATATGTAGACAAGCATAGAAACTATATGTAGACAAGCATAGACACTATATGTAGACAAGCATAGACACTATATGTAGACAAGCATAGAAACTATATGTAGACAAGCATAGACACTATATGTAGACAAGCATAGACACTATATGTAGACAAGCATAGACACTATATGTAGACAAGCATAGACACTATATGTAGACAAGCATAGACACTATATGTAGACAAGCATATACACTATATGTAGACAAGCATAGACACTATATGTAGACAAGCATAGACACTATATGTAGACAAGCATAGACACTATATGTAGACAAGCATAGACACTATATGTAGACAAGCATAGACAATATATGTAGACAAGCATAGACACTATATGTAGACAAGCATAGACACTATATGTGGACAAGCATAGACACTATTTGTAGACAAGCATTGGGCTAAAATAACAAGCAATACAAACCTTTTTCAAACTTTCTTTTTTTCTCTTCAAATACCTGAAATTTCAGTTAACATTTCAAATAATACAGAAGGGCAATGCCAGGGGTCGCTCACAAAGTAATACAGAAGGGCAATGCCAGGGGTCGCTCACAAAGTAATACAGAAGGGCAATGCAAGGGGTCGCTCACAAAGTAATACAGAAGGGCAATGCAAGGGGTCGCTCACAAAGTAATACAGAAGGGCAATGCAAGGGGTCGCTCACAAAGTAATACAGAAGGGCAATGCAAGGGGTCACTCACCAAGTAATACAGAAGGACAATGCAAGGGGGGGGGGTCGCTCACAAAGTAATACAGAAGGGCAATGCCAGGGGTCACTCACCAAGTAATACAGAAGGGCAATGCCAGGGGTCGCTCACAAAGTAATACAAAAGGGCAATGCCAGGGGTCGCTCACAAAGTAATACAGAAGGGCAATGCAAGGGGTCGCTCACAAAGTAATACAGAAGGGCAATGCCAGGGGTCGCTCACAAAGTAATACAGAAGGGCAATGCAAGGGGTCGCTCACAAAGTAATACAGAAGGGCAATGCCAGGGGTCGCTCACCAAGTAATACAGAAGGGCAATGCCAGGGGTCGCTCACAAAGTAATACAGAAGGGCAATGCCAGGGGTCGCTCACCAAGTAATCCAGAAGGGCAATGCCAGGGGTCGCTCACCAACAATACCACTATGATAATAACAACTTTTCATTTTAAGCAAATCTACAGTGAACTAGGTGCATTCTGATTGGATTATGATTATTCTTCATATATAAACAAACATCTTGTTACATTCTAATAATCCAATCAGAACGCTCGTTTCAATGCTCGTTTCAAAGCGAATTGCGCCGCTTTAGAAATTTTCAAAACAAATTGAAAATGCTACGAAATCTCTTTTTGACGTACATTTTTGCCGAATAAACCTACACGTTAGTGGAAACACATTTTATTGATAATGTTATTCACAGTTAAAACTCTCCCGTCGAAGATTTTTTTTTGTTGCTGACAGAACCCGTGTCCTAGTATGGAAATGTGACCTGCTATGGCCAATGTTTGTGGCAATTGTTTGCAAAGTATGCATGCATGCAGCTTAAAGTTGTGTTTTATTTGAAGAACAATATAAAGACTCGGGATAGGCGTTATATTTGGACAGCTTTGTACAAAATTGTTTCAGATAGGGCCATTTTACTGATCGATGCGAAATCTGACATCTCACAGAGTAGAATCCCTGTACTTAAATATATATACTAGTACCCCCAAACGTGCCGAATCCCTGTGGACACAGGTGCAATATCTCTGTAGATAGATACAGTGACCCAGGTGCAATATCTCTGTATATAGATACAGTGAACTAGGTGCAATATCTCTGTAGATAGATACAGTGACCAAGGTGCAATATCTCTGTATATAGATACAGTGACCAAGGTGCAATATCCCTGTATATAGATACAGTGACCAAGGTGCAATATCTCTGTATATAGATACAGTGACCAAGGTGCAATATCTCTGTATATAGATACAGTGACCCAGGTGCAATATCTCTGTAGATAGATACAGTGTCTCAAGTGCAATATCTCTGTTAATAGATACAGTGACACAGGTGCAATATCTCTGTATATAGATACAGTGACCCAGGTGCAATATCTCTGTAGATAGATACAGTGTCTCAAGTGCAATATCTCTGTTAATAGATACAGTGACACAGGTGCAATATCTCTGTAGATAGATACAGTGACCAAGGTGCAATATCTCTGTAGATAGATACAGTGACCAAGGTGCAATATCTCTGTAGATAGATACAGTGACCAGGTGCAATATCTCTGTAGATAGATACAGTGACTCAAGTGCAATATCTCTGTATATAGATACAGTGACCCAGGTGCAATATCTCTGTAGATAGATACAGTGACCAAGGTGCAATATCTCTGTATATAGATACAGTGACCCAGGTGCAATATCTCTGTAGATAGATACAGTGACTCAAGTGCAATATCTCTGTTAATAGATACAGTGACACAGGTGCAATATCTCTGTAGATAGATACAGTGACCAAGGTGCAATATCTCTGTAGATAGATACAGTGACCAAGGTGCAATATCTCTGTAGATAGATACAGTGACCAGGTGCAATATCTCTGTAGATAGATACAGTGACTCAAGTGCAATATCTCTGTATATAGATACAGTGACCCAGGTGCAATATCTCTGTAGATAGATACAGTGACCAAGGTGCAATATCTCTGTATATAGATACAGTGACCCAGGTGCAATATCTCTGTAGATAGATACAGTGACCAAGGTGCAATATCTCTGTAGATAGATACAGTAACCCAGGTGCAATATCTCTGTAGATAGATACAGTGACCAAGGTGCAATATCTCTGTATATAGATACAGTGACCCAGGTGCAATATCTCTGTAGATAGATACAGTGACCAAGGTGCAATATCTCTGTAGATAGATACAGTGACCAAGGTGCAATATCTCTGTAGATAGATACAGTGACTCAAGTGCAATATCTCTGTTAATAGATACAGTGACACAGGTGCAATATCTCTGTATATAGATACAGTGATCCAGGTGCAATATCTCTGTAGATAGATACAGTGACTCAAGTGCAATATCTCTGTTAATAGATACAGTGACACAGGTGCAATATCTCTGTAGATAGATACAGTGACCCAGGTGCAATATCTCTGTATATAGATACAGTGACCCAGGTGCAATATCTCTGTAGATAGATACAGTGACCCAGGTGCAATATCTCTGTAGATAGATACAGTGACCAAGGTGCAATATCTCTGTAGATAGATACAGTGACCCAGGTGCAATATCTCTGTAGATAGATACAGTGACCAAGGTGCAATATCTCTGTATATAGATACAGTGACCCAGGTGCAATATCTCTGTAGATAGATACAGTGACCAAGGTGCAATATCTCTGTAGATAGATACAGTGACCAAGGTGCAATATCTCTGTAGATAGATACAGTGACCAAGGTGCAATATCTCTGTAGATAGATACAGTGACCAAGGTGCAATATCTCTGTAGATAGATACAGTGACCCAGGTGCAATATCTCTGTAGATAGATACAGTGACTCAAGTGCAATATCTCTGTAAATAGATACAGTGACCCAGGTGCAATATCTCTGTAGATAGATACAGTGACCAAGTGCAATATCTCTGTAGATAGATACAGTGACCAAGGTGCAATATCTCTGTAGATAGATACAGTGACCAAGGTGCAATATCTCTGTAGATAGATACAGTGACTCAAGTGCAATATCTCTGTATATAGATACAGTGACCAGGTGCAATATCTCTGTAGATAGATACAGTGACCAAGGTGCAATATCTCTGTATATAGATACAGTGACCCAGGTGCAATATCTCTGTAGATAGATACAGTGACCAAGGTGCAATATCTCTGTAGATAGATACAGTGACCCAGGTGCAATATCTCTGTAGATAGATACAGTGACCCAGGTGCAATATCTCTGTAGATAGATACAGTGACCAAGGTGCAATATCTCTGTATATAGATACAGTGACCAAGGTGCAATATCTCTGTAGATAGATACAGTGACCCAGGTGCAATATCTCTGTAGATAGATACAGTGACCCAGGTGCAATATCTCTGTAGATAGATACAGTGACCAAGGTGCAATATCTCTGTAGATAGATACAGTGACCCAGGTGCAATATCTCTGTAGATAGATACAGTGACCAAGGTGCAATATCTCTGTAGATAGATACAGTGACCAAGGTGCAATATCTCTGTAGATAGATACAGTGACCCAGGTGCAATATCTCTGTAGATAGATACAGTGACCAAGGTGCAATATCTCTGTAGATAGATACAGTGACCCAGGTGCAATATCTCTGTAGATAGATACAGTGACCAAGGTGCAATATCTCTGTAGATAGATACAGTGACCCAGGTGCAATATCTCTGTAGATAGATACAGTGACCAAGGTGCAATATCTCTGTAGATAGATACAGTGACCAAGGTGCAATATCTCTGTAGATAGATACAGTGACCAAGTGCAATATCTCTGTAAATAGATACAGTGACCCAGGTGCAATATCTCTGTAGATAGATACAGTGACCAAGGTGCAATATCTCTGTAGATAGATACAGTGACCCAGGTGCAATATCTCTGTAGATAGATACAGTGACCAAGGTGCAATATCTCTGTAGATAGATACAGTGACCAAGGTGCAATATCTCTGTAGATAGATACAGTGACCCAGGTGCAATATCTCTGTAGATAGATACAGTGACCAAGGTGCAATATCTCTGTATATAGATACAGTGACCCAGGTGCAATATCTCTGTAGATAGATACAGTGACCAAGGTGCAATATCTCTGTAGATAGATACAGTGACCAAGGTGCAATATCTCTGTAGATAGATACAGTGACTCAAGTGCAATATCTCTGTAAATAGATACAGTGACCCAGGTGCAATATCTCTGTAGATAGATACAGTGACCCAGGTGCAATATCTCTGTAGATAGATACAGTGACCCAGGTGCAATATCTCTGTAGATAGATACAGTGACCCAGGTGCAATATCTCTGTAGATAGATACAGTGACCAAGGTGCAATATCTCTGTAGATAGATACAGTGACCAAGGTGCAATATCTCTGTAGATAGATACAGTGACCAAGGTGCAATATCTCTGTAGATAGATACAGTGTCTCAAGTGCAATATCTCTGTTAATAGATACAGTGACACAGGTGCAATATCTCTGTATATAGATACAGTGATCCAGGTGCAATATCTCTGTAGATAGATACAGTGTCTCAAGTGCAATATCTCTGTTAATAGATACAGTGACACAGGTGCAATATCTCTGTAGATAGATACAGTAACCCAGGTGCAATATCTCTGTATATAGATACAGTGACCCAGGTGCAATATCTCTGTAGATAGATACAGTGACCCAGGTGCAATATCTCTGTAGATAGATACAGTGACCAAGGTGCAATATCTCTGTAGATAGATACAGTGACCCAGGTGCAATATCTCTGTAGATAGATACAGTGACCAAGGTGCAATATCTCTGTATATAGATACAGTGACCCAGGTGCAATATCTCTGTAGATAGATACAGTGACCAAGGTGCAATATCTCTGTAGATAGATACAGTGACCAAGGTGCAATATCTCTGTAGATAGATACAGTGACCAAGGTGCAATATCTCTGTAGATAGATACAGTGACCAAGGTGCAATATCTCTGTAGATAGATACAGTGACCCAGGTGCAATATCTCTGTAGATAGATACAGTGTCTCAAGTGCAATATCTCTGTAGATAGATACAGTAACCCAGGTGCAATATCTCTGTATATAGATACAGTGACCAAGGTGCAATATCGCTGTAGATAGATACAGTGACCCAGGTGCAATATCTCTGTAGATAGATACAATGACCAAGGTGCAATATCTCTGTATATAGATACAGTGACCAAGGTGCAATATCTCTGTATATAGATACAATGTCTCAAGTGCAATATCTCTGTTAATAGATACAGTGACACAGGTGCAATATCTCTGTAGATAGATACAGTGACCAAGGTGCAATATCTCTGTAGATAGATACAGTAACCCAGGTGCAATATCTCTGTAGATAGATACAATGACCAAGGTGCAATATCTCTGTATATAGATACAATGTCTCAAGTGCAATATCTCTGTTAATAGATACAGTGACACAGGTGCAATATCTCTGTAGATAGATACAGTAACCCAGGTGCAATATCTCTGTATATAGATACAGTGACCAAGGTGCAATATCTCTGTAGATAGATACAGTGACCAAGGTGCAATATCTCTGTAGATAGATACAGTGACCAAGGTGCAATATCTCTGTATATAGATACAGTGACCAAGGTGCAATATCTCTGTAGATAGATACAGTGACCAAGGTGCAATATCTCTGTAGATAGATACAGTGACCCAGGTGCAATATCTCTGTATATAGATACAGTGACCCAGGTGCAATATCTCTGTAGATAGATACAATGACCAAGGTGCAATATCTCTGTATATAGATACAGTGACCAAGGTGCAATATCTCTGTAGATAGATACAGTGACCCAGGTGCAATGCCCTACTGAGGCCTAAATACAATAATTGCTTGTTTCCTATTTCAACACATACCCTAATAGTATGCGCTTTTCACGAGTTGTTTTGCAGTGCAAAATTCTTAATCTATGTCTCAAACCAAAAGAATGGAACAAACTAGGTACATACTGGTCAGTCATCAAGAGCATGACATTAAAGTTTAGAATGACTGAGTGTTCATGTTCATTTACAAGAATTCACCAGAATTGACTACACAACTAAATAGAAAATGTGGTTGAATGCTAAAATATTTGAAAATAACAACCTTTCAATAACAGCTACTTTTATTTTAGAATTCACAAAGTTATACATGTGTACTTACGTTCAGAACGTCTTTGTCTTTTTCATAAACAACAAACTTAACATCCTTGACAATATTTGGTGAATTCGGCTTCTCATCGAACATTCTCACACAGTTAAACATAACCTCTGCAACTTTTGCAACAGGGTACCCAAGATTTCCTGTTCCGATGGCAGGAAAGGCAATGCTTCTGTGACCAAGGCTACTAGCCTTTTGGAGACAGCCCATGACAAAGTTTTCGATTGGCTGAAAAGCATATTAATATCATAATACCATCGTTTCTCCACTACACGACACACGTCCTTCTTTGCTGATTTAGGTCTGCGAGATGTGAAATCATCTCAAGCAGGACCAAGGATCATTTCTGTACAGAGGATTAATAGTTTGGACTGTGTGTGTTTTACGTTTATTTATCGTCGCTACCGGTTGCCCGTATGAGCAACGCCTCCTGAAGAGATTAGTCATTTTAGATTTTTGGAGGATAGTGCAATGATACAGACAGAGACCCATTCAAGAATCTCCTCTGGTTCTTTTATGTGCACGGTGTAAAGCACCGACACGAGACCTCGGTTTAACGTCCCATCTGAAAGACTGTTAATTTTATTAGGATCAGACGGGGGATCGAACCTGCGATCCCTGGATTACGAGTCCAGCGTTTTACCACTGGACTACAGATCCGTCTGTTTGGACTCACATATACCATCACATTTATACTGTTTACACCGCCCCCCCCCCCCGAAATTGACTAGCATAAACAATGACCAAGGGGGACTTAATTGGCAATTGACCATGGGGGTTCTATATTTAAAATATTTCTGAAAACATAGTCCTTTCCATATTGTGTCCATACCAATCTGTCACTAGCATTGTTCATTTAGAACAGATGGAACTATCATTATATAGCATGACATAAGACAATAATGTACAGGTGATATTTTGTTCTATGATTTCTTCATAATGTGTAATGGGTTCATGGTTTCCCTATCCATGAAAAGGGCACTGCAAATATTCCATGTGTTTTGAAGTTTATTTATCGTCGCTACTGGTTGACCATATGAGCGACGCCTCCTGAATATATTAGTCATTTTAGATTTTGGAGGATAGTGCAATGATACAGACAGAGAACCATTCCAGGGCGTCCTCTGGTTTACATGCACTGTGTAAAACTGACAACAAAAAAAGTCCCATCTGAGTTGAACCCTGCTTCTACTTACCTCATACATGTAAGCATATATTAGCATCTAACCAGTTGAACCCTGCTTCTACTTACCTCATACATGTAGGCATATATTAACATCTAACCAGTTGTACCCTGCTTCTACTTACCTCATACATGTAGGCATATATTAACATCTAACCAGTTGTACCCTGCCTCTACTTACCTCATACATGTAGGCATATATTAACATCTAACCAGTTGTACCCTGCTTCTACTTACCTCATACATGTAGGCATATATTAACATCTAACCAGTTGTACCCTGCTTCTACTTACCTCATACATGTAGGCATATATTAACATCTAACCAGTTGTACCCTGCTTCTACTTACCTCATACATGTAGGCATATATTAACATCTAACCAGTTGTACCCTGCTTCTACTTACCTCATACATGTAGGCATATATTAACATCTAACCAGTTGTACCCTGTTTCTACTTACCTCATACATGTAGGCATATATTAACATCTAACCAGTTGTACCCTGTTTCTACTTACCTCATACATGTAGGCATATATTAACATCTAACCAGTTGTACCCTGCCTCTACTTACCTCATACATGTAGGCATATATTAACATCAAAGTTTAAAATAACTTAGAAGTAAACTGAGTTAATATGATCCACATATTTACCTGTAAATTTTGTTTATCATAAATTTGAAGAGCTCCGTGCAATACATCCTTGCAATTTAGCTTGTATCCCTTTGTCAAAGCAATTTCTCCATATTTTATTCCATTTTTGTACTTTCTTTTGCATTCCTTTTGCATGTCAGCTCCAGCTTTTGTAAGAAGTGATTTGGAAACAGCACCAGTATTTAAATCAAGGTCTGATGCTGTAGTATTCACAAGAACATCTGCCTGTATTGACATATAATAAATATATATCATAGATTGACCAGTTTTCGATACTATACACATTGTTGCTCTGTTATTAAAGGGAACAAAATCACGGAAAGTAATCCAAAACATGCATTACCTATAAATTCATTCATTTCCATTTATCTACATCATTATAAAAAATAATGACCATCAACGTCACAACTTATAGTCAACTGAACGCAACAGGTAACAGCCAGCAACCATTTAAAATATTGACCTATTATCGGTACCCTCTAAAATGAAGAGTATCCATGTATAGGTACTGTCCAAATGTAACCTAACACATGTAATTAAAACAGTTAACATGATAGCATAGCCATGGGGTCATTCTGGGACTGTATTCTGATTTAACAGTCTATTTCTAAGGATTTGTTATGGTAGCGACATATGAATTCATCATTGCGGCTGACCAGACTAGCATTTTCAATGATCTCCCTAACATCCTGGTAGACATTTGTCACGGAAAGTAGTTTGAGTACATCATGTACTTAGGGAAACATGGTGTTGGTCTGGTCTGTAATAGTAACAATAATAATAACCCATACATGTCCAAAGAAGGTAATGAGGATATTAGTATCCTTGACAAGTTCTCTTAATTTTATTAAAAACATATAAGGTATAGCAAAACCTATTCTTTTTTGATACTAGTTATAAAAAGTAGAATTATTCACTTATTTTACGACGCATATTGGAAAACTACTTCAACGGAGCGAATTATAATTATGCAGTGTGTGAATACCATACAGGTACATAAACAATGAATGCCGTCATTGTACTTCCGGTCCAACTTAAATGTGCGAGACGAAAAGTATCGAAAACATGTCAACAGACGATAATTATATACATCAGCGAATTGAGCCCAACTACAACCTTAATAATTACTGATCATACAGCATTTCTGGAAGATCCAATAATTAACACGTCAAAATCAAACCGTAATGAGCGACATTGGTCGATTATTACCCCTGAATATTCCCTAAATGTACATAGGTCCCTAAGTAGTTTACTCTGTTTTTATAATTGTTTCCTTTGCAAAACATCAATTTTCATACACTTTCTCATCGTATAATAATTAATTTACTCTATCTCGTCTTGGTCGGTTCAAAGGCTCACTCAGAGCTTGTGTTGTACTGTTCAACTCAAAATAAAATTTATCTTAACCTTGTCAGATATTCTATAGTATATTCAATGTAAAGACTTGTTACCACTTGTTGGTGGTCAATTTTGGTTGATTGATTTTTACTAAAATCAACACTAAATCATCAATGGTTTAAATAGTTTTGTCTAAATCATCAATGGTTAAATAGTTTTGTCTAAATCATCAATTGTTAAATAGTTTTGTCTAAATCATCAATGGTTAAATAGTTTTGTCTAAATCATCAATGGTTAAATAGTTTTGTCTAAATCATCAATGGTTAAATAGTTTTGTCTAAATCATCAATTGTTAAATAGTTTTGTCTAAATCATCAATGGGTTAAATAGTTTTGTCTAAATCATCAATGGTTAAATAGTTTTGTCTAAATCATCAATGGTTAAATAGTTTTGTCTAAATCATCAATTGTTAAATAGTTTTGTCTAAATCATCAATGGGTTAAATAGTTTTGTCTAAATCATCAATGGTTAAATAGTTTGTCTAAATCATCAATGGTTAAATAGTTTTGTCTAAATCATCAATTGTTAAATAGTTTTGTCTAAATCATCAATGGTTAAATAGTTTTGTCTAAATCATCAATGGTTAAATAGTTTTGTCTAAATCATCAATGGTTAAATAGTTTTGTCTAAATCATCAATTGTTAAATAGTTTTGTCTAAATCATCAATGGTTTAAATAGTTTTGTCTAAATCATCAATGGTTTAAATAGTTTTGTCTAAATCATCAATGGTTTAAATAGTTTTGTCTAAATCATCAATTGTTAAATAGTTTTGTCTAAATCATCAATGGTTTAAATAGTTTTGTCTAAATCATCAATGGTTAAATAGTTTTGTCTAAATCATCAATGGTTAAATAGTTTTGTCTCAGATGGGGGAAATGTCGTACTCTATACACGATGAAGGGACATTGTCATTAACCTGAATGCTATGATTCTACAAACACTGGTACAAAACATAAATAAATTTATTATCTGTCGCTGGGTTCCTATCAGTGAACAAACCGGTTTTAGGTAAAACAAGTTTATGCTTCCATATGCAATACAGAAAACACAGAAAGGAATGTAAGAATTCTTATGAGGTACATTTTCTAGCTTGATGAAAACATAGTTCACTTTAAAGAAAGCTGGACCCTAACAATGGGGACAGTTCACCCCCCCCCCACCCACATGTTCTAGCTTGATGAAAACATAGTTCACTTTAAAGAAAGCTGGACCCTAACAATGGGGACAGTTCACCCCCCCCCCCACCCACATGTTCTAGCTTGATGAAAAAACATAGTTCACTTTAAAGAAAGCTGAACCCTAACAATGGGGACAGTTCACCCCCACCCCCACCCACATGTTCTAGCTTGATGAAAAAACATAGCTCACTTTAAAGAAAGCTGAACCCTAACAATGGGGACAGTTCACCCCCACCCCCACCCACATGTTCTAGCTTGATGAAAAAACATAGTTCACTTTAAAGAAAGCTGAACCCTAATAATGGGGACAGTTCACCCCCCCCCCCCACCCACATGTTCTAGCTTGATGAAAACATAGTTCACTTTAAAGAAAGTTGGACCCTAACAATGGGGACAGTTCACCCCCACCCACACGTAGGAGTACTTCATGTGTATGCATGTAATATGTGCATAGCTGGTATTCTATTTTCCTACCACCACGTTGTTCAACTGTCCTTTGATAAGTGTGACGTTTACAGGTTTCCTTCTCTGCTGGTTGCCTGAAAACAAAAATGTGCTGGTTCAATTGTTTATATAAATATTCATACAATCATGTGCTATGTAACTGTAACTCAATATGGGCAATAACTGATTGACTAATTTGCCTTTCCGATATCATATGGTCAATTCTAAGGAAACCACAATGGAAATAAGGGAGCTGTGTTGCTCTCTGTTTGTGTTATCCTTGGTATTGATTGTATGTCATCTACTCTGCATTTTGTGTTATCCTTGGTATTGATTATATGTCATCTACTCTACACTTTGTGTTATCCTTGGTATTGATTATATGTCATCTACTCTACACTTTGTGTTATCCTTGGTATAGATTATATGTCATCTACTCTACACTTTGTGTTATCCTTGGTATTGATTATATGTCATCTACTCTGCACTTTGTGTTATCCTTGGTATTGATTATATGTCATCTACTCTACACTTTGTGTTATCCTTGGTATTGATTATATGTCATCTACTCTACACTTTGTGTTATCCTTGGTATTGATTATATGTCATCTACTCTACACTTTGTGTTATCCTTGGTATTGATTATATGTCATCTACTCTGCACTTTGTGTTATCCTTGGTATTGATTATATGTCATCTACTCTGCACTTTGTGTTATCCTTGGTATTGATTATATGTCATCTACTCTACACTTTGTGTTATCCTTGGTATTGATTATATGTCATCTACTCTACACTTTGTGTTATCCTTGGTATTGATTATATATCATCTACTCTACACTTTGTGTTAACCTTGGTATTGATTATATGTCATCTACTCTACACTTTGTGTTATCCTTGGTATTGATTATATGTCATCTACTCTGCACTTTGTGTTATCCTTGGTATTGATTATATGTCATCTACTCTACACTTTGTGTTATCCTTGGTATTGATTATATGTCATCTACTCTACACTTTGTGTTATCCTTGGTATTGATTATATGTCATCTACTCTGCACTTTGTGTTATCCTTGGTATTGATTATATGTCATCTACTCTACACTTTGTGTTATCCTTGGTATAGATTATATGTCATCTACTCTACACTTTGTGTTATCCTTGGTATTGATTATATGTCATCTACTCTACACTTTGTGTTATCCTTGGTATTGATTTTAAAACTACACTATACTGGGTGTTTTTAGTCGCACCAACAGCTTTAGGTCATATGGTGAATATCCAGCTATTATTGGTGGATTTAAACTTTATTTAATTTACAACGATTGCGAAACAAGTTTTAATAACTTATATTAATCACTCTCGTTGGCGCGGATGAAAGCATAAATGTGGTCATTCGTGTGGGAGGAAACCAGAGTACCTGGAGAAAACCCACCTGTCCGATCTGGCGACCACATTGATGGATTAACACCACAGGTGCCACTCAGGCACGGATAGGCACAGGGTATAACCATCAACCTATCGCAAGCCAGATGGATAGCTTCCTCACATGAAAACAAAGGTGCCAAGCGGCCCTAGGTTGCTCACCTGACATATTTCATGTGCTATGTTTTTCATAAACACAAAATAGTGGCCAAGTTTTGGAGGGGTTGAACAATATCTAACAACAAAACCACGGTCACGGTCATTGCCAGGATGCTTCAAACCAACCGTGATCCCATTCTGACCATTAGTGTGTACGGAGTTGGCGTTTAAAGTTTTGCTTTAACGATTGTGCCCTTAGGCAGGGCATTTAATTTCCACGTTGCTTCTTCTCTCTCCCTCATGACGATGGATATCATCAGGAATGTGGTCTCGAGAGTGATTAATATAAGTTGTAAGAACTTGTTTCGCAAACGAGCTAAAATATATTTGTATAAACTAATTTGTATCTTACTGTACAGGATTATGCATGAATTTATTAAGGAGCCCAGGGGGCGGAGTCAGAGTCCCTAGGTCCACTACTAATGAATGAACCCTGCAGCCATTCTGTAATTGAGCCACCCCCCCTGGTGAGCCAATAAAATATGGCAAACTATCATTGTCGTCTTAACCCTTTCCCTCATAGAAGCACCTCTGGACGACATTACCAATACGACATATATTAACCCTTTCCCTCATAGATGCACCTCTGGACGACATTACCAATACGACATACATTAACCCTTTCCCTCCTAGAAGCACCTCTGGACGACATACATTAACCCTTTCCCTCATAGAAGCACCTCTGGACGACATTACCAATACGACATACATTAACCCTTTCCCTCATAGAAGCACCTCTGGACGACATTACCAATACGACATACATTAACCCTTTCCCTCATAGAAGCACCTCTGGACGACATTACCAATACGACATAAATTAACCCTTTCCCTCATAGAAGCACCTCTTGACCAATACAGCATAAATTGACATTGTAGTAGCCAAGCCAATGTTCATAATAAAGGCCAGAATCTCATGTAGTCCCAGTAATATCTATGGAGGTGGGATAGATATGCTGACTATTTATCCACTGCATGATAGCTAAATGGCTGTCGTTTGACGTAAAGGGTTAATATAGATCTAAACAAAAACAGACCTGGAGTTCCTTTGTCCAAAGACTGTCGTCCATCATCACTATCATTGTCAGAGTCCCCACTTGGCATAGTTTCTGCTATAACCTTGCGACATTCAATAAACTCATCTAAATCGCTCAAACATATCTCAAACACCACAGGAATGTCATTGGTCATATATACTGCAACACTTTTGAGAATCTGTTTCGTCAAATCTCTTATAGACCATCCAAAGCGTTCATCTAGTGAAATACACACGTGTGTGCAATCGTACGCCTTCGCTTGCAATAACAATGCTTTAGTGGCTTCTTGTACAATATGTTTCCATTTTCCATCTGCATTTGTACATTGTGGTACATACAACTGGGTAGACTTCCTTTCTCCATCACTCTTCACAATTGAAGGACATTCTACAATGTAACACAAACACTTGTTTAATTTGACTCTAAGTTTGTGCAACCTATGATGATACTCAATTATGTAGTCCATAATTATGTTTCTCGCTGTAGGAAAACAAGCATAATGGTCGAGACAACACAATCGGTATTCAAGCAATGTTAACCTTTGCTACCTTCGGTAAGTTCTCAAAAATACCAAAACAGTACCATACATACTCGCCTATAAGACGATCTCAACTATAAGACAACCCCCCCCCCATAAATCAGTGGCATTTTGCATAGATCCGCGTATAAGCACAGATGCACATTTGATTTGCTAAAGTGCTAATGACAAGTCCAGTTTGCAGACAGAGCTCTGAATGCTCTGATAAGCTCTATGCTTATGTTACACCCTTTGAATTATTTCAATATACGGTCATCATTTTTTGAGCGAGAACAATTTGATTTTTAAAAAATATATATATCGCTCGCTTGTAAGACTGGAAGTCAATTTGAGGCCATAATCTGATGATGAAAACCCGTCTTATAGGCGAGTATGTACGGTAGCACTCACTTATAAGACTGGAAGTCAATTTGAGGCCATAATCTGATGATGAAAACCGGTCTTATAGGTGAGTATGTACGGTATTATATTTCTCAGCACTGCCTAGTAGTCATTTAACTCTTTCCTAGAAGCATCTCTTGACGCCATTACCAATACGACATAAATTGACAATGTAGTAGCCATACAAATGTTCATAATAAAGGCCAGAATCTCGTGTAGTCCCAGTAATATCTATGGAGGTGGGATAGTTTAAACATATTTTATTTCCCAATATAATACATATTGAACAATGCATACATCACACATAATCAAAATACAGAAAAAGGATTAGAATGAAAGACAGAGTCTTATATAATTCTTCTCCTCTGTGAGTGGGATAGATATGGCGACTACTTATCCACTGTATGATAGCTAGCATTTTGGGGAGGGCTGTAACTAATGTTGTTAAAACTTGTGGCCCAACCCATTTGCTTCAACATTTATCGACAATTCTTGTGCACATCAATGACACAAATCGTATATACTGTGCATAATTATACAAGTGTGTTCATTTGTTTTGTTCTGTACATTGTATATATATATAGAATGAATGCAATAAAATATGATTAAACTAAGTAGTCATTTAATTAGGTATAGGATATAAGCCGAAAATGATCCAATATGTAAAATATTGGACTGTGTGAAGTGCTACGAGCCAAGCATAGTACCAATATTTTACATATTGTATCCGTTTGAGGCTTGTATCTTTCTTAAAGCACACACTTATACAACAAGATCTTACTAACTAAAATTGTTAATTTCGTACATTTATACATAGGATTTAATGTAATACTCTGGCCTTTTGAAAGCAGTCCAATATTAATAATAATGGACTGCAAGTACAATGGTATAACGTCACCCAGTGTTTTACGGTAACGTGTGTCACGTGCACATTGTATGCAAATTCTGAATGCGATGGATGGTCTGTGAACAGTGTAATACAGCATAGTCCAATGCGATGGATGGTCTGTGAACAGTGTAATACAGCATAGTCCAATGCGATGGATGGTCTGTGAACAGTGTAATACAGCATAGTCCAATGCGATGGATGGTCAGTGAACAGTGTAATACAGCATAGTCCAATGCGATGGATGGTCAGTGAACAGTGTAATACAGCATAGTCCAATGCGATGGATGGTCTGTGAACAGTGTAATACAGCATAGTCCAATGCGATGGATGGTCAGTGAACAGTGTAATACAGCATAGTCCAATGCGATGGATGGTCAGTGAACAGTGTAATACAGCATAGTCCAATGCGATGGATGGTCTGTGAACAGTGTAATACAGCATAGTCCAATGCGATGGATGGTCTGTGAACAGTGTAATACAGCATAGTCCAATGCGATGGATGGTCTGTGAACAGTGTAATACAGCATAGTCCAATGCGATGGATGGTCTGTGAACAGTGTAATACAGCATAGTCCAATGATGGATGTAGTGAACAGTGTAATACAGCATAGTCCAATGCGATGGAGGTCTGTGACAGTGTATACAGCATATCCAATGCGATGGATGGTCAGTGAACAGTGTAATACAGCATATCCAATGCGATGGATGGTCAGTGAACGTGTAATACAGCATAGTCCAATGTGATGGATGGTCAGTGAACAGTGTAATACAGCATAGTCCAATGCGATGGAGGGTCTGTGAACAGTTTAATACAGCATAGTCCAATGCGATGGAGGGTCTGTGAACAGTGTAATACAGCATAGTCCAATGCGATGGAGGTTGTGAACAGTGTAATACAGCATAGTCCAATGCGATGGAGGGTCAGTGAACAGTGTAATACAGCATAGTCCAATGTGATGGATGGTCAGTGAACAGTGTAATACAGCATAGTCCAATGCGATGGAGGGTCTGTGAACAGTGTAATACAGCATATTCCAATGCGATGGATGGTCAGTGAACAGTGTAATACAGCATAGTCCAATGCGATGGATGGTCTGTGAACAGTGTAATACAGCATAGTCCAATGCGATGGATGGTCTGTGAACAGTGTAATACAGCATATTCCAATCATCCATCAATGTCAGGCCACATTTGTATGTCAAATGAAACATGTATTTTCTTGGCTTTATCTTACTAAATCTGCTATTGCATTAAAAGCTATGATTTGGAACTAATTAAATCGGGCTTTTTTTCACATTCCAGTTTATCTAAAGTACATTTGTACTGTTTCGAGAGTGACCTCGTCTCTCGAGAATGACCTTGTTTTTTTTCTTTCGGTATTACAGCAATTCATGACTTATTGTTGATTTCACATTCATTACAATCAATATACTGTTTCTATTTCCTAGCAGAAATAATTTATACCCAGGTAAACTTTTGACCTCAGAATTATATTATTATTGATACATGCTCTTAAATGAAAACTTACAGCGTTTGATATATTATTTAATTTACATGAAAGTCTCTTAAAAATTATGCTATTGTACTTCAAAATATAAAACCTAAATTATAGTCTTGTCTTTTCTTTCGAACAAGACTTCTGTTTCTAGAAGATCAATATTCTATAAATTTTAAATCAAAATAGTACAAACGATTTGGTTTTTATCTCTTTATTGGTAAAGGGAGACAACTCATTAACCCTTTGCATTTTCAAATTAAATAGACTACTATGTTAAATCAAGGTCATTGTGTATAATTACTATGTGTTGAATGTGATATCTATGACTATGTATATGCTACATTAAAAAAAATAAACGGGGTTACCCACTTTTGGGGCCTCAAATTTTTTTTTTTTTAAATCGGGCTTTGGAATTTTATGTCGAGTTTAGAAAGCAAGACAGAGTTGTCCAGCTCATATCATACTGGTTCATTAACAAAAGATAAACCTTTCTTTTGGCATTTTAGTGGTAAAAGGTAGGCAGTAGTATGAGATATTAAGAATATTCATCCTTCATAATACATCGTATTACATTTCGATTTCAACGTAATGCACCAGTATTTACGTGTGGAGGTTGGGGAATTACAACAACAAAGAAACAACAGTATATATATATATACAATAAGTATGTATATGTGTACACATATATATATAAGAGTCTAATATTATAGTATAGCGCAACGTTGTTGGGAGCTACGAGCCGGATCCTGAGCTCTTTTGGTATAGCGCAATGTTGTTGGGAGCTACGAGCCGGATCCTGAGCTCTTATGGTATAGCGCAACGTTGTTGGGAGCTACGAGCCAGATCCTGAGCTCTTATGGTATAGCGCAATGTTGTTGGAGCTACGAGCCGGATCCTGAGCTCTTATGGTATAGCGCAACGTTGTTGGAGCTACGAGCCGGATCCTGAGCTCTTATGGTATAGCGCAACGTTGTTGGAGCTACGAGCCGGATCCTGAGCTCTTATGGTATAGCGCAACGTTGTTGGAGCTACGAGCCGGATCCTGAGCTCTTATGGTATAGCGCAACATTGTTGGAGCTACGAGCCGGATCCTGAGCTCTTATGGTATAGCGCAACGTTGTTGGGAGCTATGAGCCGGATCCTGAGCTCTTATGGTATAGTGCAACATTGTTGGGAGCTACAAGCCAGATCCTGAGCTCTTATGGTATAGCGCAACGTTGTTGGGAGCTATGAGCCGGATCCTGAGCTCTTATGGTATAGTGCAACATTGTTGGGAGCTACGAGCCGGATCCTGAGCTCTTTTGGTATAGTGCAACATTGTTGGGAGCTACGAGCCGGATCCTGAGCTCTTTTGGTATAGTGCAACGTTGTTGGAGAGTTACAAGCCGGATACTGAGCTCTTATGGTACTTCTTGTCACATTAACGTTCGCGACCTAACGGAAGTGACGTTATATTCTTGAAATTGTTATAATAAATATTCACAATTAGTGCGTTAACTTGATTTTTACTTTATTCTATTATAACATCACAAAGTTTTAACCTTTGACTCATATGATCTTAACCTATGTGGTACAAGCCTGACTGAACACGTGTCACAATGTCACAATGAATTCGCCCAGTACATATCAGTTAAATGACAAACATAAAATTCCCATTAGCACTTTTAGAGTTCTAGTTGAAAATTTCACTTAATTGACATAATACTTCATTCTTATATGAAACTTTTATCAGGAAGTTCGCAAATATATTCGAGATATAAACTGGAGATTATCCGAAGATGAACAACGTTTGGCTTTAAGGTACTCACATGAGTATCCAGCTTAAAATCACTTATACATGTAGGAGGAGGATCCAGCTTAAAATCACTTATACATCAGGGTTCATTCTAGGTCATAATTTTAGGGAGAAGTGAGAAAGCGCGTGATCGCTTCCTTAAATGGTGTTCTTTAATATACTTCTGCAAAATAGGGTTAAAATGCACAGTACAACCATTAAATACAACATTTGAATAGAAGGAGTACTTTATAATGGGCAGTGTATCATACTAGACAAAATTTTGTTTGAAAATCATAAAAACCAAACAATTTTTTTAATTTTATTTATTTAATTTTATTTTTTAGGGAGAAGTGGGGCCCCCAGAGGGCGATATCAGGGTCCCTAGGGCGACAATTTCGCCCACATCGCCCTCTAAACTGATCCCTGTACATGTAGGAGGAGGATCCACCTTAAAATCACTTATACATGTAGGATGAGGATCCAGCTTAAAATCACTTATACATATAGGATGAGGATCCACCTTAAAATCACTTATACACGTAGGAGGATCCACCTTAAAATCACTTATACATGTAGGAGGATCCAGCTTAAAATCACTTATACACGTAGGAGGAGGATTCAGCTTAAAATCACTTATACATGTAGGAGGATCCAGCTTAAAATCACTTATACATGTAGGAGGAGGATCCAGCTTAAAATCACTTATACACGTAGGAGGACCCACCTTAAAATCACTTATACATGTAGGAGGAGGATCCACCTTAAAATCACATATACATGTAGGAGGATCCACCTTAAAATCACTTATACATGTAGGAGGATCCACCTTAAAATCACTTATACATGTAGGAGGATCCACCTTAAAATCACTTATACATGTAGGAGGATCCACCTTAAAATCACATATACATGTAGGAGGATCCACCTTAAAATCACATATACATGTAGGAGGACCCACCTTAAAATCACATATACATGTAGGAGGATCCACCTTAAAATCACTTATACATGTAGGAGGAACCACCTTAAAATCACATATACATGTAGGAGGATCCACCTTAAAATCACTTATACATGTAGGAGGATCCAGCTTAAAATCACTTATACATGTAGGAGGAGGATCCAGCTTAAAATCACTTATACATGTAGGAGGATCCACCTTAAAATCACTTATACATGTAGGAGGAGGATTCACCTTAAAATCACTTATACATGTAGGAGGATCCAGCTTAAAATCACTTATACATGTAGGAGGATCCACCTTAAAATCACTTATACATGTAGGAGGAGGATCCAGCTTAAAATCACTTATACATGTAGGAGGATCCAGCTTAAAATCACTTATACATGTAGGAGGAGGATCCAGTTTAAAATCACTTATACATGTAGGAGGACCACGTTAAAATCAGCATTTTCAAGAAAAGATTTAACCTGCGATTTATGGCCAAGATCGACTTACATGTATGGCTGGGAGTATAAGGTAGTATACAAATTATGACATGTATACTGACCTCTTCCAGAAGACTTGCATTTCAATTCTATCAACAGATCTTTCCAGCAGTCTTGTCGCTGTCCATATGTAATCCTCAAAGTCTGGCCACCTTTATAAATCCAATCTTTGCTAGCAGATTGTGTCTCCTGTTCTTCTACGTTTGTTGTGTTCTGCTTTAACGTGCTAATGATGACATTGCATTGCTGTTCTGTCTTGGATTTTACAGTTTCATAATCAGCCTGCTGCTCATCTGACATTTCAACAGTTAGTTGTTCTTCTTTCATTTCTTTCTGTAATGACCGAATTTTGTTTTCTGTTGCAACAATTAATTGATCATCCTGTCCAACAATCATGAATCCAAACTTTCCATTATTGTTTAATGGTGTAATGTCGATACCCTCTCTGATACCGATTTTCTTCTGAATCAACTTTAACAAATTTGAACTTGTGACCTCAATTGTTCTTGTTTTCTGACCTTTATCGACTACAGGTAGATAAGGTTTCAAGCTCAGATCCTGCTCATCACTTCTATTACGTCTCTTCTCAACAGATGTTTGGTGCTTAAGCTTAGTCTCAAGCTTTTTAACAATATCGGTATTGCCCACACACTGATATTTATTTCCAACTACAGATGTGAATAGTCTGCCTCTGTTTTGTGACTGAATATCAGATATATTTTTCTGCATCTCTTCATCAGATGTATCTAGTTCAAATTCTTTGTATGTAATACATGACTTGACCCTTGAGCAGACATGATCCACAATAGTTTGAGAATTCCCAACAACTACAATCCTCTTTGCCTCCTCATTTATCTGAAAATGCATTTCATGAGGACAGCTTGTTTCCGAAATTATGTTCTTTAGCTCTGTCTCCAAAAACATTCTAATTAAGCCAGCATTCATGCAGTTAATGTGTTTTATATCAGAAAAGGCCATGACATTACATGGATATTTATCTATCACTTCTGTTTGAAGGAACACTTTTACTTCATCAAGAATTACATCATCTCTTCCACTTAATGAACACTCACAAATTTTCTTACTGTAGTTTGCCACACAATGCATCTGTACACTGGGAAACTTTAATGATATCAATGTTTGTACAAGATAGCAGTCACAAACAAAGTCAAACCCCATTGGACATCGAAAGGTTATTGTAGCCATTTCATGTTTATCTGTAGTTATTCGTTTCAATGCATCTGCATATTCTTGCTTCGCACGTTCCTGCATTTGACTACGACAGACATAAACATAAATCTTATCTTCCTGGATGTATTCACCATACACCTGCCTTTGCTTTGCAAACTCAGAACTCATTACCACTTTTTCTATTTCGGGAACATCATTATTCAACTCAAACTGACCGACATATAAATCTGTTATCGCTAATGCCCGTTCCACAATTTTAACTACATTATATTCTTTCACGTCTTCCTTTATTTGTATAACAATGCAATCATTTGCTACCTTCCATCCTTTACAGTCTAACTGGTTTGCAAATTCTCGATTATGAAGCAAGAACTTCCACTTCATGTAGGACTCTATAGATGGGGGATCAACACTATACAATTGACTTCCTTTGCCATGGTTCACTCTCACAGGAATAGAATGCTTTCTAGATCGTCTCCCTGAAAACCATATATAAGTTTTTTGGAGTGCGACTGCACATAGGAAAGGTGTGGTGTGGGTGTTGGTGTGGTTTTCGTGTGGTGTGGGTGTTGGTGTGGTTTTCGTGTGGTGTTGGTGTGGTTTTCGTGTGGTGTGGGTGTTGGTGTGGTTTTCGTGTGGTGTGGGTGTTGGTGTGGGTGTTGGTGTGGTTTTGGTGTGGTGTGGGTGTTGTTTTCGTGTGGTGTGGGTGCAGTGGGGTTAGGCATGGTGGATTCTTTTACTTGCACAGTGTAAAGCCCCGATCACAGGTAAATCATGCAACATAACAAATTTGGTAACTTTCTAACATTGGTTCAAGAAAGACCGTTAAAGGTTATCATCCTTCTAATTGAATAAGAGACCAAGGTTTTCACCCCAGTCACAACATTTGTGTTCACTGGTAAGTGACCTGAATAGCCAAGTATCATTCATGAACAAAATATGTCAGAAGTCATCGGAGCTTGTCGCTGGACATGATGGAAACGGCAAGCCATTAGGAATGCAAAATCAAATACATGTACATTGATGAGACATGAAACAGAATGGGTGCACTCAGTACAGAAGTGTGCTAAAACATCACATTACACTACACTCAACATAATTCCTAATCGGTCACCTGGTGTCCTACAGTATTTAGAGCAACCTAATAACCATATAATATCAATATTCATATCATTTTATTTGATATATTTTATTATAGATCTTTATGCAATGCATTGCTGTATAATCATTTGGAATAAAAATGCATTAAATAGACAAACACAAAATGTTAACACAAAATGGTAAAACCAAATGCTAACCAAAATCAATAACAGGTCTGTATAAAACTTGCAGACTATTGTGTGTGTATGGGGGACAAGTGTATAAAACGCAGATATGTCTGCAGACTGCAACTTGCAGACTATTGTGTGTGTATGGGGGACAAGTGTATAGATATGTCTGCAGACTGCAACTTGCAGACTATTGTGTGTGTATGGGGGACAAGTGTATAGATATGTCTGCAGACGGATCTGTAGTCCAGTGGTAACACGCTGGACTGGTAATCCAGGGATCGCAGGTTCGATCCCTGTCTGACCCTAATAAATTAACAGTCTCAGATGGGACATTAAACCGAGGTCTCGTGTTGGTGCTGTACACCGTGCACGTAAAAGAACCAGAGGAGACTCTGGAATTGTTCTCTGTCTGTATCATTGCACTATCCTCCAAAATCTAAAATGACTAATATCTTCAGGAGGCGTCACTCATATGGGTAACCGGTAGCGACGATAAATAAACGTAAAACACAAGACTGTAATTTGCAGACTGCAGTGTTATGAAATACAGATGTATAAAACGCAGACTAAAACTGCAGACTGTAATTTGCAGACCAGTTATTGATTTTCCACAAATTGAAAAACATAAATAATGTAATAGATAGATATACTTATTACATACCTTTCGCAAACTATGTATATAACCGTCATCACTTGTGTGTTTGGCGATAGGCAATGTAAAATGTTTTTGCCAATAACATATTGAACTTTTTTGTTTTATAGAGGAAAAATATATATGTAGAAAGGATTTTCTCAGGTTTTTGAAGATGTCACCATTTACAAAATAAAAAATAGTTTCATTTGCTCACAAAATATTTGTAATTTAAAACAAAAACCTTCATCACGTGCAATTTATGCTAATTAACTTATTCAGGTAGATTTGCCATTCCAAATGTGATTGTATTCCATAAAACACGAAAAATAAATAAATAAAACATATAAATTGATCACGTTATTCACTAATGCGGCATTAATACGTACATTGTATATGTGGCAAATTGATCACGTTATTCACTAATGCGGCATTAATACGTACATTGTATACCGTATTTAGCTATGTATAGTGCGCACATTTCTTACTGAAATCCTCATCCATTTTATCTACTGCGCATCATACACCAGTACAGACATCAGGACATTTTTTTCCGGACAAAAATTGACCAATATTTCATGAAATTCGACCCAAACGGCCCCGCAGTCATTCTATAATTTGTTACATTCGACAAACGTTATAAACTAGCTATTAAAACCAGTTGCCGATAGTCTATATAAATAAATGAAATGAATAAGACCACAAAATTAGCATATATTGCGTTTATTTTGGCAAACTTTGAAGAATTTAATTGAAATTACTAAATGCATAAAAAATGGCGATTTGATAACATCACGTGGTTTTATCGTATGTAATATTTCCCGTACTTTTCGCGTACTTCGCCGCATAAAGCGACACTGCCTGAGTCCTCGATATCATAGAGGTAAAGAAACTTTGTAATTATAGTTTATTTGATTTAATATACCGTATGTTTTTAAATACGACATGATTAAAGACACGATGTGTTGGTTATTTTTACGGGAAATATTTACTATGTACAATGCATTGCATAAAAAAACAACTTTGTTTGGCTGCAGTATTTCAATAATTGAATTGAATTGTTTGTAGCGATAATTAATTTCGACAAACCATTCACAATGGGTCCCAGTTAATTAGGTAGGCTACACGTGTTGAGAAGTTTGAGCATCTGCTGACATGTTTGAGAACGTGTTGAGATGTTTGAGAACGATATGCATGTAGTTTTCATGAAATCATGCCTGAGTGCGTTACCGTTTCTCGAGTGATTAATATAAGTTGTAAAAATCACGGAGCACAATTGTTAGCGATTCTTGAGAAATGTTAAATTTTGACTTGGAAAATTGCGTTTTTCACGTGCGCAGTATACATCGGAACTCAGTTATTCCTCCGATTTTCGTGCCAAATCGTGGGTGCGCGTTATACACGATAGCGCACTATACATAGCTAAATACGGTATTTGCCAAATTGATCACGTTATTCACTAATGCGGCATTAATACGTACATTATATATGTGTCAAATTGATCACGTTATTCACTAATGCGACATTAATACGTACATTGTATATGTGGCAAATTGATCACGTTATTCACTAATGTGACATTAATACGTACATTGTATATGTGCCAAAACCTGCTTTAATAGTTTACAGCGTCGTAATTCTTATCTATGTAAATAATGTGTACATTATTTTATTTGTGAACAAATGTTTATGTGAACTATGTAAAAGCTGCTAATCCATGGATCCATCACTGATCTGGTCATAGGTGAGCTGAGCATAGGTGATCTGTGCATAGGTGATCTGAGCATAGGTGATCTGAGCATAGGTGATCTGAGCATAGGTGATCTGAGCATAGGTGATCTGAGCATAGGTGATCTGTGCATAGGTGATCTGAGCATAGGTAGCTGTGCATAGGTGATCTGAGCATAGGTGATCTGAGCATAGGTGATCTGAGCATAGGTGATCTGTGCATAGGTGATCTGAGCATAGGTGAGCTGTGCATAGGTGATCTGAGCATAGGTGATCTGAGCATAGGTGAGCTGGCATAGGTGATTGAGCATAGGTGAGCTGTGCATAGGTGATTGAGCATAGGTGATCTGAGCATAGGTGAGCTGTGCATAGGTGATCTGAGCATAGGTGATCTGAGCATAGGTGATCTGAGCATAGGTGATCTGAGCATAGGTGATCTGAGCATAGGTGATCTGGTCATAGGTGATCTGAGCATAGGTGATCTGTGCATAGGTGATCTGTGCATAGGTGAGCTGTGCATAGGTGATCTGAGCATAGGTGATATGTGCATAGGTGATATGTGCATAGGTGATATGTGCATAGGTGATCTGAGCATAGGTGATCTGAGCATAGGTGATCTGGCGAGCTGAATTCTTAAAACATATTCTTCTTTTTTTTTTCATATATATTCCTTTTATTTTCATTTAATTATAGATATTTATAAACACACACAAAAATATACACTGATTATACATAGTATGGGTTACAGACATGTTTATACATTATGTTTTACAAATGTGTTCATAGATATATAATTACGCGAGAGAAAAAGTTTGGAGGGAGAGAGAAAAAGGTGAACTTAGTTTATACAAATTTATTTTAGCTTGATTGCGAAACAAGTTCTTATAACTCATATTAATCACTCTCGAGTCCTCATTCCTGATGGAATCCATCGCCACGAGGGAGAGAGAACAGGCAACGTGGAATTTAAATGCCTTGCCTAAGGATACAATCGCAACGGCTCCAGCTAGGCTCGAACTCCCGACCTTTCGCACCTGAAGCGAACGTGTATCCACTGCGCTATCACGACTTCCACGTGAACTTGAGGTAAAAGAGAAGAATAGAGAGACATTGAAGACAGAGCGAATGAGTTGCTAACAGTGTTTGTATCGTTATTTTAATTAATATTGCCATGGATATGGGAACATATAAACTTACTATTTTATCTGTATGAATTTAAAAATAATGTCACATATCAATAGCCTAAAACACTAGTTAGTAATGATAGTGTATACTATCGGCTAGTTATTAATTATATTGTATATTATTAAAATGTTAATTAAACTCTGAGATAATTAGAATGAAATATAATATCCTAAAATCAATATAAAACTCGGTATAATAATATATATTAAAATATTACATTCATGACTAAGAATATAAAACAGTATTTTTAAGACTAACTTCTTTGACTTTGAGATCCAACAGTAATAAACATCCATCTACAACCACACGTCACACGTCACACATCATTGCAAATTTTCAAAAAAGTTTATTGATTTCTGATCCGATTGTTGAACAGCTTAAAATCAAAATGGATGAAAACTTAAAAAATGTCATCGTTGTTATAATTATCCATCAATTATACATTTTCCATTGTATTTTATTTCACATATTACTGGGTATATACAAATATGAATGCTTTCATGTTTTTATATATCATAGAGTTTATTTAATATGTTACTGGGTATATACAAACATGAATGCTTTCATGTTTTTATATATCATAGAGTTTATTTAATATGTTACTGGGTATATACAAACATGAATGCTTTCATGTTTTTATATATCATAGAGTTTATTTAATATGTTACCCTCTATAAATTAGGAGATTACTTCCTGACTTTGCTTACCTTTGCTAAATGGATTTGGCAGAGCTCGTGATTTGGGGTTATAATCTACGTGTTTCTGACCTCCTGCCTCCTCTTGTGTCTTTCCTACAATGGAATATACATGTACTGATGCACATTATTGTGTATTGACAACTATATACATGTACTGATGCACATTATTGTGTATTGACAACTATATACATGTACTGATGCACATTATTGTGTATTGACAACTATATACATGTACTGATGCACATTATTGTGT